>CM065419.1:2178580-2778580 GCA_033060865.1 Dorcus hopei
GTATAAAACGATTGTAAACAAACGCTTAAACTTAGTATGTTTAAATTGGGACCTCGTTGTCGTATAATGGGGTGATTAAAAGAAAGGATTCGCGCAGTCTTAACGAGTGTGAAAGTTTTTTGTTACATTTCCACGTATGAACGTTCAGCATATCAAGTTGAGAATAACGTCGGTCATTCTCCTCATTGAGGAGGTTCCAGAATCTGACCTATCCCCTAACTTTTGTTGGTTAATATTTCGTAATGTTTTGTTTACTTCATCAGGACCAAAATTTACTACAATAATAAATTACATTGTTATACTTATGAAAAGTGAAGCTGGTGTTTACTTACAGAAGGTGAAAATAATTTATTTCTCCTTTCTTATTTGAAAGTATATTAGAAGTTGAAAGTTTCCAAGTTGATGTTTAAAAAATTTATTTATTTACTTGAACCAAATAACAAAAGGACGCTAGATATTTTAATGACTTATTAGATTGAAATAAATGTTATTTAGTCCGTCCAGTGTCAGATCTAAAATTCGGCAGTTACGTCATTATGTTTTTAGATACAAGGGTGTTCAAGAAAAATTTTGGTTTTATAAGAAGGTTCTTTTTCTAAAATTTTAACGTTATCAAAATTAAATCGATGAAAGTTACTCATCGGAACATGTGAATCAACTAATGCTGGAGATCTTTTTCCAATCCTACAATCACTTTTATGTTGTGTAAGTCTGTTCTTGAGCCATTGGATGATTTATTCTCTATAACATTTGTTACAGGTATCACAATTAATTTTATACACAACATTAGAATTAAGCAAGAGGGAGTTGGATTTTTAAACTAGTATAAATTTGTTTAATAGTTATAGGATTGTAATAAGCTATTTAAATTTGGAATTGTTTTTTAATAAAGAAGTTATTCTTGGAGTAATATTTTTGATAAAAGGTAATTTACTATATATTAAATTTAATAGACATTTAAGTAGCGACATTTTTTCGATCGCTTACATTGGGCCTGATATTGCAGTAGGATAGACAAATTGAAATGAGTTCGCCACATAATAAGTTTATCCGATGCAAGGCGGCCATGTGCTGTCAAAACGCCATGAGAATTTTAAAAATTTTTGTGTAAATCGATTTTGATTGCAGCAGATTCCCCGAAGCAGGCTCTATTGCAGCTGTTTCAGGACTAGTTGGGCCTTCGTCAACAGAACCGTGGCTCGAGAATTCCCACTGCAAACCAAACCGATATGTCCTCGGCTAATTCGCCAATGCGATGTGAAAGTAATGGACATTTAAGTAGCGACATCTTTCCGATCGCTTGTTGACCTGATATTGCAGTAGGATAGACATATAGGACATATCGGTTTTGGTTTGCAGTGGGGCTCTCAGTACCAATTCTGCCGATAAAAGAGCAACTAGGCACCTGAAATTTCTGTCTAAGCCTACTCGAAATCTACTGCAATCAAAACTCGACACACAAAGGCCTATTAAATTTAATGTTAAAGTATTATTTCTTTCATGTGTCACGTCAGGATTACGTATGTCAAAAATTATCTTTTACCAAGGATGTTGTGTGGATAGCCATTGGTAACAAAATATCTACTAATTTATTAAGATTTTCTCTATTGTTGATTCGTGACATATTCTCTCAATCCGATTTCTCATGGCAAGGATAGTTATTTAATTTATGTTTGAGACAATGGTTTGAAAAGAAGTTAAAACAGATGTACCTGAAAAAGTCGGTTTTTGATACCGGTCTAAGATGATGGAAAATGTGACAATTTACAGTACTGCCAGTTATATTTGGCCAATGTATTGAACAATTTAAGCTACAAAATTACTTTGAACATTTAAAAAATCAAAACTCCATTTTGGAGACATTTACAAGTTCATAATCACACTTTTTCAACTGATAAAGGCTGTTTTACATTTTTACCCTCATGGTAGTAAACTGAATTTCTTAGAACATTTAGAAATTTTTAAAAATATTGAAGACGACAAGGTTTTGTCTTTAAACAAGAAATCCACACATGATTTTATTTTATTTCGGGCTCTTCAGTTTGCCTTCGAACCTGGCCGAACAAACAACTTCATGCATCTGTGATAATATTATTTTTAATGTGTTTAATGTGTTTGTCGCTGTTTAGCTTCTCCAGTTACTGTAAGTAATTAGACATCATAATTAATTTTGATTCTAGTTACGCGTAACTTTTACAGTTACCCTGAGATGACCTATTGGTCGAAACTAAGTCGGGTTTAATTGTATAATTGACCAACACGTTGTGTAGAAATAAAAAGGACTATAACTAGAATTTTTTTGCCTTATTTATTATATAAATTTATTTCGGTTTTTCCTATCAATCAAATTCTTGAACATTAATTGAAGAAGTTTGTAATTAGAATGTAAACTAAAATTATGTACGTTAAGTATTTTATTGTATTTTTACTATATAATTACCTGTAATCTCTACGCTTTTAGTTTTTGCTTTGATGAAAGTAACAAAAATTACCAAAAAAGTGCTAAGTAAATAGAAATAAAAAGTTTCATTGAAGGACCGCTTACCTATTAATTTATTATAAATGGTACAAAGAATTAGATATATAACGAAAACAAAATGATAAAAATTAAACTAAACATTTAACTAGATAATTGCAATATATTAATGTTCAGATAATTTAATAATGTTTTCTCTAATTTTTGCAATCCCTGAGCAATGAATATTCAAATTGTAAACACAACTTGAAAGTCAGTAGTCGTGACTGCTGAGACGAAGTTGATTTGAAATAAGATTTAAATTTGATTGATTCCACGAATGTTAGAACGAAATTGAAACGTTGGTGGATTAATCTCAATAGAGATGCGCCGTAGAATCTTTTTAAAACAAATTGCATTACAAAGGTAATAATAATCTCAGCTGTTATAGAATTCGTCAAAAGAAATTTTGCTACTGATTTTTACTTTCTCCTAGAAAAAACCCAGAAGGTGATGTACCCTAAATGTCTCCCTAATGATATGGAAAATCCTCAAATTTGGTGGAGATAAACCCCGGGTTGGCAACACTGAGAAGATATTCGATCGCGTAAGTCGGCCGTCTTCGATTCCAAGATGGCGTCAGATTGATTTGGTCAACTCTCGCGCTCGTCGGGTCGTTTCGTTTGATATGCAGACATGTCGTGTTTATCTTTTTACCATTTCCGTCTTCATGCGTTCGAAATGGTAATTTTTAAAGATTTTTCCCCATTTTTTACCGAATTGTTCGGCTCTGCCTTGACCTTGACCACAGTGAAAGAGATCCTACACAGTCGCGTCATACTCGGAGTATAACTGTCTTATTTGCCATTCTGTTTGATACCTTCCGATTTTGGCAAATTACGATTACATTTCCATAATGATATTGTCAAACAGTATGGCCGCTTTTATTGAAGCATTGGACGTTTAAGTGACGCTACTGGGCAAATTACTTATACTGTGCTTTGACCCTTAAATATTTAAATTTTGTCTGGAATTTTTTCAAAATTCCATATGTTTTCTCTCCGTGGGTTATCGGTAGCCGAAAGTCGTCCGAAGTTTCATAAATTGACGTTAGTGTTTCCCAAACTTCGTCTTTCGAAATACATACTCAAATTTTGTTTAAATGATAGATTGTCCCCAAATTTTACTGAATTCTTTGGCTTCACCCTTTGACTTTAGACAAGGTCTTCGATAACTTAGGCACATCCAGAATCCTGAGCTTCACATCCTTCATAGGCCAGACTTCAACACAGAGACATATTTTGGCGCTAAAGGTAATAATCAACTTCTTTTCAAGCTAGAAATGTTTATTAAATGATAATTTTGCAAATAGCGTTTTTAATGCGTAGACTCCAGACTACTTAGTTGGAAGGAAATTTCTTCAAGTGTTAATTTTTTTAACCAGAAAGCATTTATAAGTAACATACCTACATAGCCATTTAAGTTTTAAAACTTTCCTTTTTAAAAATAATATTGACTCTGTAAACACAGTGACGCAAATAAAACAGCATAAACCAATAAATAGCCTGCATATGCATTACAAAAATCAGGCCCACGCAGCGGGTTAGTAGAAGGGGAAGGTTCCTGGCCTTCTAGTTTCTTATCGATGACCCTGCTTAGACCTTTACCATCTTCGTCCCTCAGAAATAGGTAATTGTTTGGATAATTTTTCCCCATTTTTATTATTATTGAACTATTCTAAAATTTTCGGACGAGCGGTCAGCAATGAAACTTTTTCATTTTTATTTGCTAAGTTTCAGCGGTAAGTTTTGTTACAGATATGTAATTACGTAGTACAATTACAATAAAATAACACATAATTTTTTAGTTTACATTTCTAATTAAATTACAAATTCTTCAAAATGACGTTCGAAATTTAAAATTTATTTGGGGCCCGATTCCGTGCGAGAAAGATATTCTGTATGCCAAAATGACGCACTTTTCGAACGATTTGCTTACAGTTTTGTACAAGAGTCTATGTTCTATGTCATTTTTGGCGTCATTTTCGCATATGAATCTTCACGCACGATTCGGAGAATCGGACTCTGTCTAGTAAAAGGAAATAAATTTATTATCAAAGACAGCAATCAGATTTAGAAAATTGTTACAAAATATCATTATTAACCTTGGATTCTGTTAATCTGAATTACGATTAAAATCAATTTTTATTAAATATTCGTATGCCAAATTAAGATTTTGAATATCTGATCGAAAATTCCTAGAATTACTAGTTTCTTTAATATGAAATAAAGATTCTGAAGAATAATCTGGCATGATAATTTGTAAAATACTAAAAAGTAGGATGACATAAAATTTTTATGCCTCTATTTCTGAAAGAGAATTAAAACATTTAAGTAGTATAGTGTTTGTCGTTGTATAATTTATCAAGTTTAGAATTTAAGAAAGTTTACACATTTTCAATGTACCCGTAAAACACGAGCACGTTTGTTTATTTTATCTTATGATTTTGGAATGCGATGCGGGGCACGGACTCAAGTAGAGGGATGAAATGAAAGCACTTCAGTCTCGAGCTGGCGATTCTTACGTAGGGCGAACGTCTTGGTAAAGTTACGCTACATTACGCGAAGACGGGCTCGCGAGTGTTGTAATAAATTGCAAGGACATGTGATGGAAGTAATTGTGCAAGGGTAAAAGGCTTGCTGATGGTAGATAGATACTCTGAAGGGTGGAGTAAGGTGCCAATCATGTGATGTCTGCTGATGGGCTCGGACAGAGATTGGGCGATTTTATCATGAAGGGTGATCGCCCCTTCAGTCGCCTTAAACGGAGTAGATTGGGGATCAGCTTCACCTGTATACAGTATTCTGACCATAATCCTTGCATACTACAGGTGTGCGTGAGTAGTAGATGCCACCGGAAATACAACTAGTTGTAATGCTCTGACCAGGTAGATTGCATTGTGCTTTCCAAGAAAGGTCATGACTTTGCGGTGCTGACTGTGCTTCAGGCCGGTGTAGCAACACTGTAGGAGCAAGGCAGTAGCACCAATGATTCTGGAGAACGTACGCTCAGAAGGCAAGGTATGCCTAATATCCACCTGGGGCTTGTCTTTATAGCATGCAAAGTAACGGAAGATGGACATTCGAGGACCAACTTCTCACGTGGGATTTGCATGTTGCTCGCATCTAAGAGGCACCGCTGGAAAGGTGCGGGGCCGGGAGAGGGCCCCCGGTGAGTAAATAAGTCCATATAATCTTGGAAGTAGATACTCGTAAATGGTCATTTGTAATTTTGCATGACGTCCTTATTGAATCGAAAAGCGAAGCCCAGATGTTAAGACGTTTACCCTCAGCTCCGCAGTGGACGAGAGAAAAGAAAGCGGGAAAGAGAGAGCTAACCAAAGGGTGAGTGAATGTTTATTATAACTCGGTCCTCTGACATTGTTATCAGTTTATGTTATATTTGTTTTGTCATGTCTAACACAAAGAAAAAACTATCCAACATAGTCAGAAGTGGGATCTGGACAGGTCAGAATAACAGAATAGTAATTAATAAATGATCAGAGGACACAGTGTCGTCGTTTTGCGGAATTGAACGCGATTCCTGTAACTTCGGTATTGTTTACAGTAAACACGCATTCCGATGTTTATGAAATGTACGTGTGTATGCCTACGATAACCCAGTTGTGTCTTCCAGAATCGATCTGCCTTTGACTTTGATTTGGAACCTCCTGCGACCTTAACCTGGAATCTTTCCGGTCGTTTCTCCTCATTGAGGAGATTCCAGAATCGGCCTATCTGACCTAATTAATATAATTTTTATTTGACAATTTTTGCTATATAAGATCGTGGGTTTACGGATAAATTCAGTTGGTGAATAACGTTATTACTATTTTGACCCAAATGTACAAAAAAAAACGCTCCGACACTATTTATCAAAATGTTTTTTTTCTTTGAAATATTTTAATATAAGATTTGTTAATCTGTTTCTCTCGCAGACACAACTGGGTTATCGTATCGTAATAAAATTTGACGTGATAAATTTTGAAATTTGTAATTGCCGCCAAAGTTTAGTTCCATCCTGCAGGCGCTAATGGGGTTGTTTTAATTCTCGTCGATAGTACAGTTTTCCAATCTTATATAGTTTGTCTATGCTGTAGCGGCAGACTTCTTGGGGATGATGGGATAGATATAAATGCATATCTACTTAAATTACACAATTGGGCTTTGAAAAGGCAATCATTGATTAGCTTTTTCTGCAAACAGTGTCATTTGCGGAGGAAGATTTCGTAGCTTTTTCTGCAACGTTCTTCTTGCCAATGAGGTCAAATTCATCTTCCCTTCTCATTGATTTCCGCTTGTCATTTACCAATGCCATAAGAGATTCCGCATTATTATTATCATTTCGTTTTTGTCCTACTGCGTTTTTGAGCAAACGATTGACAGCTAGCCGCCAATGAGTGAGTAGAAATCGTAGACTGCGGCGTTCGCGGAAGAGTCTCTTGTAATTCATTTCTTCTTCGACGTCCCCATCCTCTGCATCCTCGTCGACATCATTATCGTTTTGGTTCTAAGAAATAAAATTTGAATAAATATTGAATTATTTCAAAATCTTACTTACCTGACTGTTTTCATCTATGAAATTAGGGATGTCAAAACATACTGCTTCTCTTGGGATTTCTTGATCTTTTAAAAATATGAGAAGTTCGATGTACCACAGGATAGGTTTGTATTTGTCTTCGGTGCCTACTTCTGACTTTTTCGAATGGTTTATTATGCCCTAGTTTAATTTGGCCAACGCAGAGTAACTGCCAGAAAATAGAAGCAACTATTAACATATCAATTTCACCCTCTTTCGCGAACGTAGGGTCAGCCATGAGTATGTTCGAAGGTATTTGAAGATGTGTGAAATTGAAAGAGGTGATAGGTATGTTTTCAGTAATTCGCGGCACTATTAGGCAATCAAGCGTTGTCTCCTAATGATTATATTTAGATCGAATTATCGCTTCGAGTTTGCGATCGTGATTGACACTACTTTGATTTATTCCATACACCTTGAAATGAGTTTGAGTGGTGGGAAGTTTTAATTTGTGATGTAATCTTTCGGTTATTAAATTAGACTGGGAACCGCAATCGAGAGGAGTTCGACAATTATGCCATTTTTCATTTGAATCTACTATCAAAACGCAGGTTGTCGTAATACAGGCAGAATTTCATCAAATCCTGGCCAAAACTTAATAATTGTGTAAAACAATTAACAACACTTCAGGAAGTAAAAATGAGATTTTAGGTTTAATTAATAATTAATTTTTAACAACCTTACATATTTATTATACAGTGTGGATAAAAAGTCTGCAGTACTTTAAATATTTTCTAAAACATTTTCTTTTATGTAAAAACATTCGGGCATGTCCATTTTTAGTATAAATTTACCATATTTTGGAGGGGTTCATGTATTTGTACAGTGGCGTACCGTTGGGGTACAAAAATAATTTTAATCTTTTAACTGAAGTCGACTCTTGTCCGTTGAAAATTGTAAGAAAATAGCTTCTAAACTTTAAATGGACACTCAAAATTAGAAAGAACACTCAACGTTTCACTATCGGTTCATAGTTTCGTCGGGAGCTACCAACCGATAGTGAAACATTGAGCGTTCCTACCATTTTTAACAGTGTCCGTTTAAAGTTTAAAATATATTTTCTTTAATTTTTTAGATGGAAACCTTTTTACTTTTTGTTACGAATTCCAGAAAAAGATATTTTATATGTACCTTTGCATAGAAATGTTATAGTGTCTACAGTACCTAAGCCGCATCTGAATAGCGTATAATAATAGGAATCATTTCGAATTGCTATGTTCTGAGCTTTTTTCCATAAATGTTAATCATATACAGGATGTCTTAGAAAAGGTGTCCATCCTTTATAAAGCATACACATGTCACACTTGAAGAAACGTCCTAAACATTCAAAGTTTTACGATACACACGCTGGTATGAGAAAAATTGAAAAATATGTGAATTTTTTTTTTCATCGTAGACAGCCATGATTTCATATTTGAGATCTCATGATAATTCTGAATAACTTTTCCAAATAAAATTTGCACGTACTATGGAAAATAAAGGTACTTTACTCTTATGTCAATTTCAAATATTTTGACTCCCTCAGTATACTATAAGACGTATTCAACCTTTGATGCATTCATCTTGAATTTGAGACGATGCAGGAACTTTCATAAAGAATAAATTTTTCTGAGAAATAATAATAAAGAATTTTCCCATATGTGGCCAACTTTCTGCCGGTCACTGTATATAGTTTTACTATTAAAGCCTCACTCTGTACCGGGTGTCCCAACGGTGTGTATTTCTTCTATGGTGCCTATAAGAATAACAAGTAGAGAAAAAAAGATTAAGAAAGTTATACTAGACATCACGCGGCATATTTTAAAATTATTTTCAACTATACAGGGTGTTCCAGAAAGTGTTGGTGCATACAAAGCGATTTTTTTAATGGAACACCCTGTATATTCTTATAAATTTGGATGTCCCGCGGAGAGTTGATTACAATAATGTAAATATATATTGATTTCCCTCAGTTATTTTCGTAAGAAACAAATTTTTCTTCGAAAATTCCTTAAAAATTTACAAATTTTGAACTTATGTTGCTGACTATGGAGATGACACAGACATACGAAAATATAATAAAAAATTCTTATGACTTTGGACTTTTTGAAAATATGAAAAAAGTTAAAATATCTTTTAGCATTATACAGGGCAAACAGTACTTGTGAAGCACTCAGTATCTAATTTTTTTTTTAATGGAACGACCTATTTTTTATTTCAGAAATGGGTAGTTCTTAAACTTAGCTTTCTACTGATACCAGGTTATATACCTATATTTCTAGCATTTCTTTCATTAGAAACTTGTTTTTACTACTATTTGAACAATTTAGCCTTCCATTTATAATTTTTGTATAGTAAATGAGCAAAAAGTAAATCCCAGAGTGTATTTATATCACACCTGAAGAAACGTCCAGGTCTACACATTTAACGTTTCACAATACTCACACTGATACGAGAAAAACGGATAAATACCTGAAAAAAAATTTTCATCGTAGTCAGCCATGATTTCATATTTGAAATCTTATAATAATTCTAAATAACTTTTTCAAATAATATTTCCGCGTATCTTGAAAAATAAAGGTACTTTACTCTTATGTCCACTTCAAGTATTTTTATTTCCTCGGTATGTGACCAGTGGTATTCCAATTTTGATATCTGCATTTTGAGTTTGGGAAGCTCTAGGAACTTTCAAATTTATGGTTATAATTTATTTTCAAAAATAAAGGTTAAAACCATAAAAATTCGAATGGTAGTAAAAACAATATTTCTAGTTAAACAAATGTTAGAAATAAAGGTATATAACCCGATATCAGTAAAAAGCTAAGCTTAAGTACTATCTATTTCTGAAATAAAAAATAGGTCATTCCATTAAAAAAAAATGAGATACTGAGTACTTCGCAAGTACTGTTTGCCCTGTATAATGCAAAAAGATATTTTAACTTTTTTCATATTTTCATAAAGTCCAAAGTCTTAAGAATATTTTGTTATATTTTCGTAAGTCTGTGTCATCTCCATAGTCAGAAACATAAGTTCCAAATTTGTAAATTTTTAAGGAATTTTCTAAGAAAATAATTTTTTTTACGAAAATAACTGAGTGAAACCTATATATATATATTTACATTGTTGTAATCAGCTCTCCACGGAACATCTAGATTTGTAAAAGTTTCCAGGGTGTTCCATTTAAAAAAATTCACGCTCTATACACCACCATTTTTTGGAACACCCTGTATAGTTAAAAATAATTTTAAAATGTGCCGTGTGATGTCTAGTATAACTTTCTTAATCTCTTTTTTTTACTCGTTATTTCTATAGGCTCCACAGAAGAAATACACACCGTTGGGACACCGTTACATTAGCACATATTAGCAACTCTAACCTTTTCCAATATTTAGTTTACACTTATACCTTTATAAAAAAATTCATAAAGCTATCTGATTGGGATGAATCCTGAACTTTTAAGCATGACGAAACATAATTTGTACAACAAAAATTTAATTTTGAGACTTGAATATATGACCTTCCAAAACGACCCTATTAAAAAGAAACAAAACTAGTTATATCAAAAATAAATAGATACATACTTTCAGTTTTTGAATTCACTTGGAAAATAATAATTAATACACGACAAAATAAACCTTTACGTTTTCGTAAGAGCAGTAATATTCGGTAAATAAGAATAAACGCATCGCCTCGTTTAAACATACACTTTGTTCTGTTGCAACTGGTTCATGATGGTCATGTGATCAAAAGTAATCAAGTCATTGGTTAGAACGGAATGTCGACATTTAGGAAAAAAATAGCGGGCACTGTTTTAAGCGACTTTATTTTTTGGGGTTTTGGCCAGGATTTTATGAAATTCCGCCTGTGTGGCGTCGATAAGAGCACCTAAGGAGAACGCTGCTGTGATGACGCGTGGCTCTTAATTGAAATTTCAGAATTAATTTAGCTAGTATTAGGAGTTTCTTGCGCTAATAATTCTGCCCTGGTGAGCTGTCCGATATATAAAAACGAATGATGTTTACAACTGCTCTTTTTCAAATCTTTTCCATGTTCTATGTTCCATTTACTAAATATTGGTTTTGGCCAAAAGTAGTTTTTTGATCCTTTTCTTCAGTTTCCCTTGCGCGTATGAATGGAACTCACGGTATCACAATAAAATATGCTTAGCGTACAATATTACTTGTCCTTCAATAATGCATCTACTATCATGACAGGCCTCTAAATACGAGAGCAACTTGTTAAGGCTTAGAAATACAAGAATTGTTCTGTTCTGCAGATTTCAAAATGTTTGTTGTTTTACGTAACGCAACACCATCATTGGAAATTTATGTTGTCAATAGAGAATGGGAGGTTACATCACAGATAATATAACTAGAAAGATGACTCGTCAAATGTTTTAAATTTGACGCCCCAATTTGGAGACAAACTGGGTTTAGTTTGGGGACAGCTCACCAAATATGTGGTGGTGCTACTGTTACAATAGCAGAGTGGAAAATCGATACCTATAGGAGTAACATTCTTATACTAAGACACATTCTATAACTAAGAGGTGTTACAGAATGACTGAAGTAATTAATTTTGTTCTAGTTGTCGTCTTATACAGGGTGAGTTATTAAGCGCCCTTTCTTCCATAACTCATTTATAGAACGAGATAGAATTTTTTTCTTTTACAAAAACATTCTACCTATTGAGCACTATAACCTAAAATTATTTTGATACGTACAGAGTGTTACATAAAATAATGGCAACATGCAGCGGGATTTTTTTTAATGGAACAGCCTGTGTATTTTCCTATAGAAAGATATAACACTCGATCCTCTAAACAGCAGCACATAAAATATTTATATTTATTTAACCAATTAAGAGAAAATTAATATTTTATTGAAAACGGTCTGATTTTCAACTTCTCTTAAAATACTAACTGTAAACGTATCGTTTGTCGTACGGAAATAAAAATAGGTAGTGTTATAAAGTAAAGTATAGGGAATAACCCAGATATAAACTGATTTAGTTTCATTTGTTTTTTCAAGTGTTCAAGCCTGTGTAATTGTCAGATTTTCAAATTGCCGTTATTCAATTTTTTTAAATACAACCCCCCCTATCTCTTTTCACGAATAGATAGTGTTCATGTTCCTCTTCAATTCTGTTATAGGTTTTCTGCATCTAATCCTTACAGTTTTTTTGCTACAAGAAATTTTTTACATTTTTACTCTAAAATCAATATTAAAAAGTTATTTAACGTACCGTATTTTAATTTGTTTAACACAGCGTCCTCTATTTCATAAAACAGATGGATAATATCAAGTTTACAATTGATTACAAACTCTTATTACATTATAATCATCGTATTTTTATTGTAATACAGTTCTTTCACCTCGTTGTAATTAACGTCTTAAAATTGATTCGATGTGGTTTACAACAAAAGAAAACATCAGTGTTTGCAAATAATTACCTTAATGTAAAAATTGTTGTACTTCAAAAAAAAATATACAAATAATAAATTAATATTCTAACAAATAAATGAAAATCGGTGAATTTCTTTTGTTCAAGTATTCAGATTTTATTAAATCAAATGTTAATGAAGACAACTGAAGCTTAGGAATTACATCGAATCAATTTTAAAGCATTCTTAATTAAAACAAAATAAAAGAATTGTATTATAACAAAAATACGATTATTATAATGTAATAAGAGTTTGTATTCAATTGTAAACTTGATATTATCCATCTGTTTTATGACGTTGTCTTAAAGAAATTAAAATACGGTACATTAAATAACTTTTTAGTATTGATTTCAGAGTAAAAATGTAAAGAGTTTATTATTACATTATTAGTACATTAAATAACTTTTTAGTATTGATTTCAGAGTAAAAATGTAAAGAGTTTATTATTCTAGAGTGCGCGTGTTTTATAAAAAACAATTATAGTGACTTCATATGCCGATACAAACTCCAACACATCCATGATACGCGTGGTCAAAAAAAACTTACAATTATGTGTACCGCAAACATCATTTTCGCGTGTGCAGAAAAACGTGGTGACACAGATGATAAACATTTATAATCATCTTCCAGTTGCCTGGAAATATGTATACACAGCTGGCCTGACTAAGACTAGGGATACGCTTAATTGTGAGGAAAATGAAGGAGAGGCTCATTGAAACTTGTGTGGAAGTGAAATAGAGATATTACAATGTTGCCTAAGAAGCTAGGAATTCGACCGGCGCCAGCGGCCGGAGCGTAGCCCGTGTTATCAATCGGCAACGTCGATTGATGTAGCTATTTCGTTTACTCATGCGCTTTCTACTATTCCATCCTTCATTTACTCATGAGAAACGCATCCCTAGTCTTGGTTAGACCAGCTGTGTATGTATTATGTGTATTTATATTATTGACGTGTTCTATGCTCATTGGCATTATGCGAATAAATGTGATGTTATTATTATTATTATTATTATAGCAAAAGAACTGTAAGAATTAGATACACAACACCTATAACAAAATTGAAGAGGAACATGAACACTATCTATTCGTGAAAAGAGATAGGGGGGGTTGCATTTAAAAAAATTGAATAACGGCAGTTTGAAATTCTGACAATTACGCAGGCTTGAACATTTGAAAAAACAAGTAAGACTAAAAGAATTTATATCTAGGTTATTCCTTACACTTTAATTTATAACACTACCGATTTTTATTGCCGTACGACAAACAATACGTTTACAGTTAGTATTTCAAGAGAAGTTGAAAATCAGACTGTTTTCAATAAAATATTAATTTACTCTTAATTGGTTAATTAAATATAAATATTTTATGCGCTACTGTTTAGAGGATCGAGTATTACGTCATCAACATCGTCGGCCGCGCACAATGTCGGTGAAACCCCGAATTCACACGATGCGCTATCGCGTCAACGCACACGTTCATATAGCCAACCGCGTTCACGGTCACGAAGCCCACCTGATTACAAGGACAGGCGACGTTATGCTGAACGTATTGAACTAGTACCAGAATTTGATGGCTCATCGAATTCTTTAACGATTCGACAATGGCTTGCTAAAATAGACGCAATCGGAGAACTGTATCGCTGCGATGATCGCGCAAAATTTTTTGATATGATTGGGCGGTTAACCGGAAACGCCAAATCCTGGTACGATTGCCAAACGGAATTGAATTATTCCAATTGGGAAACATGGAAGGAAAAATTACTGCGAGCCTTTCCTACTTCCAGAGGTATTAGCACAAATCTAAAGGAACTCGTAAACATAGAACGCAAACCTAATGATGACGTTATCACATTTTATTACTCTAAACTAAAGTTAGGCGTACATTGCGAGCTACCGGATCATATTATTGCGGACATTATAATCACAACATTGAACGATAATTTGTTGAGCGCCAGCGCTAATGCAGCTGGTTGCAAATCAACGGAGGAACTTCTCAGATTTTTAATTGAATCAAATTATAAGAATGCTACTACTAAGGATAACAAAATCAACAAGCAAAAACAAAACCGACATACCAGCCTGCGCAAAATAATTTGTTGCAGATGCGGCAAAGACGGCCACAAGTCATTCAAATGTCATTCACAAGCATCAGATAATGCGAGGCCTAACGTTTCCGGAGTTACGTGTTCGTTTTGTAAAAAGATCGGTCACAGTCGCGAATCTTGTTTTAAATTGAAAACCCGAAACGAGACTATGACAAAAAATAATGTGGTTACGCTTGATGATGCAAAGTATCACGTTACCGCCAAAATCAAT
Organism: Dorcus hopei; assembly: GCA_033060865.1. NCBI lineage: Eukaryota > Metazoa > Arthropoda > Insecta > Coleoptera > Lucanidae > Dorcus > Dorcus hopei. The sequence goes on from CM065419.1 coordinate 2,193,411, forward strand.
GACGTAAGTGTACCGGCATACACAGATTTCGGCAACGCATGCAATATTCTTAAACTACAAACAGCCCAATCACTTGGCCTACCGATTGACATGAGTAAACAAACCACGATGCGAGGTTATGGAGGAGCGGTTGTTACATCGTTAGGAGAAACGGTAGCAAATATAAAAATTGACGAAGTAGAACGAGAGGTTCCAATTTTGATCGTTAACAACAAAACGCAAGATATGGATTTACTGATTGGACGAACATTCACTGAATCGCCCCAGTTGTTGGTGATAAAGACCCAAGAGAAACTGCAATTCCACAACGATGATAACCCTTCATGACAACTACCGTAAATTAATGAATGTGCTCCTGAAAAATTTCGCATATTTTCGGGAACCACTACCAAGTTACATCTCGAAGTTCTTGAGTTAGTTCATAAAAGATTGACTGAAGCCGGTTTGACTTTAAATAAGGACAAATGTCATTTTTGCCTTACCGAAATGAAATATCTTGGGTATGTTGTCAATCGTCATGGCCTCCATGTTGATCCTGAGAAGGTACAAGCTATCTTGGGAATGCCAAAACCTAAAACTGTTACCGAGGTCCGACGTTTGATAGGCACTGCTTCATGGTATCGCAGATTCATTCCGGACTTTTCTTCTCTTATCGCCCCCCTGACGAATCTTCTGAAAAAGAACTCCAAACATCGTTGGGATGAGAGTTGCGATGAGGCTTGGGAAAAGGTTCGTGAGCATTTGGTGTCTGCGCCAGTCCTCTCATGCCCTGATTTTTCAAAGGAATTTACCATCCAGACCGATGCTTCCGACTATGGCGTTGGTGCCGTGTTATCCCAACAGCAGGACGATGGTGAGAGAGTCATTTGTTATTTAAGTCGTTCGCTGACCCGTGCTGAACGCAAATATTCTACAACTGAGAAGGAACTACTGGCTATGTTGTGGGCAATCGAAAAGCTCAGGCCTTATGTTGAAGGTTCGCATTTTACCGTTATTACGGATCATCATTCACTCTTGCGGTTAAACAAATTGCAGAATCCTTCGGGACGTTTGTGTCGTTGGGCTGTTCGCCTACAGCAGTATGACTTTAGCGTAGTTCATCGTAAGGGCAAAGAACATGTTGTGCCCGATATGTTGTCTCGTGCTGTCCCTGCTGTTGAGGTCATCAATTTTGAAGAGGTCAAAGACCGTTGGTATCTCGATTTGTTGAGAAAAATCCGATCATGTCCTGAAAAATTCCCAAATTTTCGAACTGAGGGAAATGTCATTTACAAATTTGTCAAAAATACTTACTATCGTTTGGCTGATGAGAGTCAGCAGTGGAAACCTGTGGTCCCCAAGGAGGCTCGTAAACAAATCCTTGAAGAATGTCATAATTCCCCCACTAGTGGTCATCTAGGAATTTTCAAAACTTATAATCGGATCGCCCAAAACTATCATTGGCCAAAAATGCACGCCGATGTGGCGAAGTATGTTCGCAAGTGTCAAACCTGTCTTCGCACTAAGCCTGAACAGCGGGCTCCTGTTGGTTTGATGGGCGGTCATTCCAGAATATCGCGACCCTGGGAGGTAATCAGCATTGACCTAGTTGGACCACTCCCTAGATCATCTCGTGGTTTTCAATACATTCTCGTAGCCACGGACTGTTTTAGTAAATTTACCTTATGTTTCCCACTCCGCAAGGCCACCACACCTAAAATCCTCCAACATCTTGAGGAAGACATTTTCCTATTTTTTGGTGTGCCTCGAACGATCATCTCTGACAATGGAGTCCAATTTAGGTCAAAGGAGTACCAGAAACTTTTGACTTCGTATCAGGTACGCCCTGCATATACCTCTTTCTATCATGCGAAAGCGAACCCTGTTGAGCGCGTGAATCGTGTCCTCAAAACCATGTTGACGGCTTACGTAGCAGAGGACCATCGAAAATGGGATGTCTTCTTACCCAAAGTTGCCTGCGCTCTAAGAACAGCTCGCCATGAGGTTACTGGGGTAACTCCATATTTCCTAAATTTTGGTCGAGAGATGTGTCTTAAAGGTAGACTTAATCCCGATTGTGACAAAACCCAAAAAGAATCTTTTGACATTGCTCCCCAGGATCCTGCCGAATTACAATCTCGAACTGGCAAATTCGCAGCACTGTACAAGGATGTGCAGGAGAGGTTACAGAAGGCTTACGAGCAGTCTAAAGGTCGTTATGATATTCGTAGGCGTAAGGTTGTGTACCAACCGGACCAACAAGTATGGCGCAAAAATTTCGTTCTTTCGGATGCTTCCAAACATTTTGCTGCCAAGTTGGCCGATAAGTTCGTAGGGCCTTTCCTCATTAGCCGTCGTGTGTCTGCGGATACTTATGAGTTGAAAGATTGTGAAGGCAATGTTTTACCTGTCACTTGGAGTAGTGAACATCTCAAACCCAATCCACCTGACGAGTAGCTTATGAACTTTCTTCTTCTTGGCCTGCGGGTGCGGCTGAGCGAATACTCCCGACGTCAAATCCGCGTGTCGTAAAAGGCGACTTAAGGAATCTGAAGATTTCCCACTGTCATCTCTGGAAATCAACATTCTTGGCCTGGGGGTGCGGCTGAGCGAATACTCCCGACGTCAAATCCGCGTGTCGTAAAAGGCGACTTAAGGAATCTGAAGATTTCCCACTGTCATCTCTGGAAATCAACATTCTTGGCCTGCGGGTGCGGCTGAGCGAATACTCCCGACGTCAAATCCGCGTGTCGTAAAAGGCGACTTAAGGACTCTGAAGATTTCCCTCTGTTATCTTTGGAAATTGACATTCTCTTCGTTTTCTTCTTTCCTTTTAACTTCCGTGGAAACTTTCCGTTCTGTTAGGTCTCAGGGACCCATGAATAGTGCGATCGACTGGAAAGGTTGTCGACTTTGTTTCGGCTGGAGCCTGTGCCGTTTGCATTTGGGTTGGTTAACTTGAGGGCTTTTGGGTGAGTTAAATTTCTTTTCTTTTTCTCTTCTGCTCTACTTCTTCCCTGGTTTGATTGATCGGCTTAGCCTTGATGGTCGAGAGAAGTTCGTTCGTGGGTCGCAAAGGTGCGGGAATTTCAAGCGTGCCGGATCCCGTGAAAGCATTTCTTGCCCTCTCTCTTTGTGAACCTAGCGATAAGAGCATCTCCCGGGTATCTTGGGTGCAGCAGGTGTGTTCGAGCCAATAACTTTTCTTTTTTTGTTTTTCTTCTACATTTTTTTCCCTTTTTCCCTTCTCACTCGTTGGAATGGACCTCGAATGGCGTTAGACTTTTAAAGTCACTTATCAGATTTGACTTCTACTATGGTAGAGATATGTGTGACCTTTCTGGACCATTTATGAGAGTAAAGTTATTCCACGTCGGAGGTTCTTTCTCTCTCTTGCGGTGTTGTTCATTCATTAATCGTCTTGCAGTGTTGTTCGTTCATCCATCGTTTTGCGGGGTTGTTCGTTCATCAATCGTTTTGCGGTGTTGTACGTTCACCGTTTGTTTTGCGGTGTTGTACGTTCACCATTTGTTTTCTTTACGGCGTTGTATGTTCACCATTTGTTTTCTTTACAGCGTTGTATGTTTAATGATTTTTTTTTCTTTTTTTTTGGTGTTATGTTATGGAGTCAGACTCCCCATTATAGGTCTCCTGAACGAAATGTCAGGTTGACAGATTTTTCATCCTTTTTGTTCTGGTTTATGGAAGAAATTTTCCCCTAGGTAAAATTTCCTTTTTGGTAAGGAGGGGGTTGTTACGGTTGAAAAATCCATTCAAGTTATTCATAATAATTTTCCGAACATCCTGTATCATCGTGGGAACTTTTAACGTTCACACGGCCTACGTGCCGATCGTCGCATTGCACCATATTTCACAACATAGCGTGATGTTAACTATCCGCTGTTACTTCAGGCAGACTACATATCTCCGTCTCACTCGTTTCCCCGTTTAAACTGTGTTTCTTCAGTAACGACTTCCGTCTGCCAGAGCATGTGATGGAGTAGGGCGCGGTTGCTTGCGAGCGAGTATCTTGACGGTCCTCGAGCTGTGCAGTCGATTGTTTTCGTGCAAGCCTAAAGTTAGTGCTGGTTAATTTCCCACTGTGAGTGTGGCTGAAATTAGATACGGATTTCCGTGATTTGTTAAAGCACGCCGAGTGACCCACAAGCTGTTTCAAAGCGGTTTCTCAAAGGCCTACCCCGAGCAAGGGAACAGGTATGGTTTTGGCTGTTCTTTTAGCGACCCCTCCCTGTAACACGTTTTTCTTTTCCCCCAGGCTTTAAATCCCAGTTAAGCTTTAAAGTCAAGTTCAGAGTTAACTTCCAAGTTTTAATTTTGACTCCGATTCACGTTTTACTTCAAGTACCAATTCTTCGACTTTAATTGGACTGCTAGTTAATCCCGGTGGTAGCTCGGTTCCGGACCTCTTGTCTGAGGCCCAGATTCCCGTATCAAGCAGGGACTCTTGAGAGCCGACCTACCCGCCTTACCTTGGAGGAGTGGACTCGTCCGGGAATACGACGCGACCGTGGCGGTTTGGCCACCCCTTGACTAACTCTGCGATTCACCGCGGGAGACGTTCCGGGTTGACGTTTGACAGTGACCTACAACGGACGCTGGATCTTCTGAGTGGATACGAAGGTCGGGATAACTTTGGTTTATTATTATCTTTACGGAGTCGTTGTTGAAAAAATTATAGTGGCGGAGTCATTGTGTTAAGATTTGTACCGTACGTGTGACCGACGCACAGATCTGTGGTACGGATTTATTTTAATGTGTTACCTTTTTATTTATGTTCCGTTGTTAAGTGTTCGTTATTTGAAGTTCTTTGGCCAAATTAAATATAAACAAGTGTGCTCAGCTGGTGCGTTTTATTTTAAATCATTTTTGCCCACCTTTTGCATTGGGGTTTCGTCGAACCCTCCCTTCTCCATGAGCTATGCCGAGCGGTGTGGAGACTTAAGACACTTCGTACACAATTTGCAAACTTACAGGTAGGTAGCAATCGGACCTGATGTGATAGTTAGGCGGGAAAGTTTCTAAGTTCAGAACATCATCTCGAAGCTGTCGAACGACGGTGAAACGTAAAGTGTATAATGCGCGATTTAGTGTCCGCTTAACAGATTTTGTGATACAAATTTCATCGGACAAGAACCAACTGTAAGTTACAAATTTAATTCCACAAAATATTATTAATGAATTTTCTTTACGACTTGAAAACTCTTTCAATATTTTTTTTAATAAAATAAAAGATTGTAACATTAAAAAGTTTAATGACTTAAAAAAACTTAAAGAAATTAAATTTTTTAATAATAATGAAAAATGGTTTGTGAATTTAACTAACATAGAATTTCCTTCTGAAATTAAGAATTTTTTATCATTAGGTCCAAAATTTAGCTTGTCAATTAGAACTAATGAAATCAACATAGCAAAATTATTATCCGATTTAGAAAATTTAGTTGATGCATTTCCTGAGGAACAGAGGAATTTAATTAGATTAAAATTCATTAATGTTACTACCAACTATTTAAGTAAACCTTCTAAAGTGTCATCAATTAATGTTATGTATGATAGATGTAAAAAATTTCTTAAAGATCATTCAAATATTTACATATTAAAAGCCGATAAAGGTTCAACTACAGTGGCTATGTTAAAAGAAGACTACCATAACAAGGCAATGAATTTATTAAGTGATGTGAATACCTATTCATTAATAAATAAGGACCCTACTGGTTCTATACAATCAACATATAATGAGATCATAAAAGATCTAAAAAGATTGAACTACATAGACGCTACTAAATACAAAGAATTAATAAAATATAATTCTACATCACCTAAATTTTATGGTTTGCCAAAAATCCACAAAGAAAATGTTCCTTTACGGCTAATTGTATCTTGCATTAATGCTCCTTTTTATCAATTGTCCAAATTTACATCTAATATACTAACATTAGCTTATAAAAATCAAAATGAATATAATGTAGTAAATTCTTTTGCTTTTGCAGAACAATTTCAAAACTTTCAATTACCTGAGGATTTTGTCTTAGTCTCTTTAGATGTTGTTTCCTTATTTACTAATATACCTACAAATTTAATCATAGAAATTGTTAACGAAGATTGGTTGAATAAAATTGAACCACATTGTAATTTAATAAAGAAAAATTCTTAACAATTTTAAATTTTTTATTTAATAACAGTTATTTCTCTTATAATGTTGTCTTTTATAAACAGATTTATGGTGTTCCAATGGGCTCTCCCCTTAGTCCTATCTTAGCCCAGATTGTGATGGATCGTCTTTTGGATAATGTCATACCTCAATTACCCTTTCAATTTGGTTTTATAAAAAAATATGTAGATGACATTATTTGTTCTTTACCAAGAAATATGATTGCTACTACATTAGATGTTTTTAATAACTTTCATCCACAAATTCAGTTTACATTAGAAGAAGAATCTAATAATTCAGTTCCTTTTCTTGATATTAAATTAATCAGATTAGAAAATAATACAATCATATTAGATTGGTATCAAAAACCGACACATTCTGGTAGATTCATTAATTTTTATTCAGTTAATCCTTTAAATCAGAAATTAAATGTTTTAATTTCTTTTAAAAACAGAATTAAAAATTTATGTCATCCTACTTTTTTAGAAAAGAATTTAATTAAACTAAGAAATCTTTTTTGTAATAATGGATATCCTTTAAATTTAGTTAATAAAATTTTATTTCAATATAATCAAAATCAAAATAAAAATTTTCACAATATTGAAAATAATAATTCTCAAAATAATCAAAATCAAAACATTTTATTTTATAAAAAAATTTCCACAAATAACTGGTTATACAAATTTGATTATTAAAGAATTAAAAAATATTAATGCTAAAATTGCAAAATATAATTTAAAAACTATTAATAGTCTTTTTAGTAAAACTAAAGATAAAATTCCGCCTTCCAATCAATACGGTATTGTTTATTGTATTCCTTGTACAGAATGTGATCAGGTTTATATAGGACAAACTTCCAATTGGCTTAAAACACGATTATCACAACATAAATCTGATTGTAGATTGATTACCACAAAAAAAAATTCTAGTGCGTTAGCACAACATTTTAAAGAGAAAAATCATTTATTAGATTTCAATAACACTAAAATTTTAGAAAAACCTATTTAACCTTTAACCTTTATTTCAACAACAACAACAACACGACATAATACAATATCGATGTTTGAAATTGAAACAGTTAAATTAAACCATATGTGTATAATCAAAACTCAAAATAAATACATATAATTAAAAAGTAGCAAGATACAAAGAGAAAGATTTCAAGCTTTGAGAAAAAAAAATAAAATATCTATTCCTTGTATAACAAAAATTCATCTATAGAATAGGGTTCTAAAGTTAACAATAATTTGTACACTTCTGTCCTAAATTTTTTGTTCCGATCACAGATTTGATTCGAAGCGGCAGTGCATTGAAAAAGACATTATACTATAATGAGGTGCTCTTTCGGTGATATTTAATCGATGTATTGGCAGGCTGTAATTGTTGTGTCTTGTTTTGTACTGAGAGATACCGTAAAAAGATTCGAATTTTTCACGATGTTGATGAAGAAACAGTAGACATGATTGTATATACATTGCAGGTACAGTTAGAAGTTTCTTTTCTCGAAATTTCCCTCTACATGTTTGTCGGTACGGTAAATTATACATTACTCGCAATATTCTCTTCTGACTTATAAAGATTCTTAGGGCATGAGAACTGCCTCCCCAAAAAATTATGCCATACCTGACCAGAGATCCAAAATATGCAAAGTACACCATCCTTAATACCGCGGGGTCCGTGATTGGCCTCAGTAGCCGTAGTGTAAAACATGCTTTGTTTAGTTTTTTTGATAAGTCGTTAATGTGTACTTTAAAATTCAGTTCAGCATCCAACATTAATCCTAAGATTTTTGCATGTTTACTTATCGATAATGTTTCGTTTTCCAGTGATATGCATTCCGGTGGTACATAACCTGGATGATTTGTCGTGAACAGAATGCATGCAGATTTAGATTCGTTCAACATCAGTTCGTTGTTATTAAACCATTCTTTAAACTGCGTTAGTATTAAGCATAAACTTTTTTTTAGTTCCATGAAATCAGAAGCCCGAAGTAGGACATTCATGTCGTCTGCGTAATTAACGATTTTTAAATCCGCACTGGTGAAAGTTGAAAACAAGTCATTTATGTAAATTACAAAAAGCACTGGTCCCAATACACTACCCTGCGGCACTCCAGTTTTTACAATAGCATAGTCCGAATAATATTTGCAATCTTCTATTGTTCCGTAGGTTCTTTGACGACGGTTCGTTAAATAAGACTGGAACCAGTGCAATGCATTTCCGCGGAAACCGTAACTTTCTAGTTTAGTCAGAAGTAGTGAATGATTTACAGAATCAAATGCCTTTGATAAGTCTAAAAATAGTCCACAAGGAATATCGGTTTTCTCTAAAGCTTGAACCGTGGCATCGATAAATTCAAAAATTGCAGTTTCCGTTGATTTTCCACATATGTAACCATGCTGTGAGGGATTAATTATGTTGCAAGTCTGCAGAAAATGTGTAACCCTACTACACATTAAACTTTCCAAGATTTTTGCAAACGTGCTAATTATGCTTATGGGCCTGTAGTTTTCGTAGACGTGATGATCGCCTTTCTTTTTAAACATGGGTAACACTTCGGCGCACTTAAGTTAATCTGGGAAGACTCCATTTGCAAAAGATGAGTTTATGATGTGGCAGAGAGGTTTTAGGATGTTCGGTAAGGTACCCTTGACTACTTTGACTAGCACCTCGTCGTAACCAACTGAATTTTTGTTTTTGAAAGTGTTGACAGTATCCGATAATTCTTGCTCTGTTACTGGATTGAGGAAGATACATTTGTTAATTTTCAGTAAATCACATTTATTACTTTTATTTGATGCTTTGGTGTTATGATATTCACCAACAGAAACAAAAAAATTATTTAGCTCGTTCAGTGTAGTACGGGGATCGGTTTCAAGAAGGTCTTCTAGCTCAGTACGATGTGTATTCGTATTTGTCAAATCCTTAACAATGTCCCACGTTGTCTTTATCTTGTCATTAGAGTTTATTATTCTGCTGTTAACTGCATTTTTTTTTGCAATTATTTACTCTCCGCCTGTAATCATTTTTTGCATTTAAATAATCTTCCTTTAGTTCATTGCAATAGGTTGAGACAGTTAATAGTACATCCATTCTTTTTTTTGCTTCCATTATTTCAGGTGTATTATAGATGTACCTTTGTTTAGCTAATTTAGTAAATTTTCTGATTGGGAATGTTTGCTTAAAAAATTGGAGGTATCTTGCGATGAAATAATTCCATTGTCCATCAACATCGTGCGTCTCTATGTTATACACTTGTTGCCAGGATTCTTCGGTTAACATCTCATTCATATGCTTAATATTATTGATGCTAAACACACGCCTTGACATAGATATTTGTCTTTTATGTGTATATGTTTCGAAATATATTTTTTGTGCTGTGTGATCAGAGATATGTGTGTGTATTACATTTACTGTGCACCGTTCGATGTTGGTGATTATATTGTATATGCATGATTTTTCTGTTGGAGTTATTCTGGTGTATTCATTTATCACTAGTCTGAGATTGAAGGATTGTATCAACGATTCAAATTCTTCTTTTTCTTTACTATCTACCATTATATTGATATTAAAGTCACCAGTTATTATAATAGTCCGTTTCTGTTGTGTAAGTTTGACCTGGATCGAATTCAAATTGGAGAAAAAGATTTCAATGCTAGAGTTTGGTGGTCTATAAATTCCAATGACATAAACTTGAACGCCTGAAATTGTAACAAGAGCCGCAGTACATTCGAATTCATTACTAACTGCATAATCGTTAATCCACTTTATTTTCTCACTCTTCAAACATTCTTTAGCATAAATAGCGGTGCCGCCATATCCAAAGGTCCTACAGAACGCATTGATAAGTTTGAAATTTCGTATTTTTAGTAATTTAAGATTTGCGTCTGTTTGCCAATGTTCCGTTAGGCATAATATGCTGCAATCATCATGTCCTTCCAAAAATGCTTCTAATGCTGAAACACTATTAGCTAATGAACGTACATTCTGATGTATTAAACTAGTAGTGACTGCTCGATTTCTATTATCCTTCTTCAGTAATTGCTATTTAACGAAGTTATATTCGATTTTGGATTTTTCATATTCTATTCTTTTGAGTAAAACTGGACATTTATAATCAAAAGGAGAATGTTTGTAATCACACGACTCCGATTTCTTATTTACTTCGAAGCAGTTAGGACATCTTTTTTCTGTGTTTTCACAATTCTGCGCTAAGTGCCCATTATTCTCACATTTTAAGCAAACTTCAGCTTTCTTGCAGTGTTGCGCTTTATGATTAAAACCGCTGCAACGATAGCAGCGTAGTAAGTTTATGTGTTCGTAAATTGTAAATGCCGAAAATTCTATAAATATGACACCATTTTGCATTATGTTGTGAAACGTTTTTGGGTCGCACTCTATGATCGCTAAATATTTTGTTCGCATCTTTTTTATCGTTACTATTGTCTATTTGGACATCCTCCATAATACATTTATTTTGCTTGAATAAACATTCCTTCAATTGATCTTTACTCAAATCCTCTTCAATTCCTACAATTTTAATTTTCGGTTTTTTTACTTGTAGTAATACTGCGTTTAGATCTCCAATTTTATTTTGTGTTTTTAATACGATGTCTTCCGCCTCTTTTTTGTTTTCACAGTAAATTGCTACTGATCCATTTCGCATTTTGCGTATTCCTTGTATTGCCGCCCCGATTTCCACAAGATCAAATTTTTTTTTAATGTCCAACTTAGTAATCTTCCTAACTGGTTCATTAGCTTTAATCAAAATGATGTTATTCGTCTTCGAATTGTCTTTTTTTACCATATCACAATATAGTGGGTTCTCCGATTGTAAGTTATCTGTTAGAGCTTGATTCTACATCAAATTGTGTTTGAGATGGAAAACTTCTTTTTTCAGGTCTTCATTTTATTTGTTTATTTTTTTTGTTTCATCTGAGAGATCATTACATAGTTTTTCCAACTTAATTAAGCGTTCTAACATGGCTTCATAAGTAACTTTTTGAGAATCATCATTATTTTTTTCAGATTTGCTTTGTGAGCATGAACTCGTTGATTTCAAGGAATTAGCTCGCTTCCGAAATTCTGATTTTGTCCCACCGCTGTTTACTTGTTCTTTCTCTGTTTATATTTTTTCTTCACCCTCGGTTTTTTTCTCCTCATCAGTTGCTTTGGTATCGTTATCTTCACAAAGGTTCCATTTCCATGTTTGACGTTTCATATGAACTCCCCTCCGCTGCTTTATTCCACCGCATGCGCTGTGATACATTTTTTTGCAGGTATTGCATTGTATAATTGATTTTACCTCTTCAGTAGTGAATGGTTCTTTACAAAAAGAGCAATAATCGTAATTAAAGTCCATTTTATTTGCGAACGAAATTTCAGGATGTTTTATTCCACGACAAGAAATCTCGTAGCGGCCGGTTACAATCTTTTTACATTGTTCACTTTAAATTCACGCCTTTAAAACACCGAGAACACTAAGTCTATGTAATAGTTTAACAACTTAAAATCAAAAGTCTTCTCATTACTCGGTACTACGTTATCTAGCTTAACGTCGTAAAATATTATATTGAATTTACTACTCGTTTTTCACTTTATTCACAGAGCGTCGAACACACGCGTTCACGTTCACGCATCCGTGACTTAAAAGAAACCAATTATCGTACAAGATTATTCTTAGAATTATTTCATATTAAACAGTAAAGTAAAACAGTAATTCTATGAATTTTCGATCAGATATTCAAAATCTTAATTTAGCGTATGAATATTTAATAAAACTTGATTTCAATCGTAATTTGGAATAACAGAATCCAAAGGTAATGATATTTTCAAACAATTTTCTAAATCTAGATTATCCTCGAAAATAAATAAACTTCGTTTTAGACATATACCTTGAAATCTTGAACATTTTAATTTGGAATGTAATTTAAACTAAAAGAATACTATGTAAGTTACTTAATTTGAATCAATTCAATCATTGTAACCTTCCTCTTGTAGTTTTTGCTCTGATGAAGGCAATAAAGGTTGCCGAAAGCTCAGCATAAAAATAAAAAAAGTCTTTTTTCTACTTTGCGTTCACAATGAACTCATTGTGACACCAAAAACAGTTTCACAATGAAGCTCATTGTGAAACTGTTTTTGGGGAAATTTTAGTCAATTTTTAATTGAAAATATTTAATAGATTTTACAAAATAACTCATTATTTATTTGTTACTTGACAGAATACTCACAATGAAGCTGGATAAGACAAATTAATAACTGGTTAATGTGACTTTTGATTAAAACGAAAGGTTTTCAGTGTTGCCACGCATTACAACTAAAATTCCCCATATACTAAGGAGGTCCAATTTTTGACAGTATTTTTCATATTTTTATTCAATAAGTGACGCAAAGTAGAAAAAATAGTATATTATACACGTTTCACAAGAGGCATTGTAACACTCGTTCCGTTGGGGCACTCCTAGCTCGCTACGCTTCGCTAGTCGTACCCCAACCCCATTCGTGTTACAATAAGCCTTCTTGTGAAACTTGTATAATAATATACTATTATTGACCGCTAGCCCGATAATTTTCAAAACAGTGTAATTTTTTAATTAACAATAGTAATCTTTATTTTTGGAAAGGAGGAGATGGACAGACATACTTCACACTAGGGGGGCCCTTCGCAGTGACTTCAATACAAGTAGTATAGCTGGCGGGATCCTAGCACACTTCGATGGCATGTTCCATCCGAAGTGACCACCGTTGAAGGTCATCCCCAATTTGAGGGGTGGTTTTAGTGGTGAAGAAGTAACCCCTGTTGGTTCTTGTGCATGTCGTCAATGACCAGAGGGTGTAAGAAGTGGTCAATGACCAGAGGCTTTCAAGGTCGCCTTGTCGACAATGACCAGAGGGTGTCTAAGAAGTGGTCAGTGAGCAGAGTCTTTCAAGGTCATCGCCAATGACCAGAGGGTTGAAGAAGTAGAGGCTTGAGGAGCCACCGGCGGTGATGCGAGCAGAGGCTTTCAAGGTCGCCTAGTATAGAGCGCGCTGACCGTTGTACTCTCCTAGTACGAGCGGTATTTTTTAAACGCATCGCGTTTCGCAGGCTTTAACAAAATTTTTGCGATACCTGTTGCAGGTGACACCTGTTCGTGTCTGTTTTTTTTTAAATTGCTTATTGATTTTAAAAAAATGCAAAAATGTAGATTTTTAGGAATTTATGTTCGAACGTCGCGAGGGGTCAGACGAGAGGTCACGTAAAACGATAAGAGACGCTAGGTCAGACGAGGGATCAGGAAACTGATAAGACGCTTCGGTAGAATGTAATATTTTATTTCACGCTTATTCTAATATAAATATAACAAATGTTACAATTTTTACAAATAAGAAATTTAAAAAAGATGATATTCACATGTTACATGATGAAGCACTTGTTACAGGTTCAATTTCATTAACATTACTAATTAAACAATAAACATACTAATTAAGATATACAGATATTTTCAAAAAATATTACTTGTAAAGTATTTAATAAGACATTAATTACCAATGCTTTTTTCCATGAAGATCTTTTAACAATTGATCTGTAAGACATGGTACACATTTACATTCCGGTATGTCGGTCTCCCCTTTACATTTAGGGCAAACGTATTTTGTTGGAATGGGCATTTTTAGAACAATTTTTCTACATTCGTGAGCGGGTTGTACTTAACTAGTCTGTCGTGTAATATTAAACAATAGGCGCAGGTATTTGCGGGCACGTTTTTACTGGTTTCAAATTCTAATCTGATGTCGACGGTTCCCGACTTGAGCGTTTCGTTTTGTCGACTGCAATCGATCACCACCAATGGTGCTAAATCTTTAAATTTCGAAAAATTAAGACACGGTTCGCCTGCAGTTTTATAATAGTAGGATTGTTGAAATTGAGCGTACATTTCGTATAAAATTGCGAATTGGTGTTTTTCAAAATTTAAATTTAGATTGTCATAAGGATAGACGTCTGAATTTAAATACAATTTTATGTTTGTTAAGTTACAATGATCAAATTGACTGATATCTTTTAGGGTGTCATTTTTTCTACTAGTTTGAAAACCTACGATAACGAAACGTGGCTTCTCTAATTGACTGCTCGCTTTAACGTTCCAGGTATGCCTCGTCATCTGTTGTAAGAGAGGTAGTTCGTGGAGTTCCCAGTTTCTGAACGCGAGCTGGAGATCTCTTCCTTCATCGATGTACCTAAGTAATTGTAATTTTTCGCTGTCGGAAACTTGAACGTGAGGAATTTTCCATAGTATTTTTAAAAGTTCGATTTGAGGTTTTTCCCCGTTCTTCGTAGTTATGGCGGCGTTGAGATCCGAAGAACTTCTAATGAGTACTAATTCCTGTCGCACGTTTATCAAAATTTTTTTATAGTCTTCACAGAATTTTTAATGGAATGCAAACGCTAAAATTTGCGAATCGGTAATTACGGGATTTTCAAGGTGATTCCAACATGCGTTGTTGTATCTTGTGCAATCGTTGTTCGTGAAAGAGGCGTACCCCTTCAAGACCGATGTGATGCCAGGATTTCGAGCGCGATCTATGACCGATCCTCCTACTTCGTATCGGATTTCATCGAACAGGAAGGCGATGCCGTTGTTAACAAAATTCAACGTATTGCTCACTTTACCATCGTGATCGAGTATTTTACCTTCGATGTACAGGTAACTTTGAGCTGGTAATGTATAGATGTCCTGCGTTTGAATCGGTAATCGTATTTCGTCAGATTTATTCAACGTGGTATTTGCGTACGGTGGATGACTATGTATTTCACAATTTATAATAGAATTATCTATTAAAACGTGTTCACCAATGTTCAACACACCGAAACTCATTTTTCTTATTTTTTCTTACAATAATTGGAATCCTAATGATAATAAAAATTGTTTATTTTCAGGTGTTAACTCCTTCGATTGCTTCTTTAAACTGAATCCTTGTTGTCCTAATTTTCTTTTTATACCTTTATAGGGAAGAGTATTATATCGAAACACCATTATTTTGACTGTTTTAAATGAAGTCTTATCGTTCTGATCTCGTTTTGGAAATTGACTAGATTCCTGTCTTGATCTAGTATTTTAATGACGATTTCATCGATGTATTTCGTATTTATTGGCAGGTAAATGACGTTGTTTACTTTTTCCACTATTCGAAAACCAGGGGCACTTGAGGAAAAATATGTGTAACACGTGATCTTGATTGTTGTTACTATAGGAATTAGTAACTAAATTACATTCAAAGCAAATGGCATTTACTTTAGAAATATTAATAGCAAAATCAGATTTGTATATTCTATTTGCTTTTAGTTTTTCTATCGAATCCTAATAGCGGTGCAATCGAATTCGGTTTTCAAAATGTATAATTTTGTTGCTCTTTATCTCATATTTTAACGTATTATGATTGGTGATTGCTTTTAATACTATTTCATCATCATCATCATCCGGTAGATTTTTATTTACAGTAGTTAAAATTTGTCCGGTCGTATTATTTGTAGCGCTAACTATTGTCTTATTACTACTAATTCGTTTTCTTTCTGAATTAATATCAATCAATTGTGATTTTATGTAATTTTCAATGTCTTTAATTTCATATGCACCTGAGGGAATTTCTATGGTGTACTTGTCTTCATAAAATTTATTGTTCGTTTCATCGATGTTAGGAATTGCATTGAACGAATAAAAATCAATCAGTCCTAGAACGTATGACTTCTCATTATCTAGTATAATTGGCGGATATATTTGTGCACTCAGCACAGACTCTTTGCCTGACAACGTGAACGTGTATGATGACATTTCACTATGTCGAGGGTTATCAAGCGAATGAAAGACTGAACAACATTTACTTACCATTTATTTAGAAAGAAAAGCTAAACATAATTGTCCACAATTGGAACTGTTATAAGTTTGATAAGGATGATGATTATAAATAATTTTACAGGGCTCTTTCGAATTAAAATACGTTACGATTTCTCGAGCCGGTTTCAAATTTCCGAAACTATCGAAATAAATCCGGTTTTCTTGTAAGCCGTCCAATGAGTTCCGGGCCCCAAATTAATTATTCCTCTTTCAGTTTTTCTAATTTTTTTAGGTAACTCGTTCCTCATAAAGACACCTCGGAAATGTGGAACTTTCATAATTTTCGCGTATTTTTCTAAATCAATGTTAGTCATCGGTTGATTATTTAAAATTCGTAGTTTTTTTTTTTTGTAGAAAAAGTCCAAGTCCAGTTTTGTACGGTTTCAAGTATAATCCTTTGCCCATTGCTATCGCTTCCATCGATTTATTGTGACGTTGTGATTCTTTCAATTGTTCTTTCGCAGTTCTCGCTTCGTTTACGGCTTTCGCTATGCTGGTAGCACCTCCGGTCAGAGCACCCAATGCACTTAAGCCGGCAAAAATTGGTATCAAAGGCAATACTCCACCTGTTTTAGGAACTTTAACTATGCGCTCGGTGGGTTTTATTTTATTTTTAAATTTTTTGGATGAATTTAAAGCTATTTTAACCGCAGTACTTAGAGTGCGAGGTTTTTTTTTAAGTATGCGTTTTTTAATTTGCTTGATTGCTTTCGAAAGAGGTACCTTCTTTGTATTTTTCTTTCGATTCGTCTTCGATTTACGTAATTTTGACATCTTTACTCGTCAAATCTCAATTACATACTGAATCATTATACGTGAGAAATTTATTAAATCATAATATCATCATCATCAAACGATTCTCGTTTTCTTTTTTTAGCACAGCTTTCTACATCATCATTGACAATTGTTGAAGCATTTTCATTTATTTCCAATTTTCTTTTTTCCCTTCTATTAGGTTTCATTTTTTTACGATTAATGAAGTCATTTATTTCTAAGTTTCTCTTTTCATCTCTGTTTAGTTTCACTTTTTTACAATTAAAATCATCTGTTTCTAATTTTCTCTTTTCAGCTCTGTTTAGTTTCATTGGATAATCATCTGCAATGTCTACGTCTATTTTATCAACTATTCGTTCTTTAAGGTTAATTTTATTTTCGTTCTTTGAGTCACTTTTTTGTTTCCTCGTCTTTAGTTTTCTTTCCTTCTTCTGTACTGGTTCGTTTTGCTTTAAAATTTCTAATTTTACCTTTTCATCTCTGTTCGGTTTCATCGGATAATCATCTGCAATGTCTGTGTCCATTTCACGATCTATTCGTTCTTTAATGTTAATTTTATTTTTGTTCTTTAAACTACGTTTTTGTCGAGTTGTCCTCGTCTTCTTCTTTTGTACTGGTTTGTTTTGCTTCAAAACTTTTATACAATGTTCGATGTTTTCAACTGAAGATACCGTAACTTTTTTTGTTTTTTCTAATTTTTTTAGACACTCTTTAATAATTTTTCTGTAATTTATGTTTCCGATTCCCATGCCCAATTTTACTTTTGCTTTCATAGCACCTGCAATTCCTAACGCTGCCGCTTTCTAGCCGAACGAAGCGTCTTTGGATCGAAATCTTTCCATTGCACTCTTATGTAATTTATTATCGGCCATATGTCTACGTGTTACATCTTTTTCTTGAGAATATGCTATATCGTGCTCCCTACAAGCTTCATCCAAACCGTTTATACCGACGTCACCGCGTGCCAATCGTTTTTGAAGTTTGGTTCCGGGTCCGCAAAATCTGTAGGTAGGTATGTGTAGTTCGAAGGGCAAATTATTGATGGCCGTATTTAATAAACCGTCTCCTATATAGCACTTCATTCTAATAAAAACACCATGTGATTTATTAAACGACAATTCTCTAACTGAATATAAATTCACACGTTGAGACTATTTCACGACATTTCAAATCGTAACGCTTCAGCAGCATGAAATTAGTTAAACAAAAAACAACGTTTAACATCGAGAATAATAATTTTGAAGATGAACGTTTTAAAAGACATAGTGTATTATTTCCTTCGACCTTGAGATGTATCATTGTAGGACCCTCGAACTGTGGAAAAACAAATCTTATCATTAATTTGATTGAGCATCAAAATGGTTTATCATTTGAAAACATTTACGTGTATTCGAAATCTCTAAATCAACCGAAGTATATTTATTTAGAAGAACTATTGAGACCCATCAAAGGCATAGGTTATTTTGCGTACAGTGTCAGTGAAAACATACTTTCACCTTCGGAGACGAAACCTAATTCTATTTTTATTTTCGATGATGTTGCGTGTAACAATCAAGACATAATTCGTGAATATTTTAGTATGGGTAGACATAATTACATAGACTCGTTTTACCTGTCTCAAACGTATGCGAAAATACCTAAACATTTAATAAGAGACAACGCTAATTCTCTCATACTTTTCAAACAAGATGATTTAAACTTGAAACACGTTTACAACGATCACGTGGGAACGGATATGAACTTTGAGAAATTTAAAGATATCTGTTCTCTCTGTTGGAAAAGCGGTCGATATGAATTCGTAGCCATTTTTAAAGACAATCGAATCGATGATGGAAGATACAGAAAAGGATTTGATCAGTATATATATCTTTGATGAACATATATATGAGTTATTAATGTTCGGAGTATCATACGCACCGTTACCTCTCATCAAGATGGACGATGAAAATTTAAAACAGAAACTTTTACTAAAACGTAAAAATATACGAAATAAATTAAATTATTTAAAACATGGTGAAATAATGCAGGAAAAAATGTTCGATCCTATCACTAAACATTTGAAAAATATTGAAAGTAAATTGCAACAAAAAAGTGAAAATTTAAAAAAAGAGGAATTACCTTCAACGTCACAGCAATATAACTTGATAACTCCTAAAAATAAATATCCTTCTGTAAGGAAACGTTTGATAAGTGACTTTGAAGCGACAAACGAAGCTGATGAATCCGACAGGTTTAAAGAGTCGATTTTAGAAAGTATCGAATCAGAAGAAGAAGCAGAAGATAACCGATTTAAAAACCTCGGTGAGGAATCGTTCAACATTTATTTGGATCAATATCATCCGTTACCTAGAAAATATATCGAAGAAATGTACACGGACGATGAAAATAAAAAACTCGATCACAAATATGGAGTGAGACTTGATAAAATTACGGAAAAATTAAAAATCGGTGATTCATGGTTAAATCTCGACGACGCTGATATTATTATTAAAAATAGACGATACAAAGGTACTCCTGGTTTGTACGAGTTACTGTTCAAAAATTTCCTCACAATTATACTACAGAGGATGGCAAAATTATAAACAAATTATTCTTAGGACTAACGCTAATCGACGATATTATAATCCAAATGAACAAATAGCTGGCAGTAGAATGCCAAAGTATAAAGATATTATCGCTCCACTGATGCGTACTAATACAGGTAGTGGGATGTTTATGGAAGTAAACAATAATAAAACGGATTACGTTCACTGGGACGATCCAAACGAGCTCGTTGATAGGTTGAGGTTATTGTTAGCATCACAGACGGCAGGTAATACGAGTCACACGAATGAAATAAACTCGATAATCGAGGAACTGAAAGAAGCCCGAATCATCGAATAAAAAAATGACAAATCTAATTACGGATGCTAAAAAACAAGTAGTGAAAGAAATTCACAAACCTGCTAGAATTAATTTTAAAAGGCGTAAAGTAATCATTAAATCTCTAAACGATCTGTATCAAGCTGATTTGGTGGAAATGATTCCTTACACTAAGAAAAATAACGGTTATAAATACATATTGATCGTGATTAATTGCTTTTCTAAATACGTTTGGACGTTTCCTCTAAAGAATAAGTCCGGCTCGGAAGTCAGCAATGCCATGGAAAAAGTATTCAAGGAACAGGCACCTAATAATCTGCAAACGGATTTAGGAAAAGAGTTCTTCAATAAACAATTTAAAAAATTAATAAAAAAATACAACGTCAATCATTATAGTGTGTTCAGTGAGAAAAAAGCGTCGATAGTGGAGCGTGTGAATAGGACTTTAAAATCGTCGATGTTTAGAGAATTTAGTCTGCAAGGTAACTACAAATGGGTAAACATATTAAAATATATTGTGGAAAAATACAACAATACAAAGCACAGAACTATCGTCATGAAACCGATTGAAGTTGGAAAAGAAAACGAAAAGAAATTATTAGACACGGTGTATAACAGCATTAAGTCAGTTGACGTTAAGAATAAAAAATTCAATGTCGGCGATCACGTACGCATTTCAAAAATTAGAGGAATTTTTGATAAAAATATATGCCTAATTGGTCTACCGAAATTTTCACGATTCGAAAAGTACAACTCACAAATCCGATCACTTATTTATTAAAAGACGCAACTGGAAACGATATATTAGGCGGATTTTATAGAGAACAATTGCAAAAAGTAAAATATCCAGACGTTTATCTTGTGGAGAAAATTTTAAAAAGAAATAAAAATAAAGTGTTTGTGAAATGGTTAGGTTTCGATAATACGCATAACAGTTGGATAGATAAGAATAATGTTGCATAAGATAAAATAATATTGCACAAGATAAAATAGCATTGCGTAAGCTAAAAAAACTGTATATAAGGGTGTCAGCATCCGTAATCTGTTAGTACAAAAAACAACAACGAAGCTTTGCACTCGTTAGTTAGAAAAAAAAATGTACATAATCGACATCCAAGGTTTCCAGTACAAAGACAGCGAGTTTATAATCAAGGAAGTGGAAACTCATACATCACGCCTTCGGATCGTCATCGCAAACTTCGTCTTGGTTTCATGGAAAATTGAGGAGTCACGTCGATTGGACAACTAGTAATTTACACGGTCTGGACTGGGATACTTCGCTCGACTACTACTTACCGCAGGAAAACATCGGTAACTACATCAAGTCCATCGTCGGAGACAAAGTCATCTTCGTGAAGGGACTCAACAAGGAGAAAGTGTTAAATAAAATTATAACTAATCAAATTATAGATTTAGATCAGCTTACGTGTCCGAATTTAAGTATACTGAAACGAAATTATGTTCAAAATCATTGTAATTTACATACCAATAATAAGTTAAATTGCGCTAAAGATCATGTAAATTTGTTGTACCAGTGGTTCGTACGCTAAATTGCACGAATGTAACCTAAAAAAATTATAATAAAGAAATTTTAAAAATTTTATAATTAATTTTTATTCATCTAGTTTTTTTTACAGACATCAATATCTTAGAATGATGCAAATCACACACATATAAATATGCTGAAATTGTATGATTGCAATAACAAGCTGTAATAAAGAAATTTTATTATTATAGTAAAACAATATAAATGTTTAATTATGTTTTATTGAATCATATATATACAAAATATTTTTATTCATCATCATCATCTAGTACTATAGAATATTTTTGCGCATTAAATAAATGTGCATCTTCATCAAACACTGCCTTAAATTTAGGAATTTCAGGTTTTTTTATTACTTTATTTTCTAAAATTTTAATTTTCTTTTTAACACTACCATCCTCATCGCTTTTAACTGTATCATCAGGCGTCCATTTAATTTTTCTCTTCGATGTTCCTTCATCCCCTCCTTCTATCATACGTTCATCATCGTCTTGCTGGTTAATTGTGTTGAAAGAAAATTTCATCATCGCCTGCTGGAACAAAGTCATCTCTTCTTCCGTCTCCAATGCCAATCGTACGTATTGAAGCGGTAAGTTTCCGAATTTTTTCGTTAAAGTTTCGCCTTTAGGCGAATAACTTAAACTTATTATAACCTGATTCGTTCCCTTCATCTGTAATGACCTCATTCCATAACTATAGAAAAAAAAAAAAAAATTACGCAACTTATGTTATAAATACAATGAAGAAATCTTACCTGAACAATTGTTTACACACCGCATATAACATTTTTATTGGTAAATCGTTTAAATCATTACTTTGTACTATCAACGTGCATGGAACGTTTGCCATTTTTTTTTATGTTGTTAATGTTGTTGGTTTTCTGCTGGGTACTTCTTGGATACTATCTCTCTGTGAAACTCTGGAGTATTTATATGAAATTTAATCTAATTTTACATAAATTCAACTATTTTTATTGAAAACAATACGTGTATGCTATTAAAAATGATTTTTACAGACATTCTGATATTTTGCTTATTTGGAAACAAATTGAAAATAACACGTGTATATTTTTATAAATATTCTGCAAACTTTGTGGAAAACATAATTTATTTAGAAAGCATAACACGTGTACATTTTTTATGCAATTAAGTACTTCAACTTTGTTGCTATCTGAATATTAAAATGATTTTTACAGACATTTTGCTGACGTCAATTGAACATGTGCATATTTTTATAAAACATTCTGCAAACTTTGTGGAAAACATAATTTACTTAGAAAGCATAACACGTGTACATTTTTTATGCAAATAAGCACTTCAATTTTGTTGCTATCTAAATATTAAAATGATTTTTACAGATATTTTATTGACGTCAATTGATTCTGAAATTAAAATTTGTTGTACCAGCACACAAATATCAGTGTACAAATAACGCTTGCATAAATCCCACACACACACACACACACATAAAAAAGTGTGAATCATGAATTTCAGTCAGCAGTTGGGTGGAATCTTGAAGAAAATTGAAACTGTTGGTAAGTTAGTTAAAACAAAAAAAGATTATTTAAAATGGATTAAATTCATTAAACAAACAATTTTTTTAACCAAGAAATACTTAAAGGTTTTAGATAAAGAAAAAATTCCAAATTATTCGAAAATCGAATCGTATTTAACACTTTTATTAAATTACAGAGAAATTTTTAAACAACAATTAAGAAAAAAGAGAAACCAAAAGAGAAAGTCTTTGGTTTGGCAGGATTTAGAGTCATGTTTTAAAAATAGACTGAGGACTGGTGCAGTAATTAATTTAAGCATTAAAGATCCAAATTTATTTTTTCTAAAATCTTATAGACATTTTTATTTTAAAATCAAGAAAGAATTATCGAAAAGTGTTTTAAAAGTAAACGTAATATTTTTAGCCAACTTTGTCAAACCGCAAAATGGTGAAACCGATATCAAACATTTTACGACTAGAAATCACATTATTGATCACTCTACAAATTTAAAAGAATGGTACGAAATAAACGTTAAAAATAAAATTTTATCAAAATTAGAAGAATTCCAAGAAAGGGACAGCGGATGGGCTCTATATGAGATTTTACAATTAAAAATTAACATTAATAATTATACACCTATAACACATATCAACGTATGTTGAAATGCCTAATTTTATTAAAAATAAAAAGTGTGTCTTAAATATACAAAACAACGATAAATATTGTTTTCTATGGTCAATCGTGGCAGCTTTATATCCTGCACCTGCACATAAAAAACCTTATCGTGTATCATCTTATCCACATTTTTCAAATGTTTTAAAATTTGAAGGTATTCATTTTCCTATTAGTTTAAAGAACGTTAAAAAATTTGAGTTATTAAACGAACTTTCAATTAACATATTTACAATAGAGAAAACAGAAGTATTACCAATTTCCTTGAGTAAGTTCGACTTTACAAAACGAATTAATTTATTAATGATTCCCTGTGAAGAAGAAGAAAATTCTGATGATGATGAAATTAATGTAAATGTAAACTCAGAGATTACATTTCATTTTGCTTTAATAAAAAATTTGTCAGGTCTATTTCACAGACAAATCGGTAACTTACATAATAAAAAGTGGTTTTGTGAACGTTGTCTAAATCATTTCAGATCAGAAGAGAATTTGAAAAAGCACATAATTTCGTGTAGAGATGTAAATAAAACTAAAATTACTATACCACTTGAAAGAGAAAAATATCTAACATTTAAAAATTTTAAAAATAAAGAGAAGGTTCCCTTTGTAATTTATGCAGACATAGAATATATATTGAAAAAATTTAATGATTTAAAATCTTCAAATAAAAACATAAAGCATCAAAAACATGAACCTTTTTCTATAGCATATTTTTTACTCTGTTCATATAATCCAGCACTTTCAAAATTCAGATTACATACTGGGAAAGATTGTGTAAGCTGAACTAGAAAAAATTGGCTTAGAAATTAATGATATTTTTTCGAACGTGATACAGTGTGAAAAATTAACGGTAGAAGAAGAGTGTGAATATCAAAATGCCACACATTGTCACGTTTGTTTAAAACCGTTCAACAATTTTACTGATATAAAAGTACGCGATCATTGCCACTTAACTGGCAGGTACCGAGGAAGTTGTCATCAAGCGTGCAATCTAAATTATAAAAACAGTAACGCAGTACCCGTAATCTTTCACAATATGTCAGGTTATGATAGTCATTTTATAATAAAAGCGTTAGCCACGGAAATTCCTGGCAAAATTGATTTATTACCGATTAATAAGGAAAAATATATTTCATTTTCTAAATACATTTCAAATACTAATATTAATTTTAGATTTTTAGATTCTTTTCGATTCATGGCCAGTAGTTTAGATAAACTTTCATCATATTTAGAGAGCGATCAAAAAGTAATTACCAAAGCACATTGTAAAAATAATATAGAATTTAAATTGCTTGAAAGGAAAAGAATTTTCCCCTACGAATATCTTGACAATTGGGAAAAATTACAAGATACAAATTTACCATCAAAAGATAATTTTTTTAGTAAAATTCCACATTTCAGACGGTGAATATGAACACGCATTGAACGTATGGCATACGTTCAATGTTCAAAATTTACAAGAGTACGCAGAATTGTACTTGAAAACGGATGTTTTGCTTTTAGCTGATATTTTTGAAAATTTCAGGTCAACATGTTTGGAAATCTATCATTTAGACGCGTTACATTATTATACAGCACCCGGTTTAGCTTTCGACAGCATATTGAAAACAACTTCTATTACCTTAGAATTATTAACAGATGTTGATATGATAATGTTTATCGAAAAAGGCATCAGAGGTGGGGTATCACAGTGTTCTAATCGTTATGGTAAAGCGAATAACAAGTACATGAACGATTTCAATGCTGATGAACCTTCATCATTTTTAATGTATTATAATGTTAACAACTTGTACGGCACAGCTATGTGTCTACCTTTACCTTTTGCTCAATTTGAATGGGTAGATCCTTACTCGATAGATATTATCAATGTCTCGGATGATGCTGAATTTGGTTATATTCTAGAATGTGATTTACTTTATTCCGAAGATTTATTTGAAGAGCATAAAGATTTACCACTTTGTCCGGAACGTTTAGTACCACCATCTTTATCTTCAAAAGTTCCAAAATTATTAACAACTTTATTTGATAAAAAACAATACGTTATACATTACAGAAACTTAAAACAAGCAATCCAATTAGGATTAAAAATTGAAAGAGTCACAAGAGTATTAAAATTTAAGCAATCGAATTGGATGGAACCGTACATAAATTTAAATAATGATTTACGTAAAAAAAGTAAAAATGATTTTGAAAAAAAAATTTATAAACTAATGAACAATTCGGTGTTCGGAAAGACTATGGAAAACGTAAGGAAATATAAAGATGTAAAATTGGTGACTAAATGGGAGGGACGTTACGGAGCAAAATGTTATATCTCAAAGCCAAATTTTCACAGTTGTACCATTTTCGATAACGACATGATCATTATCGAAATGAAACGATTGAATATTAAATTTAACAAACCTATATACATAGGTTTCGCTATATTAGATCTTTCTAAAACGTTTTTGTACGATTTTCATTATAATTATATTAAAAATAAATTTAAAAACAATGCTAAATTACTCTATACCGATACCGATTCGTTAATTTATCATTTTTTCGTTGAAGACATATACGAACACATCAAGGAAGACATTTCAAAATTTGACACATCATATTATTCACCTAATAACAGATATCAAATACCTCTTCGTAATAAAAAGATTTTAGGATTGATGAAAGATGAAAATAATGGAAAATTAATGTTGGAATTTATAGGCCTTAGATCAAAAATGTATGCAATAAAAAATGAAAATAACAACATTATAAAAAAAGCAAAAGGCATAAAAAATTCAGCACTTCGTTCTATATCGTTCGAAGATTATTATCAAACTCTGTTTAATAATTCTACGATAGATACCTGTCAGCATTTAATTAAATCAGAAAAACATGAAGTTTACACGATTGAACAAAAGAAAGTAGCTCTAAGTCCATTCGATGATAAAAGAATAGTTAATTTTATTCATACAGATACCATTCCTTGGGGGTATAAAAAAATTAGAAAGGGAATAACTTTTTTTGTTTTAAAACAAAACTTATCAAACAGTTGAATTTTATTAGGCTATTTCAGAATAACTTTTACACGTAAGTTTTTTTTTCATGTTATACTCAAAAATCAAACAGTTGAAATTTTATTAGGCTATTTCAGAATAACGTCTATACGTAAGTTTTTTTTTTGTCTTAAATATTTTTTTTTCATGTTATAGCCGAAAATCAACAACCACATTTAAAATTTATGAAAGCTGTACCTCACGCATTTGCACCAACCAAAAGTTCAACAAAAGCAGCTGGTTATGATTTACACAGCGGTTATGATTATACTATTCCGGCAAGAGGCAGGGAAATCATCGATATTGGTATAAAAATTGAACTTCCTGAAGGTTGTTACGGACGCATAGCATCAAGGTCAGGACTGTCATCAAGAAATGGTATAGAAGTCGGTGCAGGCGTCATCGACGAAGATTACCGTGGTGTAATTAAAGTCGTGTTATTTAACCATTCCGACGTAACGTTCAAAATAACACGCGGCGATCGCATCGCACAACTGATCTGTCAACAAATTCATTATCCTCAGTTAGAAGAAGTGACAGAACTATTAGGTACGGTTCGAGGTGACAACGGATTTGGATCGAGTGGTATTCAATAACCAAAAACTCTTAAAAAAAAATGAGTCAGTATTGTATAAAATGTCAAAAGTTTTTCTGTTTTTGTGAGTCATCTGTAAAAAACACACTACTAGTATCAAAGATAACGATGAAAAAACACCATTGAGTAAGAGTCCGTTTTTAGAATTCCTACAATGTAATGAAAAGATTTCACAATCAAGCTCTGAAGAAAATTTTATCCAAAAAAGAAAAAAATAACTATTTGAGTGGTGGAAATGATTATATGTATAAATTAACGTCAACGATTCATTCGTTCATTATATAAGAATATGGCTGAGTACAAAGTTTGCGTTGAATCCCGAGCGCATTCCGCTTATCAATTATTTGGTAATCAACAACTGGTCATTCGCATATGTGCACCGTGCGAAAGATTCTGGAACGTGGAAACAAGTGACTGTTTACGTCTGATGGAATTCGATACGGCGAGGTCAACAGAAAATAAGCATCAAATAAACGTAAATCGAATCTCTCACTTCAATAATATCGGAAACTGTTTCGCATGTAAAAAAGATCTGTACGATATTATCGAATCAGAATTTTGTATTTGTAATTTTAATGACTTAGATTCTGATGATGATGATGATAATGTTAATGAAACTGAACCTGTAACAAGTACTTCATCATGTAACATGTGAATATCATCTTTTTTAAATTTCTTATTTGTAAAAATTGTAACATTTGTTGTATTTATATTAGAATAAGCGTGAAATAAAATATTACATTCTACCGAAGCGTCTTATCAGTTTCCTGATCCCTCGTCTGACCTAGCGTCTCTTATCGTTTTACGTGACCTCTCGTCTAACCCCTCACGACGTTCGAACATAAATTCCTAAAAATCTACATTTTTGCATTTTTTTAAATCAATAAGCAATTTAAAAAAAAAACAGACACGAACAGGTGTCACCTGCAACAGGTATCGCAAAAATTTTGTTAAAACCTCCGAAACGCGACGCGTTTAAAAAATACCGCTCGTACTAGGAGAGTACAACGGTCAGCGCGCTCTACACTAGGCGACCTTGAAAGCCTCTGCTCGCATCACCCCCGGTGGCTCCTCAAGCCTCTACTTCTTCAACCCTCTGGTCATTGGCGATGACCTTGAAAGACTCTGCTCACTGACCACTTCTTAGACACCCTCTGGTCATTGTCGACAAGGCGACCTTGAAAGCCTCTGGTCATTGACCACTTCTTACACCCTCTGGTCATTGACGACATGCACAAGAACCAACAGGGGTTACTTCTTCACCACTAAAACCACCCCTCAAATTGGGGATGACCTTCAACGGTGGTCACTTCGGATGGAACATGCCATCGAAGTGTGCTAGGATCCCGCCAGCTATACTACTATTAGTGAAAAGGAAATTTAATTTTACATTTAATGAATGTAAAAAATATATAGGGTTCCATTTGAGTGAATTATGCCCATTTTAATGAGCCCTCATTGGCGGCTGTAGATTTAAATCAATTTGAAAAAATATTTCTTCCACGTAGATACAAACGATAGTACATTTCTTGTAGAAATGAATAGCAAAATCTCATGTGCCTATCTACATTCTTTTCTGAATTATTCAAGATGGCGCGAAGTACTGCTACTGCGTATTTTTTGCTTTAGCATCGATTTGATCAAAAACGATGCATTTTAGGCATAACAAATGTTTAACAAACTGACCTTTAAATTCGACGAGGAATTCAAAAATATAATAAAATATGGGCCATTCCATTTAAAATATCGAAGTAGGTACTTGCTTCCGGTATAACCGGAAGTCACTCATATTTGAAAATAATTTTACAAGATGGAGAATACAAAATTAGGAAACTTTTGTATAAAACATTTTTACCTATTTTAAACAGTTTTCGCGTTAAGGAAAAAATACGTTCACTTGGGCTACCCTGTATACATATGTACTAGGGAAGACATACCCGTATGTTTGAGCTACCCGGGTACCCGAATAAACTACCCGGATACTACCCGGGTACCCGTATCGTACTCGGGTAATTTTATAAGCTCGGGTACCCGTATAAATTTGGATACCCGTGCAAAACTGAGGTCCGGATCTGACACGGGTACCCGTACAAATTCGGGTACCCGGATAAATTCGGGTATAAGTTTGGACATTTCAACATAAACGGATTCACGAATTTTACGTGTGTCCAAATGTTAAAAACAATCAAGTTTTCATCATGTAATAACAGATAGATATATGTTTTTCCAAGATTCTGTGCTGACAAATTAAACCGGTAATAACGAGTACCCGGATAAAGAAATGATACCCGGGTAATAATCGCACGGATAGTATTCGGGTACTCGATGTATCCGGGTAATAACGGGTACTCGGATAAAGAAATGATACCCGAGTAATAATTTCACGGGTAGTGTTCGGGTACCCGGGTAATAACGGGTACCCGGATACAAAAAATGATACCCGGGTAACAATTATACGGGTAGTATTCGGGTACCCGGGTACCCGATGTCTTCCCTAATATGTACTGTACAGAATGTCCCCGGATAAATTCATCAACAGAAAAAAAAATTAATTTGAACTGTAGGAAAAGTAATTTGTAAAAGTCTTTGGTTTTCTAGAACTACTAATTTTTAATTAATTAAGATCTAATATTTTTATAATAGAACAATGTGAATACATATCTTGTATTTTGAAATTCATAATAAAAACACTGTACACAATCAAGTTTTGATGGAATTCATAATTATTAACACTTTTCCTATTAATTCATTTCCAATACTAATGATGAGTCACACAGGGCCGGTAGAATGCAATTTGTATTATAAACACAATTTTGGGTCTCGGTTCGTCAACCTGACGTTGGCTTA
The DNA here is from genome assembly GCA_033060865.1 of Dorcus hopei. NCBI lineage: Eukaryota > Metazoa > Arthropoda > Insecta > Coleoptera > Lucanidae > Dorcus > Dorcus hopei. Next base: position 2,223,260 of record CM065419.1, read on the forward strand.
CATTTTCGAATGTTGGCTATTCTGTCAAGTAATTTTGACATTACTGCCAGAGCAGTTCCAAAATATAACTGGAGTGCGTTCACAATCTTTACCTCCGAGAGCGTCTTGGGCGTGTATAGCGTCTTTCTCACTCACGATTTTTAATACATTTTGCGTCTCAGTCAACCTTTTTAAAACGACTTGTGTTTACACTATTTCCATGACAACGCGCGCACTCTAAGCGCCCTAGTTACAAGTGGGATGTGAAAAGTGCGTCCGTTGTCATGGAAACGATGTAAACACAAGACGTTTTAAAACGAATGAGCGAGACGCGAAATATGTTCAAAATCGTGAGTGAGAAAGACGCGATACACGCCCAAGACGCTCTCGGAAGTAAAGATTGTAAACGCACTCCTGACAAGGGAAGTATCCGAACCCGAAAATTCAAAAAAATTCGAAACTTTGTGGGTTAGTAGTTCACCCTAGGGTAAGCACGGAGCCATTTTTTTTATCGGCCCAAAATCGCTTTAAGTGGGGAAAAGCACCCTTCGAGATTTCTGCGATTTTTGGTTTTCTGCGAATAACTCGGTAACCAGCAGAGATAAAAATTAAAATTATATGGCAAAATATTTGTCTTTCAATGCTCTATCACATATGTAAAAATTGCCACCCCTTATAATTTGAAAATCAAAACTTACCCCCTACCACCCCAATATGAGAAGTCAAAAAAATAATTCATTGCTCTGGGTCAGTAGTCCACTTCGGGTGGAGTGCAGCTAAATTTTTTTAATACTCGCAAAAAATTTTTAGGGGTGAAAACACGTTTCATACGTTCTATGATTTTGAGTACTTGGCTATCTTAATACTAGAGCGCTTAAATATTAATATTGCATTCAAAGTATTAATTTAGAAGTGATTTGTGAAAGTCATATTTAAATATTAACATCGATTACAGTTCAGAAATCTCATATTTCTCATATTGGGGTGGTAGGGGGTAAGTTTTGATTTTCAAATTATAAGGGGTGGCAATTTTTACATATGTGATAGAGCATTGAAAGACAAATATTTTGCTATATAATTTTAATTTTTATCTCTGCTGGTTACCGAGTTATTCGCAGAAAACCGAAAATCGCAGAAATTTCGAAGGGTGCTTTTCCCCACTTAAAGCGATTTTGGGCCGATAAAAAAATGGCTCCGTGCTTACCCTAGGGTGAACTACTAACCCACAAAGTTTCAATTTTTTTTGAATTTTAAAAGAATATCTTATTCTGATGCCGAATGCCATCGCCTTGTTGATGTAGTTCATAATTATAGAAATATTTTAGAGTGTAAGAAGACAGATTCCACAACTTGGAAGCAAAAGGTAAAAGATTTATAATTTATACACTGTTGTGATAAAGTAACGGATAAATTCGATATTTTAATTTTTTTTTAAAGAACGCTCAGACTCAATTTTATTTTATTTTTTGCCTTTTTCAGGAAATATCTTTATACTACAGGCTGTTTGAAAAAAGCTGGTCAAGTGTTAACATTATTTTTTTAATGGAACTTCGTATTTTTAAATTCTGCTCAAAGTTTTACACATTTTTGATACGTAAAAAGCCAATTACCTTCAAGATATTGATATGTGAACGATGATAATTTTCAAAACTTCACTAAAATTGAGGGGTCCCTTTTTTGTTTTTTTTTTTGAAAAAAAAATGTTCATCTTGAAAGTTACCCATTACTTTATCCCAACCTAGTATAATGCTATTACTAATCCATATTGCACATTTATATGCAGAATACAACCTGAGAGAAAGTTGCAGAAATTTATAATTCTGCCACAACTGATCCCAGAACTGCAGATCAGCTGCGTTGCAAATTTGACAATTTAAAAAAAGATGTTCGTAAATACGAAGCGCAGAAACGGCAAAATTTCTATAAGACTGGTGGAGGTGTCGAACCAGATGTAAAAGCCACAATAAAATTATTATACGACAAAATAAAAATTATAATTAGTTTTTCGATCAGTGGTCTAGAACTCAGTCAGGGTGACAGTGACGTTGCAGATATAGATGAGAGGATGAAACGCAGTAAATATAACTCAAAAGTTCATCAAGTTAATTTTGATTAGAATCATTCATATTAATTAATTTTGATTGATTAGAGGAAAAGGATGAAAAAGAGATGAAATCCTAAACTAACTAAGGTTTAATATTAAAATATTTAAAGAATTCAAAGATTACTTTATGAACTTTTCAACTGAACACTTGATATGTACAAATAGCTAAAATATACCTGGTGATCTACAAACTATGTGACAAACTTTGGTAAATTACAACTGAATTAATTATAAACTATTTTTTTATACCAAAATGAACTATTAAAAATCATCCATATGTCACTACTACGTCGAGTGACAGAATCTGTAGTTCATTGCTGTGAAGCTTATATTAAAGCCGTAGGTGAATATTTCGAATATTTTTTTATAAGCTTAAGATCTCTTATTTTTTTAAATTAAATGTTTCAGCTTTAAGGCGAATTTTATTTTCAAATGCTTATAACTTCTAAACAAAAACTAATCGGACACATGTTGATATATATAACAAAAAATCAGTTTATAATTAATTCAGATATCATCTGCTGAAGTTTGTCATTGTGCTTGTAGATCATCTTATATAGTTTGAATGCAATATTATACTTTTAGCTGTAGGAAACGAAAATAGCGCAGATATTACGCTCCATAATTTGGATTCGATGATTTTGAGTAACGAAATTGAAAATGAAATACTAATAAACATTCCAATAATTTTTGAAAATAATTTATCTCCTCAAGTTTTGCCTAGTACATTGCAACAAGAAGAGGTGACAGAATGTGAAATAAGTAAAGGTAAGACAAGAACACAATATATCCAAGCCAGACTATTTAATTTTTTTAGTGCACTTGCTAAATATACATTATATTAATCTTATTTTCAGATTGGTCTGATTATACTCCAAAAATGTTAAAATCAAAAAAACATAGGGTATTGAAAGTTAAGCGCAATAGAGATGAGTTAAAAGAATGTGTTGATGCAGATGGAGAAAATTTAAAAATTAAAATGTTTAATTTGAAAAAAAGGTTATTAGAAGACGAAGCCGCAAAAGACAGCAAATTCCAACAATTGCGATTTGAAAAAGAAGAGGAATTATATAATTTAAAAATAAAAAATCAGATTTTGCAAAATGAAAAGTTAGAATTAGAAATACGGCTATTGAAAAATCAATTAGGACATAGTAATTAATATAATATATAATAATTTATATATACCGGTTGCGAAGGCCTCCTAAGGAAATATTTCTTTATTATTAATTCTTTTCGTTATTTTTCAAATATTCGAATTTATATTGTCATTTTCTAACTAAAACAGTCAATAAAAAGCTTTTAAAATAATTTTTCAAGGCCGCGTAAATTTTGTTTATGTTAATATGTTGAACAACAACTTTTGTATTTAAAGTTTTTCTTTACCTCTTGAAATAAAGCCTCTAGGTAGGGTGAAAAAAATATAAACAAAAACCCTGTACAATAGGTTTACATGTATGTTTAAGATTTTTTTTATTATTATTTTCAGTTTTAATAATAAAATTCTACATTTGTGTCAGTTTGAACTGTTTAGTTAAGTGCATTAATATAATAAATAACTAAAAGAATATCTTTCTTGCATTTTTGAATGAACATTAAACTCTACTTGTTTTTGAAACTTAACTGAATTTAATTAAAACTTTAAAAATTCTTAGAAAGAATTCTTCTATTTTTAATCTGTTTAATTCATGTGCTAAACATGGCATAACAAAAAGTAGTGTTTTTATAAGTAAATGCAATAAGTCAGTTATTTGTAAACTATTTACAAGACTTAAAAATTATTTTCTCCAAACAAATTATTTAAATTATTAATCTGTTGGGCGATGCAACTATAGCAAATTATATTAGTAGCGTCTCACAAAACACAGCTACGATTATCAGCGATTATGTTCTAATAAGTTTAAAAAATACAAAATAAAATGGTCTCTATAGTTATATCTATCATTATCAACACCAATATTATTTCTGTATTCCTCTTCAATAACCTGATTTATGGTCGGGTCTTGTACAGGATCCTCCTCATTCATACTACGTGCTATATTATGTAGCACTGCACAAGCTAATATTACAGATTTTTCTGTATTGAGAGAAAGCCTTATTCCTAAAGATAGAATAGGAAATCTTCGCTTCCAAACTCCAAATAATCTTTCAACTGGATTTCGACTTCTAATCTGCGATTCGTTGAACACCTGTTCTCCTGCTGTTGTTGGGTTAGGAACTGGTGTTATTAAATATTTTTTAAGGCGTATCCTGAATCTCCAAGCAATATCGCATTACCAAATTCATCCGATTCAAAACGAGCTTGCAATCGACTGTTATTAAATATCGTTTGGTCATGTGATGAACCAGGCCAGCGAGCAACAATATCTTTAATCCACAAATTCGAGTCTCCTACCACTTGTACATTTAATGAAAAATATCCTTTTCTATTTCGAAAATATTCTGCATTATTTCCTCCTATAAACATGAATCAGGTAAGTACATAAGTATAAACACATCAAAACGTAAAATACAAAGTACCTGGTGAAATTATTTTTATAACCAAAGGATTATCCATGATATTAGTGACTAATTTAAATTTTGAACCAATATTGTCGAAAAGAAGCCTCGAGTCACTATAAATTCTAGGTTAAAATTTCCAAATCTGTTTATTAATCTGTCATCGCATTAACAAAGTTGACTAAAGTTGACTAGTTGACATGTTTCGGAACAAAATCCATTATCAAAATTATGTTTTATTATTTTTATATGTGTACAATCGATAGCACCTATAACTCGAGGAAACTTAGCTATATTGTAAAAATTTTTTTGTACGATTTCCATTTCTTGCTGAGTGTTTGGCATTTTTATGTACTCTGGTGCTAATGTTATAATGTTACTTATGACTTTTTTTATTAATTTGGCCTGCTGTTGCTTTATGTATGCCTGCAAAATCACCAACAGTTTGAAGCATACAGCCAGTGGCACAAAATCTTAAAACAAGAAGTATCTGTTGCATTGCTGTTACTGCAAAATTTCTAAAAAGTTTTTTTAAAAAAATTGATTATTATTTATGTTATGATAATTTTTGTTTTAATTTTTACTTTTTATTTTTGGCGCTATGTTATTTCCAATTCTCTGTTCTATCATCGCCACTGTGTCTTTACTGAGACGAAACCTCATTTTGAATTCTTCATCACTCCATCGTTGGATATGATCTAAATGAAGTCTAAAATTTCTAGGGGCCCTTATTCTTCTACGTAATTCAAATTCTTGAGAATCGGATAAAAAATCACTCTCACTACTATTGCTACTGCTACTAGTATCTTCCCAAAGTCGCTTATTTTTATGAAATAGTTGTTCAGAAGACGATGCCATTTTAATAATCAATATCAAATTCAAATTCAATGATAAATTATTAGTACATATTACTAAACATTCAAATTTGAAACTTTAACACGACGTCAACTTCTGTCGGTTGACGTTCAAACTGAACTGCAACTAGGGTTTGAGTGAAACGCCGGTAGACCGACACCCCAACCTCCGGTCGGGGTTTATAATACTCAAACTGTAGTTTAAGCCAAGGTTGAGTTTCAACCTTCGGACAACTAGGCTTTATAATACCGGGCCTGAATGTTTCTAAGTGTACGTGCACACTGCCGGCCGAAACGAGCGATGCCTAGCCATGCGAGAATTGCGAGAAACACAAGTTAAAGGATCTAAATGGCGGTTTTCATATTGAACGCCTAGCCGGGCGAGTCCGAGCGAGGACGGACCGAGCCATGCGAGTAAAGGCAAATCAGTTTGCGTTTTGAAGCCGATTAGCTTATTTTAATATGGTTATAGAGAAATTTATCGACGGAATTTACGTAAGAACCCCAATATGGAATCAAAAAAGTTAAAAATATCGTAATCGCGATATTATTACTAAATTATGGCAAGAAGTGGCGGCAACATGTGAGATAACAGGTAGGTAGTTTTATTATTATATTATTTTTATAAAATAATATAATATTAATAGTATAATAATAAATTGTCTGAGGACAATGCAAAACTCGCTAACACGCATCAAAATACATGCTTTCAATATGCACACGTTCTCGCATCGCTCGGACTCGCTAGGCCTCGCACGACTAGGCATCGCTCGGTTCGGCCGGCAGTATGCACGTACCCTAAGGCGCCTATTACTCATAGCTACGCGGCGGCAGTCGGCCAAAAGAAAAAACTGGGCGCTTGCGGAGTGTCGAAACTTGTTGACTCGGTAATTACAGTCAAAGTAGAATCACGGAATAAAGAAAGCACGGACGCGATGAGCAAAGATTTGCGCGAAAATGTTAACGCAGTGGCGAAGAAAATCGCGATTAATGCGGTTAGGGCGGCAAAGAACGGGAATTTATGTATAGATTGCGCTACAAAATCCGAGGCGGAAAAACTGAAAGTCGCGGTTTCGGAAAAGCTACAGGAAAAACTTAAAGCGAGCGAGCTTAGCAAAAGCAACCCGAAAATCGAGTTGTATGGTTTGGAAAAGAGCATCGAGGAATCCGAAATAGTTGAGTGCATTCTCGAAGAGAACGACGTCGTTTCCGCACATTATAAGAACGCGGAAGATCTCGCTAAAGACTTGAAAATTAGGCGATATTTTTCTAAAAAGGGAAATAAGTATACAAAAAACGCAGTAGTAGAAGTGAACGCGCGATTAAGGAACCTCATAGTCGGATCTAGACTGCGAGTTAATTGGCGAACTTGCTACGCGGAGGATTATAGCGATATCTTTTATTGCTATAAATGTTTCGCGGTGGGACATAAGTCTAAAAACTGTAAAGAAGACCAGGCCTGCGGGACGTGCGGAGGCAGACACGATCGCGCGGATTGCAAATCGGAAACGCGGAAATGTGTTGGAAATAACATCGCACACAAGGCGTACAGCAAAAATTGCCCCTCACTCAAACAAATTCAAGCGGCTGAAATTAGAAAAATTAATTATTATGCATTTAGCATTTGCTGATCATGCATTAGCATTTATTGTAAAAGGGATTCATAGAAAATGGAAACAAACTGTATGTTTCACCTTCTGTGAAGGAACTACACCAACTGTGGAATTACATATATAACGTGTGTCCAACAATTATTGTAGTCCTGGGTGGCTGTAGAGTCAAACATTTTTCACTAATTATTGTTTCAAATGGCATTAAAACATTGTAAAGAAACATTTATTTGTTGTCTAACAGTCAATATTTGAGACTTCAATTCAACGATATGAAGTAAAAATCGGCATTTATGTGTGATACCACAGCTACCCAGGACTACAATAATTGTTGGACGCATGATACTATTATAAAGCAAGTGATTCGACAAGTAGGAGATTGTGGTTTACATGTGTGGCTTACAATGTAGCCACAATTTCAGATCAAGGTTCAACTAACCAAGCCTCTGTTAACAGATTAATTTCCAAAACCAACCTTTATTTCGCAGAACAAGGTTTAGACAACACTTTGCAAGGGTATCTTATATAGTGACTTTCAAAAAGTGTGCTACAAATGGGAATTTTCTTTTATTATCGGTTTTTATAAAAATTTATTGACGCAGAATGCTTCTGCATCCCTTAAAGTCAGATTGGAAAATGTCAGATGAAATTTATCTTGCACGGTATACAGCGTGGACGCCGAGAAATGAAGGCGGCTTAAGAGTAAAGTACCCTTATTTTACACGATACAACAAAATGTCATAAAAATAAGTTGTTCAGAATTAAACGTTACTGCCTATGAAGTTACATAGCTATATGAAGTTACAGCCTTCTATCTCAAAAATAAAAAAAAACACTCTTTATACACACTACATTAGGAAATACTGGTTGGATTAAAGTGTCCGCCAAAGTAATATGAATAGGATAACACGAAATTTGTTCTTATTTCTCAATTATTTCATTTGGTTCTGAATAATTATTTCAGTGCGTTCCGAAACTTTGTGCTTTCTTGTAGCACACTTTTTGAAAGACACTGTAGGTGGTGCAGAAATAGTACATTTATACGATTTTCCCCATTTAATGAAACGTATAAGAAATATTTTACTTACTAAAGACTTAATTTTAGACAGGATGGTTTCAGAAAATTAGCTTTTTGGTCTCATGTCATGCGTTTGTATCAGTCAGACAAAAGTAGGGGTTTTTACAGTCAATTCGTTAAATTAACAGGTGAATACGTCATACTATACAAGATAAAGAAAATGAAGGTTAAAAATTGTACACAAGTTTTCATACCGTTGGTACACCTATGCGCATTGCCGCCAGGGTAAGCATAGAACTGTGTGCAAAATCAGAATTTTATTTGGATCCTAAAGCAGGAGATACTGCTGATTTGGTGCTCTTCTTTGATTCCCTCTTTGACAGCGTTAATGGTAACTCAAAATTTCAGCTACCAGGGAAAGCTTTGCGAACTGAGCAATAAAAACTTCTGGACATGTTGGCTTTTGGAATTCTTGTTTACCAATTATCAATTCGATGTATTTAACTGTCCCAAATTCAGCAGCACATATTAAACCCACATGTTTAAAAAATTAGATTTTCTCTCTTGAAGGATTAATTTACTTAACTCCCAAGTTATTTCTTATAAATTTCACCCATTTTGCTCCCCGGTGTTAATCAGGATCCGGTAGAAAACTTTTTTGCTTGCATAAGAAGTCATGGTATTCGCAATACTTATCAATGTGATTTTTGTTTAAAATCTTAGGGTTGTCAGTGTTGCCACGCATTATAACTAAAATTTCCCATATACTATGGAGATCCGATTTTTAACAATATTTTTCATATTTTTGTTCAATAAGTGACGCAAAGTAGAAAAATACTATATTTTACACGTTTCACAAGAGACATTATCACTCATTCTGTTAGGTAGGGATGTGTTGTTATTAAGCAATCTGTTATTTTATAACAGTTATTCAATCACAACAGTTATAACCTGTTATTTTCATTAAAAAATAACAGGTTATAAATAACATATCGCAGCAGTACGTGTCTGATATACCGGCAATGTATTGTTGGAAATAACAGCTGCTGAAAATAACTGTTTCGTCGTTATTTAAGCAACAGTGTTGCAGGAACAACTACAATATGAGCATAAATGATTGAGGACAAGTTGAATTTCCCGCGTCTCTATCTAGTGATTTTTACTCCTTGTGTCTGGCCCTCCTGAAAATAAACTAATTTTTGTTCAGTGTCGCCCGTCGCATGTTTACGTTGTATTTATTGTTTTCCGAGTTATTATTTTGCTTTCATACGAATTTTTAAACGGATCTTTTCAGAGCCAACGTTTGCATACATATTGCAATTAGGTATTTGAAATGACTGTATTAATTCATAATTAATTACCAGACTATTTTGTAGCGAAAGGTCTAACGGTGTGCCAAAATGCCCTTTACGGAAGAGCAAGAGGCTTTCATTTTGAAAGCATACTTTCAGTGGAACCCGCAATGCTGATGCTACTTGGAGGTATTCCACACGTTCCTGTATTGAACAGTTTAATGAAGAATTTCCTGATGTTCGCGTTCCATATAAGGTTTTTGTTCAACATAAGGAACGTATTGTTACTCGTTTTGAAACGAAGCATTGTCTATGTAAGGGCAAATCATCAGGACGACCAACAGTTTTAACTGAGGAAGTTGTTGATGACCTTCGTGGTCGTATGGATCAGAGCCCAAATAAATCGGTACGAAAACTTAGTGTACAAACAGGTATGGAATATCATTTGAATATTTAATGTGAATATAACTAAAATGTATCCTTAGGTTTATCTTATGGTACTTGCCGGAATGCATTGAAGAAAAACTTAAAAATGCATCCATAAAGTTACAACTGTACAACAATTATTGCCACTTGACTACCAAAAACGGGTGCAATATTGTGAATGGTTCAATAATACTCTAAATAATGATTTATTAGATCTGACATTTTTCACTGATGAAGCATGGTTTCATTTGTCGGGGTACGTAAACAGTCAGATTTACCGAACATGGGCTACTGAGTATTGTTTTTTGTAGTCCGACCTGCACTGAGTTTGTAAATAAAAATAATTTTTGTGTGGTATATTTTTCTGACGTTAAATGCATCCAAATCTACCTACTTAAAAGAGAATCCGAGATGTAACTTATTTTTTGCTTGGAAACCACAGATAAAATGTCCACGATGAGTTTTTCTGTAAAGGTTATGTCATGAATTAAGATTCCGATTTGTGAGTGCACGCCTATGCATTTGACCAACTTAAGAAAAATATTGAAAGGCGGGAAATTCAACTTGTCCTCAATCATTTATGCTCATACTGTACAATAAACGGTACGCGCGCTAAGCAGTTATCGGGGGTACATTCCACATGAGGTTCGGAGCGCTCGTCGCTCGGAGTGTTCCTTTTGCATCCCGGGTGATGCTTAGGGTAAAATAAAAAATTCAAATGAATATTATGTGATATATGTATAAATATAATATAAACTTAAAATTCATAAATAAAAAAATATTTAAAATAAGCGTAAATAAAATATAAAATATATTAAAAAATATTAATATTAAAATTCTTCAACAAAATTAAAAATCTCTAAAGAAAACTGTGTCCACGAATTACAGGTGTTTGTGTTTATGCTGCCAGAAATACGATTTCCGGAACTGTTATTTGTAACCTGTTAAAAATAACCGTTATTTGTAAATAACAGTAACAGGTTGTACCTGTTATTTGAAAATAACTACTTTGCCCATCACTACTGTTAGGGTACTCCGAGTTTGCTGCGCTTCGCTCGTCGTACCCTAACCCCACTCGTGTTACAATAAGCCTTCTTGTGAAACTTGTAAAATAATATACTATTGTATCACCACATTCAGCAGGTGCCAATTGTGAAACTAATGAATCTACCGGCCCACTAGACAATTTGCGATCACTTTTAAAAGAACCAGTTTCACCCACCATCGAACCTCAATATTTCTCCATTAAAAATACAAAATATTGACCTTTCCTTGTCGCCTATTAGTCAATTTACATCATATGTAGCTGGTTTTGTTAGCAAAAAAATATTGAAAAATAATTTTTGTGAAATATGTAAGACAAAGATGTGTAGTACAACTCTCTTACCTGATCATGCATTAATTGCAGAAAGAGAACACTATGGTTGTCATTTATTTCATCCATCAAGTAATTTCATAAGATTATTTACACAAACAACAACGTTTTTATTACAAAATATTCCTAAATTCATATTATGTTATGGCATAAAACGAAAATTGTGTTCCCTTTTTATAAATAATTATTTTGCTAATGCTGCAGCAATTTTTTTTAAGCACAAAAAAACTGTAAATATATACATACAGACTTGCGTGAATGTAATACTATATTCATATTTAATTAATTTTAATAGAAAACTTTCTGGGAAAGATATAAGACATACTGATCAAGATCCAGTTATTCGTTTAGCATGCAATAAATATTTTAAAAGGGGAGCCAATACAAAGTGAAAATTTGTTAGTACATTGCCTATTTACATGTAATCGCCATTTTAAAAACAGATGTTAATATAAGGCGCCTTCTGTTCTGTGAATGAGATTTTAAATTGTAGAAAAATCATAAATTAATTTTGTAAATTTGTTGTTAACTTTCTTTTACGCTGTAAAATGATCATGTTTATTTTTTAAATGATGTAATCACATATTGCATTTACATTTTTTGCCTCAACTTGACAAGTCCTCTTACCTATGTGTATTATTTTGTATCTCTGGCAGTTACCTCAAAATAGTGAAAAATTATTTGATTCAAATCTTCATCTACTACTACTACATATTTACATTACCAGCAAAAATCGATTTACAGACATCATTGCAAAAATGGAATTATTTGTAGACGAAATTTGATTGAACTTTTTCATAGTTTATAAGTAGTATTTATGAATTCTTGAGTGAAAGAATAGTAAGTGACTATGCTAATGCACCATAGTCACTTATTGTTCGTTCACTGAACGATTCATAAATAAAACAATTTATTATGGCTGTGGGGATATATTTAAATTTCGCGAATTTTTCTTTAACAGGTTTCTGTATTACTATTAGTATTACTATACGGCAGGCAAATACAGAATAGCGCAGAAACTTGCCACCATTTCTATATGCAAGAGTCAGCAGCCTATTTGCTTTCTTGTCTATGATACCACCTTTGCATATTAAACTAGGACTAATGAAAAATTTTGTGAAAGCCATGAATACGGACGGCGATCTTTGATTCAAATTTTCTAATTTCAGCGATGCAAAATTAAAAGAGGGAGTGTATGTCGAGCCTCAGATAAGAAAATTGTTTAACGATCCTCAGTTACGACAAAATGACAAAAACGTAGCATTTTGTCCAGTTTAGAGTCGCTTGATAACCCTGCTTCTTCGCATGTAACCGCGCAAGACAGAAATTATTGATCGATGGAAAGCATTACGAGGTTGGTAACCTTTACGCTCATTGGTTAATGCTGACGGCATGCGCGATCTTTCGGCATCATCTACTTTGCCTCGTTCTAAGAGCAGCACTTGCTCGTTAAATTTTGGTGATGTTGCCTGTGTGTTAATTTATCGGAGCCCTTGCTTGAATTTAAGAAGGGCTCATCTACGACTTTGTCGGAATTTTCTAGTAAACCACCGGACGAGTTATGGGGTATTTTAATCTTCCTACCAAGCTTGGGATACTTTTAGAATCCAGGGCTTTATTCTAGTTTGTATTGTTTGTATTCGTTGTACGAGCGTTTTACGTTTGTCCTTGGTTTGCGAATTTCCGTGAATCGCATTTCACCCATCATTCGAGAGTTGGAACTCCACTCAGCCGAAAAAGACAATTCAGCCCGATGAAAATTCTTTCGACCCTGTAGAGCAGCGGTAGACGCGAAAAACAGGTGGCGCTGCGGCATCCAACTTCACACTGCATGACAAGCTTTGACAGAACAACTTAACCCTGTTTTACGCTGACATTCGTGAGATAAGTAACATTTGTTATTTACTTTAAACTTGTTTTCTGCTTAATGCATGCCTTTCACTAAGAGCGAATTTCGACCTTTTTAATGCGCCCTTGTGTTTGTGGGCATACCGATTAAGTACAATTTAAGTACATTACATACTACAGTGATAATTACCTGCGTACAGTACAAAAAACAATCACTGTAATTATCAAAATCAGAAAAGCGCACCAGTTTCAACGTCAAGTGTACAAGGCGATCCATATTGAGCGTAGGGCCACCATGAGCATAGAAAGCACCTCTACGTTTTTGATGAAAAAGTTCCTTGGAAAAGTGTTCGGCATACCAGAGTGAAAGAGACCATCGTACACAGCTATAAGTGTACATCGTAAACAGAAAACGTCACATCGAGCAAGTTCTTTTCACTTTACAAACAAAACCACATTAAACGAATCGGAATGCAACAATACAACACTCCATTACCACAACAAATAAAATCCACTTCATTTGGGTGAACAGAGAGAGAGTGGTACTGATTTCCATGGAAGCCATCGACGTAGACTTGGGTCCACGTATTCATATCCACTTGGACGAGATCCTGAGGACGTAGTGAACCATCAACGGTTGTGCACGAACATTTACGGTGAACCAGTGCTAGACTTTTCATTTTGTGTTATTTTTCGTTTTGTATTTTTAATTATTTGAAGTTTTTGATATTTTCAAAAACTTATTATTTGAAGTTTTTGAAAATAAGTTTTTGTCAATTGAGGTTAGGTTTCATGTCTATGTGTTGTATGTGAGAAAAGGTAAGAAAAGCAGCCACGCCCCTTTTTTCCCATGTTATTCATATGGACTTCCGCTTGACTTTTTTAGTCATATACCTGAGCGTGTATAAGAGAGAGACAGAAGAGACAAGGAGAGACGCGAATATAGAAGTTCAGAAATCGTCCGCTCGAGGTCGGTTGCGTGACGTGGTCTTTAAATCGGAGAGACGCGAACATAGAAGTTCTGAAATCGTCCGTTAGAGGTCGGTTGCGTGACGTGGTTGGTTAATTGTGCTTAATGAAAATTTTTTTTCGCCGTTGCGCGTATGAAAGGAAGATTCGAACCCGGTGCCCCCTGTTTGTAAAGCCGTCCACCTAACGCCCTCGGCTATCAGGCAAATTGGGTGCGATCGGTTAAGAAGCGGTAATAAAAAAAAAAGAACTGAATCGTCGTGCTGTTACAGTTCATTTCTTTCATTCCTGTTCTGAATACCCCCTGTATACGCCTAGCCTTCATGTCTGTTCCCAACACGCCCTGTATATGCGAAATTCGACGTGTCGGATTATTCCTTGGACCGCGCCGTTGTACACATTGCAGTCAGTGTAGGAATACCCGTATTTCGCCGGCGTAATTTTCTTAAACTTTCGTTTTAGCATATTTCTATTAACAGGACCTTCAGTTATTTAAACAAATTCATTTTATATATGTAATCCCTCCTTAATTGAGTTCAAAATCGCGTGTATGTGAGGAATTGAACGAATTATAACGAAGTTCTACTTCTGGACGCGTATTATGCGTGACCTTTGTCCTTTCAGCCGATTGGTTCCCACTGTTACTAAGAAAGTTCCCCGGAGGAAGGATTAGACGGTGTCTCGCTTGTTTATAATCCTTCCTTGTTTGTCAAACGAGAAATGTTGCGCCATTGTCAGAACGAAACTTGCCGTCTCTTGGGTCACACTCTCTTTTCGTAAATATTTTTATTTGTGCGTGCCATTACATCGAAGGGATGTTAGTGCATATCTACGGCTAATTGCCGACTCTGATTAGACCCAGTTGTGAGACAGGAAAACCGCGTACCCCGTGGGTGTCCCAGCTTCGGTAATAGACCGAGGTAAGTTCTATACGCAGCAACTCTCGGTTTGACTTATGTGTTCGTTTTATTTCATTGTTTATAGGCTTCTATCGTGAGCTTTTATCGTAAGCTTTTATCGTGAGCTTCTAGCAAAAGCTATCATTAATCCTAGACTCTAATCTGGGACCTACATCAAGAGGTATTTCTCGTTGGGTGCATCGCGGATTACGGCGAAGGCTCCCTCCCTCGCCCCTCTACGCGGAAGCCGGCACATTACAAAGTGCCGCGGCGACATCGCCGCAAAGACACCGACAAAAGAATCGGACATCAAAGGGATAAAGGTCGGAGCGTTATAATTTCTTTTCGTAGTTTTGAGCGATATTTCGCGGATTTTATTTCGGATCCATTACTTTGATTTTGCCGCAATAAAACTTGCAACTTATTGCATAACTGCCGGTGTAATTTGAATGTGATATAAGCAGAGGAGCGTTGACGCGTGCAAATAACCGGAGATTGCATTCTTTTGTATTTTGTTGCATTAGTGATGATTTGAATTATTTTAATATAGTTATGTAGCGATTTCGGATCCGAAAAGTTAGGTAATAACGTATTATGTTTATGGTCTTGTTGTGTACTTAGATCGATCGACTTGCGTTGAATTTGTTTTATCTGTTTTTTTTTGTGTTTCTAGTAATAAAAGTGTTCATGTTTTGGACGTAACGTGTTTTCTTAATTTTTCACGTTCCTTGCACAAAAAATTATGGCGCCTGTTTGGTTTGGCCTTCGCGTTTTGGTTAGAGAACCCCCGTCCCATTGTAGCTGGCTGGCAACATTGGAGTAAAGTTTCGCTCAATGTAAAACTTCGCTATATCTACGCAGGTAGGTATGCAAGTTTTGGCACCCAAACGCGTGTGGCCCGATTTTGCTTTTGCGTTTTGTTGTTTTGTTTGTTGTTTAAGAGTATTACGTCCAGAACATTTATTTTGTTAGAATAAGTTGCGCATTATATGGAATATAAACTATTACCGGACCGCCTTAATTCTGAGGAATTAAACTATGAATTATTGGTAAGAGGTATCCAAATTGACGGAACAGTTGCGCAAAAGCGTGCTGCTAATTTAAGACGGCAAATGCGATTGGAAAAGATTTACGCCTGCCTGTACCGAAATACGACGTGACTTTTGACGATGACGTGACAGCTCTGCAGGAAAGATTAGCGAGATTCGCTGTTTAATAGAGTCGCTTCCCGGCTCAACAGCTGTGCATTCACGATAAAATTTCCCGCTAAGTTGGTTCATGCCATTGGACGCGCTCAGCGCTCCCCAACCGACCAATAGTGACGAGACGCGACAACGTGCCGCCATCTTGAGAACGCTAGACGAACTTGCGTTCGACTTCGAACAAACCGCGCTCAATTTTGCGCCGAAAAGAACCGGAAGTTACTGGGGTAACAGCATCCCCTTTACTTGATTTAACCGCGATTGCCGAGCATTTTCAGAACAATCCTTTATCGGTATCTTGCGTAGTTCCGGACTCTGTTTCGCCGCCGGTGCGACTTCAACACCTTTGGCTACTCTATCGCCGCCAAAAGCAAATACATCGCGAATTGAAGCCACGCCTCTCACAGTTAAGGCTGCTACACACTCTGCGGCCAGTAACGAAATTAAGTCCGTGCCTGTTTCTAAATGGGGTTTGTCTTACAATGGGAATAATAAAGTCCTGTCTTTAAATGCTTTTCTCGAACGTGTTGACGAACTCTGCGTTTCGAGGAACGTGTCCGAAATCACGTTATTCGCTTCCGCATCCGAATTGTTTCGAGAGAAGGCATTAATTTGGTTTAGGGCTAATAGAAAGTTTTGCGATAATTGGACTGACTTCGTCAAACGTCTTCGCGAGGAATTTCAACCCTATAATTACGATGACAAATTGTTCGAAGAAATTAAGAAACGCACTCAAGGCCCTGACGAATCAATGGGAATTTATGCGTCGGTCATGATCAATTTATTTAATAGGTTGAGCGTTCCGGTTGCTGAAAGCGTTCAGGTCAAAATTCTTCTGAACAATATTGCCCCTTTCTATCAACGACAATTAGGATTGGTCGAGGTTACTTCGGTAGCACACTTGTTAAGGTTAGGTCGACAGTTGGAAGCTCGTAAGTCAGCTGTTGAAGCATACGTTCCACCCCCAAGTAAAAATATGGTCTTAGAACCGGACTTAGCGTACGTCCAAGCCTGTGCACCGGTTGTATCCGAATGTAAGGTGGAGCCTCCCAAACCTAATAAGACTTTTAAGTGTTGGAATTGCTAGAAAATCGGTCATTTGTCTCGAGATTGTTCCGAGCCCTTAAAAAAGCATTGTTATCGGTGTGGTCGTCCCAACGTCACTACCAAGACGTGCCCGGCGTGTTCAAAAAACTCCAGAACAACGCGCTAGATGATCGGTTAGTACGTTGTTTCAGTATATCAAAGCCGATCGATCCTTTGGCAGTCCAACCTGTTCTTGACTATGTCTTGGCTCATGCTAAAAATGATGAGCGTCCTTATTTAACCGTGTCGATTTTGGACATCCCGTTTCTTGGCCTCTTAGACTCTGGTGCATCTCGCACAATCGTTGGCAGCTCGGGATGGGAAGTTCTTCAAACTTTAAACTTACCTTTTAATAAGCATGTAACGTCGTGTACCGTGGCGAATGGACAACCTTGTTCTAGTCCTGGTAATGTGGCCACCCCTATCCAACTGCGTGATCGTGTGAAAGTTATAAATGTTTTAGTTGTCCCTGAGTTACCTCATTCACTCAGCTTAGGAACAGATTTCTGGAAGTTAATGGACATCGTCCCTGATCTGCGTTCCGGTGAATGGACCTTCGGTAGAGAGTCAATTGACGTGGTAGAACATCTTACCTCTCGGCAACATTTAACTGATCCGCAACAAAATCAGCTGGAGACTCTAACTAATCAGCTGTTTACAAATTCTCCACATGGTGAACTGGGTTGTACTAAACTCGTCGAACACGTTATTCACACAGATAGCGCCCCGATAAAACAACGTTATTATCCCATCTCGCCAGCTAGGCAAACTGTTGTTGACAAAGAACTTGATGACATGCTAAAGCGTGGCATCGTGGAGAAATCCAAAAGTGCTTGGTCATCTCCCATTCTTCTTGTGCCAAAAAAAGATGGGAGTTTTCGCTTTTTGTGTGGATTACCGTAAGTTAAACCAGGTCACGACTAAAGACGCATACCCACTACCGTATGTCTCGAACACCCTTGACAAATTGAAAGATGCTAAATACCTGTCATCTTTGGACATTAAGTCAGCTTATTGGCAGATTCCAGTCGCCGAAGAATCCCGCCAATATACAGCATTCACTGTACCTAATCGTGGATTATATCAATTCCGACGAATGCCCTTTGGCCTGCACAATTCTCCCGCGACTTGGCAACGTTTTATTGATCGAGTAATTGGTGCTGACCTTGATCCTCACGTGTTCGTCTATCTGGACGACATCATTATTGTCACGCAAACCTTCGACAAACATCTCGAAGTATTATCTGAAGTCCATAAACGCCTGACTGAGGCTGGTTTGACCCTGAATCAGGACAAGTGCAGTTTCTGCCTTAGCGAATTGAAGTACTTAGATTACGTGGTGGATCGCCACGGTCTTCATGTGGATCCCGAAAAGGTTCAGTCAGTTTTACGAATGCCTAAGCCCACAACGGTTAAGGAAGTACGTAGACTAATTGGAACCGCTTCGTGGTATCGTAGATTCATCCCTGGGTTTTCCACAATTATCGCCCCTTTGACCAAGTTGCTTAAGAAAAATTCTAAGCATCGGTGGGACGAAACTTGCGATGAAGCGTGGGAAAAGATCCGTGAGCATTTGGTTTCTGCTCCAGTCCTTTCGTGTCCTGACTTCACTAGAGAATTCACGATTCAAACCGACGCATCTGATTATGGCGTTGGAGTTGTCCTGACTCAACAACTCGATGATGGCGAGAAAGTCATCTGCTATCTAAGTCGCTCATTATCTCGAACTGAGCGCAATTATTCGACGACTGAGAAAGAACTCCTTGCGATGTTATGGGCGATTGAAAAACTTAGGCCCTACGTGGAAGGTTCTCACTTCAAAGTTATCACAGATCACCATTCACTGCTTTGGTTGAACAAGTTGCAGAACCCTTCTGGTCGATTATGTCGTTGGGCTGTACGCCTGCAGCAATACGATTTCAGTGTCATACACCGCAAAGGAAAAGAACATGTCGTACCTGATATGCTTTCTCGAACTGTCCCTATTATCGACTCCATCGACTTCGATAATGTTAAGGATAGTTGGTATTTGAATTTCTTAAAGAAAATTCGTTTGGCCCCGGAAAAGTTTCCGAGTTTTCGTGTTGAAGGAAACATCATTTATAAACTCGTTCGAAACACCTATTATCGACTAGCTGAGGATGAGCCTCACTGGAATCTCGATTACAGATTCTTCACGAACATCATGATTCCCCGACTAGTGGTCACTTAGGTGTCTACAAGACTTACAATAGGATCGCCCAAAATTATTATTGGCCCAAAATGCACGCCGATGTTGCGAAATATGTTCATAGGTGTCAAACGTGTCTTCGCACCAAACCAGAACAGAAAGCTCCGGCAGGGCTAATGGGAGGTCACTCTCGAATTTCGCGACCTTGGGAGGTCATTAGCATCGATCTTGTTGGACCACTACCTAGATCTTCTCGTGGGTATCAATATATCCTTGTGGCAACTGATTGCTTCAGTAAGTTCACCTTGTGTTTCCCTCTTCGAAAGGCTACCGCCCCTAAGATCGTTCAGCACATTGAGGAAAATATCTTTTTAGTTTTCGGAGTACCTCGTACGGTCATTTCGGACAATGGAGTCCAGTTTAAGTCCAAAGAATATCAAAAACTTCTGACGTCATACCACGTGCGCCCTGCGTACACTTCGTATTATCATCCAAAAGCAAACCCTGTCGAACGCGTTAATCGCGTAATTAAGTCCATGTTGACTGCTTATGTGGCGGAAGACCACCGCAAATGGGATTTATTCCTGCCCAAAGTCGCTTGTGCTTTACGAACTGCACGTCACGAAGTTACTGGTGTGACTCCATACTTCCTCAATTTTGGTCATGAAATGTGCTTGAAAGGTAGTTTAACCCCTGACAATGACCCTGTTAAAGATGAATCCTTGGAGGTTGCTCCTCAAGATCCTAAGGATTTACAATCTCGTACCGGAAAGTTCGCAGTCCTCTACAAAAACGTACAGGAAAGGTTGCAAAAGGCTTACGAAAAGGCTAAGGGCCGATATGATCTTCGTAGGCGAAAGGTTGTTTACCAGCCCGAGCAGCGGGTGTGGCGTAAAAATTTCGTGTTGTCCGATGCTTCAAAACATTTCGCGGCCAAGTTGGCCAATAAATTTGTTGGGCCTTTCCTCATTAGTCGACGTACGTCTGCGGACACTTACGAACTTAAGGATCTTGATGGTAACATACTTCCTGGTACTTGGAACAGTGAACATCTTAAACCTGATCCCCCTGATGAGTAGAGATTGTCTTATTCATATTTCGGCCTGCGGATTGTGGCCTCTTAGAATTCTTCCGACGTATCTTCTGCGTCGAGTAAAAGGCTCCTAAAAGATTCTGTACATTCCTCACACCATCTGTGGAATCGAACGTCTTCGGATGTTCGCGTGCGATAGGCGCCCTAACGATCAGTCTCGTTGACTGTGAGATGTCGCCTTGCGATTTACCGAGTTTGTGGGAGTTACAAGAGAGTTGGATCTCGTGAAGACTCTTCTTGCCCTCTCTCTCTGTGAATCTGCGTATGAGCGAAGTCTGACAGGCCTCTTGATTGTGACTTGGATCACGCCTATTCGCCCGGGAATTTTTCTTTTCTTCTTGTTTCAACCTTTCTTCTACTCTAGCTCTGTCTCCTTTTCGGATTGATCAGCTCAGCCTTGACGGCTTTGAGATATCCTTCGGCAATCGTCAAAGCGTGTGGGAATGCCAAGCGTACTGGATCTCGTGAAGGTATGGCTTGCCCTCTCTCTCTGATGTACCGCTGTGGGATACGCTCATGGAAGTCACGTCTGTAGTATGGTGTGTTCCGTGAGGAAACCTTTATCTTTCCTGTTTTCTGTCTCTCTCGACTTCTCTCTCTCTCTTTATTCTCTACTCTCGGAAATTGGGAGAAGAATTCTGTTCCGTCTGAACTGATTGATACTCGGATTCGACTTACTTTTTTTGTTATTTATTCAACTTTACTGGACGTGTCTTGTGTTGTGAAATGTGACATTCGTCACTATCGAAGTTGTGATCTGGAGAATGTAGATTCTCTTCCCCCTCTAAGTCGTCTCTACGTCAGGACGCAACATCCCCGGGGAATGAATCATTTATATTCTCCAGTGATCTTCTTCTCTACCCGGCCGTGTCGTATATTAATCCGGCTGAAGTAGTGACTGTGGGTGGTGCGAAGCGGTTTCCGCAGGGCACTTTCCTATTTCTAGGGAACTGTGGGAACATCTGGAGTGTCGGATCTCGTGAAGGCACGAAAGCCCTCTTTTCTCTTGAGTACGGTAGGAATAGTGTCTTGGGAATTGCTTTGCACTGCGCAACGTCATGAAGAGCCAAATCAATTGGATGAGAGTTTTCTCATATTGAGGAGTTTATTTAACTGTCGTTTGGTGGGTCGATGTTATTTCTTTCCGGAATCCCCGTGTTAGGCTGTGCCGCCCTTTGGTTGGTCATGGCTTCGTATCGCGCTTTTTCGGCAGGACTCCGGTTGGGAATTCGTCGTCGTTGGGTCTTCTTTGAAGACATTATTTTGCTGTTTAGCAGGAGCTGACAACTCCTCGTGACTAGGGGACCCCCAGAATTTAGAGTCTTTAACATTTCATTAATTTTATCCCCGCCATTTTGCTTTGCTCTGGGAGTAGGATTTGACTTTAGGTATTTTATTACCTCATCGTTTCGTAGTTCGACCTAATCAGTCGGACACGGATTTTACTTGCTCTTATAGCAAATTTCGTTTAACGTCGCGTTTGTTTTTTTTTTTTTTTTCACTTTTCTAGTTCTTCTTTTCGGAAAAGACTTTCGATGGACCGAGATCGTTTGGATCTTCATTTTGCTATTTATGATTTTCTCACTCCATTCATAACGTTCCGTTTTCTTTGATGTAGTTTACCATTTGCAATAGTTTATTTTATTGGTGATGTTTTTATTTATTTTCGAAATTCGGTTCAGACTTGGTCGTTACAACCTTAGGGTTCGGCCATTTCTCAATGTCTGTGACACGCGCACGGTTGGTCTTGGTTTGGGCCAAGGACTGGCCGAATGGGTTTATTTTATACTTTACTTCGTTGTTTAATCCAAGAAAATTTCTCGGTGATGTCAGTCTTTTCCAGGATGTCCCAGCATCCTTGTTAACCGTCAAAATTTTACCTTTTGTCTGGGAAACTCTTTCGTGATCAATGAATATTAGTTTAACGTTTCAGCGGAAGTTGCGGAATTGAGGTCGTGATTGGTCGTCGTGTTGGTCGGACTGGTAAATTTATCTTCCGTCTTGTGTTCTCGTCGAGATGCGTGGTGGTTTCCTGCTCAGACGATGTTGACGCTTGTTGACATGCGGACCCATCTTGACCCTTTCTCTTCTCTTTGAACCTTGCGTATCAGTCTGACCAATGCCTCGATTGGGTACGGCCGTGATTCACAACTTTTGGCTTGAATTTTCTTTCGTGGTCTCCGACCAAATCGTTTCGCGTAGTATCATTTCGTCCGTGTTTCGTTTATGTTGGTTAAGCCGAACACCCAACTTCGAGATCTGTCGTTCGCCGACGTGCCATTTCGTTTCGGCTGATTATAGTGTGGACATCAGAAATTTTACCTGTGGGCAAAATTTCCATCTTAGTAAGGGTGGGAATG
The DNA here is from genome assembly GCA_033060865.1 of Dorcus hopei. NCBI lineage: Eukaryota > Metazoa > Arthropoda > Insecta > Coleoptera > Lucanidae > Dorcus > Dorcus hopei. The sequence continues at coordinate 2,246,044 of CM065419.1, forward strand.
TTACAGTTCATTTCTTTCATTCCTGTTCTGAATACCCCCTGTATATGCATTGCCACCGCCCAGCCTTCATGTCTGTTCCGAACACGCCCTGTATATGCGAAATTCGACGTGTCGGATTATTCCTTGGACCGCGCCGTTGTACACATTGCAGTCAGTGTAGGAATACCCGTATTTCGCCGGCGTAATTTTCTTAAACTTTCGTTTTAGCATATTTCTATTAACAGGACCTTCATTTACTTAAACAAATTCATTTTATATATGTAATCCCTCCTTAATTGAGTTCAAAATCGCGTGTATGTGAGGAATTGAACGAATTATAACGAAGTTCTACTTCTGGACGCGTATTACGCGTGACCTTTGTCCTTTCAGCCGATTGGTTCCCACTGTTACTAAGAAAGTTCCCCGGAGGAAGGATTAGACGGTGTCTCGCTTGTTTATAATCCTTCCTTGTTTGTCAAACGAGAAATGTTGCGCCATTGTCAGAACGAAACTTGCTGTCTCTTGGGTCACATTCTCTTTTCGTAAATATTTTTATTTGTGCGTGCCATTACATCGAAGGGATGTTAGTGCATATCTACGGCTAATTGCCGACTCTGATTAGACCCAGTTGTGAGACAGGAAAACCGCGTACCCCGTGGGTGTCCCAGCTTCGGTAATAGACCGAGGTAAGTTCTATACGCAGCAACTCTCGGTTTGACTTATGTGTTCGTTTTATTTCATTGTTTATAGGCTTCTATCGTGAGCTTTTATCGTAAGCTTTTATCGTGAGCTTCTAGCAAAAGCTATCATTAATCCTAGACTCTAATCTGGGACCTACATCAAGAGGTATTTCTCGTTGGGTGCATCGCGGATTACGGCGGTGAAGGCTCCCTCCCTCGCCCCTCTACGCGGAAGCCGGCACATTACAAAGTGCCGCGGCGACATCGCCGCAAAGACACCGACAAAAGAATCGGACATCAAAGGGATAAAGGTCGGAGCGTTATAATTTCTTTTCGTAGTTTTGAGCGATATTTCGCGGATTTTATTTCGGATCCATTACTTTGATTTTGCCGCAATAAAGCTTGCAACTTATTGCATAACTGCCGGTGTAATTTGAATGTGATATAAGCAGAGGAGCGTTGACGCGTGCAAATAACCGGAGATTGCATTCTTTTGTATTTTGTTGCATTAGTGATGATTTGAATTATTTTAATATAGTTATGTAGCGATTTCGGATCCGAAAAGTTAGGTAATAACGTATTATGTTTATGGTCTTGTTGTGTACTTAGATCGATCGACTTGCGTTGAATTTGTTTTATCTGTCTTTTTTTTGTGTTTCTAGTAATACAAGTGTTCATGTTTTGGACGTAACGTGTTTTCTTAATTTTTCACGCGTTCCCTTGCACAAAAAATTAAGTGGCGCCTGTTTTGGTTTGGCCTTCGCGTTTTGGTTAGAGAACCCCCCGTCCCACTGTAACTGGCTGGCAACATTGGAGTAAAGTTTCGCTCCAATGTAAAACTTCTGCCTATCTACGCAGGTAGGTAGCAGTGCGTTCGCCGAGGGTGCGCGCGCGCGGCGGGGCTTTCACTCAGAGCTTTTGAGCTAGGATGCTGCATCAAGGCTCAAGGCTGATAAGAGATAATGAGAAATGATACATGTACGTTACAGATTAAAGCGTTTTATTTTCATTAAAATAGTTTTATAATTGACACATTTTTTAAAAAATTTTCTTGCAATAAGATTTCAGATACAGTTTTCATATTAAGAAGAAAATATTGAGAAATTATTTTAATTTATAATGACCCCAAGGTAACGAGTCTATGTCATTTACAGAAGCATAGAACCTTTTATCATCTCGTGCGTCTAATGCAATTTTGTTTACATTAACGGATAATAATAGATGATTTATAGATCTAATACTATTAAATGATGACATTAACGTTTTATTATGAAATAAACAATCATGATAGTTTTCGAAAGTAATTTTTTTAATGCCCGAGCGACCCACTCCCTTTAATTTTTTGAATTTTTCAATTTCTCTTAACCTAATTGCATAAACTTTTGCTCTAATAGAAATAAATTCGGTAATAATTTCTCCACAAAGTTCATCTTTAAATTTTCCAATAATTTTCTTATTTACACGTGGTATGCCAAAAGAATTATCTATAGGATAATCGGACGTGTCGAAAATTTCATTAGCGTCCCCTTTTATTATTTCATAAATACTGTACTTTGTGGGTATTTCGGTGTAAATTTTAAAATAAAACTGTCAGTGTCCGTATAACAGACAGTGACGTTAAATAATGGTTCGACATTTTCTCGAATATATTCGTAAAGAAAGCTATACATGACTCTTTTAGAAATATCAAGAACTGCCATACCAATATAAATTGGTTTATTAAATTTCACAGTTAACTTACTTAACTCAATGGCAACTAAACTTTTATTAAAAATCGTTAAATCTTTAAAATTTGGTTTGCTTATATATTTTTCTGCTGTTTTCCAATTATTTGCTAAAACAATATTCCGATATTTACGCACGGACTCCATCAGTTTACCGAAAACCATATTCGACATGCTCTTGTAAAAATCTTTATCGAAAGCGTTTACAGACAATGCTTTCAAGTTACTACTTAAATGAATATATTTTTCTAACCAATTGCTCTCATCGAATTCTATTGCACGATGAATTGCTTTTAATTTTAGGCCCTGTTTCAAACATTGTTGTAGAACACATAAATGAAGAACATATTTCTCCTTATTATATAATGTCAACATCAGTTTTTTGTCTTCGTTTTTACTTGTGACGTACCTGTGTTCTGCACAAAACGGAAAATATATATGTGATTCATGTAGATAATCGGGATATTCTAAGTCGACTTCTAAGATACACGACTTCCCCGTTTCACGGGCAAAGTATGCTGAACAATCATTATTAGCAGTGATCATTTCGAAAACGTTTTAATTTTTTCTCGTTCACCCACTTAAAATTATTGCAAGGTAATTTTGATGTCATGGCATATGAATACAACCCGTTTGCATCTACGTAAATAATTTCACAAATATCTTTTTTTGGATCAAAATAGGGACCCCTGTGTATAGAATTTGCTTTTGCATAACGGGAGCTAACTTGAGTTATACCACCTCGTAAACCTTTTTCTATAAATAAAACCATATCGATATCTTGTAAAAGAGGAAGTTTAATTTTTGTAATCTTTAAAGCTGCTGAAAATGATAAACCGGGAGCAGTATAAAATCCGCAAGCATCTAGACCGTAGGTTTCTAATGTTAATTTTCTAAAATTTTCAAAAATATCAGCTAATAAATATACATCAACTTTTAAATATAAATCAGAGTATTCACCGAGACATTTGCATTGAAAATATTTCCAAACGTTTTGAGCATGTCGGTAATCCTCGTCATTAATGTCTTCATTATATAATTTACTATAGAAAAACGACTTTCCCGGAAGCTTTGTTTCCTCTAGTTTTTCAAAAGAGTTGACGTAATCATATGGAAAACATCTCTTACGGGTTTCTAATTTAAAAGAATCTTCATCAGGAAATGCTTTTTGAGTGAGTCTCATCTGCTCTGGTTTTAGATTTTTTGCTAATTTTTCAATTGATGACGGCATGAAACGAAATGAATCTAAAAAATGTAATTTTACATCGCCTACTTTTTTAGAAAACGATATATAAGTTTCGCTAGTGTTTGCTATAATTTCTACAGGTTCATTATTTACATTGGCCAATACTTCTATTATAAAATGACTATCATAATGAGATAAATTGTGTAAAACTACTGGAATAATATTTCTAACACGGCATTGCAAATTACAGTTATTACATAAACAAGAGATATAATTACCTGTGAAATGATTATGGTGGTGCGTTTTTATATTATCTGCAGTGAAACTACAATCACAAATTTCACATTTTTCAGCATTTTCATGTGCAATAGATTCTTCAGCTGTTAAATTTTTCATTGGAACAATGGAATGATTTTTTAGAATTTGTTGAATAGTTTTTGCTTCATCTATCAATTTATTCACGAACCACTTGCCTGGATTTTCGCCACGATAAATTTCAAAATGATTTAGAAGTTCGTCATAAGAAGAAACTCTTAAATATGCAACACTAAAAGCTTCATGATATTGATATATATTTGTAAATGCTTTTTCTTTGACATTATTACAAGAGTCGACAGGTTTCGTTAAAGCTTCAAAGTCTGCGTAAATGGCAATTTCATCGTTGCTGCAAATTGTGTGAACTGAACAATATTTTCACCATCTTTAAGTAGTTCAATTTTTACAGGCTCATGGTGGGAGCAATCTGATGCATGAGTACTTAATTTATCTTGTGATGGAAAGTAACATAAACATCTATCACAAATAAATTTTACTCGCTCATTCGATGAAATTTGATTTTTGCATAATTCCGATAAATTTTTGATGAGACAAAAATGACCAACACGTTGACTTTTCTTCAAATATAACAAATTGATGTGACAATTTTTAATATTTTTTGAATGATAAAGAGGTCCTACTATAATGTTATTTTCATAACCAAAAACATTGATTGATATAAATTTATTGTTATTTTCAAATTTCTGTAAATGACATAACTTTACTGGAAACTCGATACCTTTGAAATTAAGAATCTCATAAATATTTTGCGGGTATGAAGCAGGATCGCATTCGTCTTTACCAACTGCTGCAGGAAGGAGATGAGCCAAAATGCAATAGGCGAAACACCGTCGATCTTGATTCTTGATGTTTAGAAGAACATTAGCTCTGCGTTGTAGTTTCACAGGTAATTCCATGTAGCTGCTGCGATCGGCTCCTGTTCCTCCCCTTAACGGTGATCGGGATTCGGGTGTAAGTCTGACAAAGATAGAAACAATCGATGCTTTTATGACGTCCCATGCTAAAATAACTTCTTATCTTGTCCTGCTTATCGCAAGCGACATCGTCAAAAATAAATATCGAGTTCTCCTTGGCTTCCTCGGCGTTAATTATTTCATCGTTTTCTTTAAATGCATAATAATTTACACCTTTTACTTCGTTTAGAATTTTCTCCAGAGCCTGATATTTTGGTTGGTACAAGGACTTTGAGTAAACGTAAACATTCTCAAAGAGTAAACCGTTCGGGTGAACGATTAAGGACAGCACGGTATTGGTTTTACCACAATTGGAAGCGCCGGCAATTATACACCTCATAGTTGAAGGCAGCAGCGGATGACTCTTGTCTTGAGTTTTTTCACACAAGCAATTCATATTGTTGACTGACAATGAATGTGTTTGTTTCACAATTCTCATTTTCACTAATATGTATATATGTGTAATAGATTCTCTTTTATTCTCTCAGAGTAAATGATTACGCACAACGGTACGGGTGTCTTAAATTCATTTATAAACAAGCTACCGATAGAATTACATATTCCCGGTGGTTATCAGTATTGCGGACCAGGTACAAAGTTAAATAAACGTTTGCAAAGAGGTGACCTCGGCATTAACGAACTCGATCGAGCCTGTAAACAACACGACATTGCGTATTCAAAGTTTAAAGATTTAGAAAACAGACATTTAGCGGATAAGGTGTTGGAAGAACGAGCTTGGAGTCGTGTCAAAGCGAAAAACGCGTCTTCAGGTGAAAAGTTAGCGAGTTATTTCGTCACCACAGCAATTAAAGCTAAACGCAAGTTGGGAATGGGTCATCGTAACCGTAATGGAACTCGAGCTAGAAAGAAAGTAGCTTTGAGAGAAATTGTTAAAAAAGTTCACCAGAATGTAAGCAAATTCAAAAATAATAATAATAATAATAATAATATTGTTTATTAAGCACATAAGCTGGTTACATAAACTGGTTACATAAACTGGTTAGACAAGTGAAAGTATTAAACTACATAGATTGGTTTTGTGCTTAAAGGGTACAGGGTCAGATGTACTAACTAAATTAGCACCCTGATCTACCCCCTGTCCCATAACTAAGCTAAATAATGCCAGCCGACAAACCGGCACAGACATAAAGAAAAGAAAAAAGAAAAAGCGCAATAAGAAATTCATTTATATATGTAATTATCAAAATGCAAAGATTTAAGATTTAGATTAATCTAGATGATCCGAAGGAAGCGATTAAAATTGCAAGAGCATCGGCAAAAATTGCTACGAAAGAAGCTGGCGGTAAGAAAAACATTCGAAAACCTCGTATAATTCCCGTTCAAAAAGTTGGAGGTATCATCCCGTTTCTCATACCATTGTTTGCCGGTCTCGGAGCTGCAGGATCTCTTGCTGGTGGTGCTGCATCTATTGCAAGCGCAGTCAACAAAGCTAAAGAGGCTAGGAGAAAATTGGAAGAAACAAAACGACATAATGAAACAATGGAAGCGATCGCCTTGGGAAAAAGAGGTAGTGGTCTCTACCTGAAGCCGTATCGTAAAGGTCTTGGATTATATCTACATCAGAAAAAAAAAACTAATCAACGGACTGCCTCGAGGAGCACTAACAGATTCTGATCTGATGAAATTTGCAAAGAAAAATATACGTTACTTCAGAGGTGTCTTTATGCACGATTCATTACCTCCAGGACTACCGTATCGTTTCGAAAGCGGCATAGTAAATTTGGATTTTAAAAACGAACCCGGTTCTCACTGGGTTGCCTACGTTAAAAGAAATCAAACAGTTTTGTATTTTGACAGTTTCGGAAATCTTCAACCACCTCTAGAATTAATTCAATACTTTGAAGGCAGTCGCATAATATATAATCACGATAGATTTCAGAAATTCAATGCTGTAAATTGTAGACATTTATGTTTGGATTTTTTATATAAAGAATGTAAACTTGTGGGAAAATAAACAGTTGTACTTGGAGAAACAGAGTGCTGTATTATTGTTTACTTTCATTCAGCGTCATGTCGCGAACATTCACTCTAGTGAGCAACGGTAGTCTATTTTCGACAAGTTATTATCCTCCGATTGAATTAGATCCTAATCATGAGTATCAGATAGGTCTGCTCAGTCTTTTTACCTACAACACTAAACCCAACGTTGAAGAAGGAAAAAATAATAAATTCTATTATGATACTGACAAAGTTTTAAACATTCCAACTGGTTCTTATGAGATTGAAGATTTGGAAAAATTTCTACAGAAAGCGGTTTCCAATCCGACATCCAACGAAAACGAGCAGAAAGATACTTTGTCTCTACAAGCGAATAACAATACGTTGAAATGTGAAATTAAGTGTGCGTTTGAAATTGATTTTGAAAAATCCGAGTCCATCGGACGCATGCTAGGATTTTCACCAAAAGTGTTGGAAGCTAATAAGCTGCATCATTCAGATATGCCCGTTGAAATTATTAAAGTCATGACGGTACGAGTTGAATGTAACATTGCAACCCATTCATTTTACGATGACAAGCTGTCACATACGATTTTCGAGTTTTCACCGTCCGTCGACCCCGGTTATAGCATCAACATTACACCACATAATATCGTCTATTTACCAGTTGTAGTGCGTAAAATCGACAATATTACCCTAACGTTGTTAGACCAGAACGGATCTCTGATAAATTTCAGAGGTGAACAAATTCGTGTCAGTCTTGAATTAAGAAAGCAAGCAGCATAATGGGTTTGTGCTTCCATAACAACAATCGCAGCAAGGAGAATAATAATAGTAATAATAAGGAGAACATTGACTCTGCTCGTTTCAGCTGCGCTATGAAATAGATGGAAAAGAAATTGACAAAGTTCGAAATGTTGGAATGACGAGCACTCTGAAGCCATACTTGTCCTACAACGAAGCAAAGAGCAAGGTTTTGCAGGTGGCCGGATGGATACCCTTGTAAAATGAACATCCGACTTTACAAGTCAACAAATTTACGGCATGCATACCACTTAAATTTTTGCTGGGTTTTGCGGAAGACTATAAGAAAATTATCATAAACGCCAAGCAGGAAATAATATTGCTTCGTTCAAGAACGGATAACAACTGCTATGTAAGTTCTGGCACGAAAACTGCAAATATCACCGTACAGAAAATCGAATGGCATGTCCCTCACATTACTCTAAATGATGAAATGAAATTACAAATGTTAAAAGTTCTACAACAATCGCAATCAATTTACATTCCATTTAGGCAATGGGAACTGCATGAGCTTCCTAGTATGCGTCAGACCAAAAACGACGTTTGGCCGATAAGAACATCAACAAACTTGGAGAAACCTAGATATGTTATCGTGGCTTTTCAGGATGGTAAAAAAGATAAGCTTGATAAGGATGGAGCCGATTTCGATCATGCTCATATTAGGAATATAAAATTGCATTTGAATGCCGAAAGCTACCCATATAAAAATTTAAATCTCGAAATGACTAGAAATAAATTCGGAATTGCGTATCTAATGTACGCAGATTTTCAAAAAAGCTATTACGGACATATTAAAAGCGCGCCTATTATGAATCTAAAAGAATTTCGCACTAAAGCCATGTACGTCATCGATTGTTCAAATCAAAACGAATCGATAAAATCTTCAACAATCGACAAATGAAGCTAACAGTCCTTACGACGATTTGTCAATAGGCAATATAACAGGGGTGGGCCATAAATTCTTGTAATACTGAGGGACTTTAAAATTTTTCTTGAGTTGAATATCATATAAATCTGTCATGCGAGTTTCTAATGGTCATCTGGTGTTCTTTAGAAATTGTACAATTTGACACGTTTAAATTTCTGTAAAAGGATACTGCTATTGAAAACTATCGGTTGCAGGGCGTAACGGGCAATAACATGCTGATTTTTAAATTGCTTCTAAACAAAAAGCTGCAGGCGCCGAGTTTCCTCAGTAAACGGAAACATAAACATGTCAGGAGAGTACTTGTAATTGAGAAGATTGTAGTGGACTTTGAAGGGACTGCACATGTAGGCCCGGGTGGTCGTTGTAAAAGCTAGAAAAAAGACATTCCAGGAATCGGGGGGCGGTTATCCTTCTGAACGCAAAACACAGCTATTGATCAAGGGGTGTTTGAATTTGGTTTTCTGATAGGAGGAAGGGGAATTAATTTTGTTCAGCCGAAAAATGAAAATTAAAATTACGGACAGATAGCTCCGAGCTTTTAAAACGATCAGTCGTATTATTTGGTCTTGGTGAATTGCTTTGTACTTGTTTCTCTGATTTAGTTTTCACAGTAGAGTTAAATCATTTTATATCGGTACGCCTAAAATTCCAGTGTTTGAGAGGCAATTAAATAAAAAACTAAACCGGTCGGTGTCGCGCACGGTAAATTAATCGCGGGTGTATTTAACTGAGTGCAATGAGTGTATTGGATTGTAATTTCGCGGACGCGGAGTTAGGTAATCTGACTTAATTTGTAATTTATTCATTACATACTTGGTGGTATAAATTGTTTAAAAATCATTTTAATCCCCTCATCCATTTGTGGCCAGATAATCTGTAAATTTCAGTACTTGCTTGGCTTGTGCCATTGTTTTTTACTAGAGTGGTTTCATTTGCATTCTAACCGAGCTTAAGGGTAAATAAGTTGCACCCACAGTAGTGGAGTTAGCTGATCATTGTTGTATAAATTATTAGACTAATTGCTTGGCGTTCTGTCATTAAATCGACCAGAGGCAGGCAAACAACGCTTTCAAGCTATAGTGCAATCCATATACAGTGTACTCTTGTAAAATTAGTTAATCCCTTTGGCGATATTCTCTGGCAAGTTGGAAACACTCAAATAAGGGGTTTTCGATTTGCGCAGTGAAGTCGACTGTTTTTGTACCACTGGTCTAAGGCAAGTCTAGATCTGTCGCTAAAATCAAGTGTGACCAGCACAAGTTAATTCCCGAAATCAAGGCCAATTAGTTGCCGTTACGAGTCTCGTAAAATTACGAGGCCAAACAATTCTGAATCACATTCATAGCCATCTTCTTAACCGAGCTCCTCTCACACCCTGTGTGTGGACCGAAGTGTAGTCCTTGTCAGGAGATTTGCGGGTTAATTAGAAGTAATTCGCTGAGAGACCGAAAGATCATAACTACCCATAGTAGAGTATCAAATAAAACGGTCAATTCTTGCCATTGCGTATAGGGTTAGATAATCGTCGAAAACAACGCAATCAGAGGTTAACAAATGAAGTGAGAGTCACTGCACCTCCACCTCTTGGCGATAGGCGCGGTTGAGAATCTCCCCCTTCGCCGCGTTATTAGGTTAGAAACAAATCGGTTCCCGCGCCTCCACAGGAGGGCTGTCCTTGAAAAAACCTGCGATTACTATTAATCCTCTCGCAAATTGATCGCCTGGGCGACATTTTGTATCACGTACTTCCCCAAATATCTGATTAATTAATTAATTACGTTCATTAAGTAAGTACACTGTAGGCACACGGCCACACTGTACGCTGGTTGATCATACAGAGCGTTTTCGAGTACTATTGAAAGTGGTAAACACAAGTACCAAGACCAATCTAATTTTGAAAACAACTTAATTGTTAATGTAAATTGACTAACAAGGTCCACAACTATTGTTTGGGACAAGCATAAAACCACCAGCTGTGTAATTGAAAACAGTTAGTTCGTCACGATATTCGAACGAGAAAGCCATTAAACGAATTCTACTGTATTTCTTACCAAATCGTAATTTTCTCGTGTGTTCCTCTGTATTGAATTTTTAAAACGACAAGGTTTTTCCGCTCATTTTTCTAGACTGCAGTGCGGCTAGAAATCGGAGTTTTTTACCTTGCTCTTTGCAATAAATAATTAATTAAATATAAGTCCGTATTTTATTTACACGTAACCCATTTCCGCTATCTCAGTTATTACCGTCTCACCGGGATTTGAACCAGGGTGCACAGACATAAGTAGAGTAGCGATCACGAGGCAATAATTATTGGAAGTTGTTTTGAAATATTGAAAGGGATACATCGGGCTATTCCTGAGAATAGGCAGAGCGTACTAGTATTGTAGGTCAATAGGATTTCCTTAGAATTGCAGGTAGAGGCGCAGTCTAGACGTAGGGCATGAGGCAATAAAACCTGACCTCTTTCAGAAATTCTGACCGAGCCGTACCCCTTACGGTAAATACGCGTTAAATTCTTGCAGACAGCCAATTTTCAGTTACCAGTCAATTAATTCGTCCATAAATTAAATTTGTTCATTTGTTTGGACATTTTTTTATTACTTATTTAGTTGTCTGCAAAAGTCAACAAACAAGCGTAGCACATCGGCGTGTTACACGGTACGTTTGCTTATTAACTTGAGATTAAGTACTGATGCATTTACAGTTGTTTTTATATTTACTTTTAGATAACGCTAGAGAAACTTTGGATACGATGGACAACCACATGTCTGTTGTTAATTCTGTTAATGTTGTTAAGTGTAGTATATAGTTTTAGAATAGTTGGCAACACTAGTTGAGATGTTACAAAATGGTGTGTTACTTATACGTTGTAAAGTCGTTAAATAAATAATCATAAATTAGAAGTTGTTGCTGCTTAAACCTGTAAAAATACATAGCATAAACCAAGAAATAGAAAGCGCGACTCTAGGCAGAAATTTACTGATAAAAGTTTATGGAAACGAAACATAAGAAAAAAAATATGCGAAATAATTGGCATGAATATACAAACGTAAGTGGTGCATTAAATGCTGCTAAACAATTTGATGATTCTGATTTGCAGTTTTACAGGGAAATTCTAGACTCCAACGAACATGTAAATAATCTAAAAAAGAAAACGACGATTTGTGTGGGCACCATGAGGAACTACCGGAGTTTGGGATTTAAATAAAAGCATTGTGTTAGAAGCGTTACTTAATTTCAAAACTCTCAATGTTCACACCTTAGTTTCATAACTAACATTCTGCAAGTTATAAACAAATATTTTTATATTAACATCGACTTTATTTTATTGTTCTTAGCGAGACAAAAAGCAAAGTCTCTCAGACACAAACTCCTACAACAAGAAATACTCCGGAACTGAGCAATTGGTAAGACTGCTTGAGCATATTTTGTTGAACAACCACCCACAACACTACTTCCGCAGCATTTTGTCGAACAAACATCCCCATACCACTGCTTGTGCAGCATTTTGTCGAGCAATCACCCACACTCCATCGACGGCATCGAAACTAGTTGATGGGGAGAAGGAGTAAGAAAAATTGCAAGAACCGAGACGTCCTGAAGGAGTTTCTACGTCAGTTTCTGCGTCTTCCGGTATCGGTTACTCCAGTACCAGAGACACCTCCCTCCAAGATCCCAGACGATAACCGGCAAGAACAGTAGAATGTCAGACACATTGTTAAATATATTTTGTTTTTATTGCTCATCTGTTTATTTCAATTATTGTTATTCAAATTTGTAATTTATATTTGTTAAAATTCTCGTTGTATTAAATAAAATATCTACGAACACGCTACAGATTTATTATTTGAAAGCATACTGTTAATTTTAGACCATCGATGCCATGTTCATGGAAGGCGAATACCATATTGACGATGCAGGATTATTACCTACCGCCAGTGTAGCAACAAGCTTCTCCTCCAAAAATTCAAATACAAAGAAAACAGCAAGTAAAACGCCAAAAAATTTCAAAGGCGAGAAATAGGACAGTAATATCAATTCCGCAAAGCTGAAGAGCAAATTGCTAATGAAGTACCGCTATTTCTGCCTGACATAGAAAGTCTGTGCAATTTGTTGTCTGTGTTCATTGCCCATAGGCAATGAATTGATAAATTTAATAATCTCTTAAACTTAAGAAAATGTAAGTGGGAAATCTTAAAAGTAATCCACAAATTCCAGTGAAATGAAGAATCATACGACCAGAAAATTAATACCCTATTAGACGACCCTGCCTACCAACCCTTACGTCGCAATCCAACCTCACGAATAGAACATACCGTAACGGCTTTAATAAAAAAAATTCTGTCCCTCCAGAAACACAAAAATCTTGATCCCCGTGACTCCAGAATTCCCAGACTTTATGGTCTCCCTAAAATCCACAAACCCGATAAACCTGTATGCTCCATAGTCAGTGTAATCAACTCACCAACCTATAAAGTCTCCAAACATCTAACACCCTTAAACCATTTACAAGTAAAAGTGAAACTTTCATCCTCAATTCCCAACACTTCGCGCAAAAAATTCACGAGATATCTCCTTAGACTCTTAGAACATTCTGGTCAGCTTCGATGTAGAATCTCTTCTCACCAAAGTCCCAACACCGTCACAATCATCCAGCAACGGTTCAGAGCCCATCAACAACACAAAGACTTAATTCCCTTAATACAATGTTTAACCTCAACTTATTTCATGTTCCGTGATAAACATTACCATGGGTTCTCCTCTCTCCCAAATGGTAGTGAACATTTTTATGGAGGCATTCGAACAACAAGCCCTTACCTCTTTCTCTCTCAAACACAGGTGTTGGTTCAGATATGGTGGTGATGTTTTTGCAATTTAACCACACGGTAAGGAATCCTAAATTCCCAACCTGACATTCGTTCCACTTTGGAATACGAAACTGATGGTCATTTACCTTTCCTCGATATCTTAGTAAGTCGTCTCCCGAACGCTAAAGGTACGGTTTCCTAGGACATTCGGCCGGCCGAAACGGACCGCGACCGACATTCGCTCTGACCAAATGCGCAAAATTAAATGATGATGGTTTCCTAGACTTCGCTTATTTCTATAGCGAAAAATATCTTGATTTGTGTCAGTTTTCGTCGTCGGTTTAAGTTTCAGCCAGGTTTCAGCTACGGTTTCCTAGGAAATCATGCGACCGAAACCCACCGAGACCTAGACTGCACTCGTTTCTATAGTGAAAAATTTCATAATTTGTGTCAGTTTTCGTTGTCAGTTTCAATCAATCGATGGTAGGTTTGAACGGAGCGAACGATACAAAATGAACAAACATATTAAGTACTAATTAATTTAGTGAAACAGCATCCTGCCTTGTATAAATGTAAACTTAAAAGTTACAAGGACATGGTAGTGAAAACAAATATTTGGAAAAAATCGCAGAAAAACTTGGGAAAACAGGTAGTTAAAAAAAATTTCGGGTGTGTATTGCCAACAATTTATACAGCGTGCATCATTGGTATGGATTTCTTCGTTTTTTTGTTGATTTTATTAAATTCAACAAATCTTCCTCTTCCTCTTCTTCTAATAAGAAAAGCACACACATTTTCTTTTTTATGTTCAGCAGACAATCCTAGGAAACCGCAGCTTAAATTAGGACACACAAGCCGACCTATACTGATCGCTATCTGAATGCACAGTCACACCATTATCCTTCTCCAAAACAGTCAGTCATTAACTCACTAGTTAGTAATAACAACTACAACAAACACGACATCCAAAGATCCATTTCCTGTCATCTCACACCAATTCCACAACACCCTAAACCAGTCGCTATGGCTTACCTATCTTACATCCACACCATGACAGATCGAATCGGCAAAATCCTTAAACAATAAAACATCAAATCTATTTATCTACCCATGACAAAATTTTCTGATTGCCTACCCTCCACAAAAGACCACATCTCCTTGCAATCCGAAGATGTGTATTAAATTCCATGTTCCTGTGGGCGTGTATACATCGATGAAACAAAACGATCTGTTAGCATTCGTGTTCCTGAATACGAACGCTGCAGTAGACTACTACAAATAACTGGCTCCGCCCTAGCTGTACACAAACTAGAAACCTATCACCAAATCCTATTTTCCGACACAAAACCTCTGGCCGATTCATTTCATTTTTTCTACCGTGAATTCGTGAATCTATAGACATTTTCAAGTACCCCAATCCTGAATCATGATACTGGCTTTTACCTCCAGAATACCTGGAAACATCTTATTAGCGATCCGTCACGCCTCAACAGACCAATCCCCGCTCATCATTCCGACCCATTTCCCCCACCCACCAATATAAATAAAACGGCCACATCTTATTATCATTCCAAAATCAGAAAAAAACCAGAATATCCAGAAAACCACAGACCGATTAGCCTCCTTCCGGGGACGAGCAAAATCTTTAAAAAATTCATACTAGCAAGGATCAAGGAACATAGTAGAAGTGCAAGCACACTACCAGACGAACAGTAACAATCTTTGAAAGGAAGCAACATACCTGCGCTACTTTCCTGGATGTCGTAAAAGCATTCATCAGAATTTGGCATCTTCAAAGTGACGAAAGAAAAATTCCCCACCTACCTCATCAAAACTAAAACTCTTTCCTTAATAAACGAACCTTCTGGATCAAAATCTACAATACCACTTCTGACCTCACAGCAGGTGTCCCGCAAGGTTCACTACAATCAACCTCATTATTCAATATACAGGCTGAGTCCAAAAAAACGCCTATGCGAATAGCATAGGTGTTTATTGTCGGATTTGAGCGGTTAAGAAATCAGATGAAATAGCAAAAATAACTCTACAATATACCATTTCTTGCGTCTTTAATAAATTTAAGACAGCTGTCAACTTTTGTTTTTATAATTACTGCAATAAATTTCGAAGGAACTTTTTTTTTGCGTTCAATGATGTGCCGCAATAAACACTTATTTTTCAAAATCATAGAAAAAATTAAAAAGAAATAAATAAATTATTAACATGAAATGACGTAATAAACAGGTGCCGAACAGTAAATGATACCTGTTTTAAGGTAAATACAGTTCTTTTGCTGGATCTTTGCAGTTACGTCATAAAATTTTCGTAAATAAATCAAATCGATACTTCATAGTCAACTTAGCGACAATATTCATGTATTTAAATATCAATTTGAGCTTGGTTTATGTGTCACATATCAGGTCAGATAATCTTAACATACAAAATTCCGGTGTGCACGTTTTAACTCAAAAAATTAAAATTAAATTAAAGTATTTTATCATGCATCAAGTTATAAGGGATTTATAAAAATATTAAGATAATCTAATTTTAAATTACGCTAGGAAACTGAACATAATATGTACCACAAACTTAAATATAAATTATTCTGAGTCTAAATCACTTTCACTTTCTGATGTTTCATTAGTATTGATATTGACTACGACAGGATTTATATATAAATTAACAAATTGGTTCTCGCAATCATACCATTGCTTTATTAATGTTTCTGTATGTCGTACACAATTATTCCATAGGTCTTTGTCATATGTTTCAAGAGCTTCATTCCACATTTCTCTAACATTATCATCTCTGTAACCATCTCTACCAATATGTGCATCGTAATATCTTTTAGCATGTGCCCAAATTAGTTCAATAGCATTGAAATCACAATGATACGGTGGTAATCTCAAAACTTCATGACCATGCTGTCTTAATATTTCATCAATTTCATAAATCTTTTCACATTTATTTCTTTTTACAAGCTGAAGTAACTCATATTTGGTCATTTCAGGAGAATAAATTATTTTGTTTGCTTGCAGCCACTCCATAATTTCCAGCTTCTTCGAAGAGGTATTTATTGAGTACGA
This sequence comes from Dorcus hopei, assembly GCA_033060865.1. Classification (NCBI taxonomy): domain Eukaryota; kingdom Metazoa; phylum Arthropoda; class Insecta; order Coleoptera; family Lucanidae; genus Dorcus; species Dorcus hopei. Next base: position 2,262,487 of record CM065419.1, read on the forward strand.
TGCTATGGTAAGGTGCATTATCCATAACTATAAGTAAGGGTTCCTTTAAATTAGGGATTAGTTTATCAGTTACCCATTGTTTAAATAAATCACTGCTATTTCGCCATGATAATCATCTACTGCAGATCTAGAAGCAAATAAAACCAATAAAACCTTCACTACCTTCACTAGTACCAGCATGGACTACAATGAACCTTTTTCCATCATAACCCTCTGGTTTGCGGACGCTCTTGATATCATCATTTTTCCATGATTTTGTTTTGTTGCCTTTAGAAAAAAATCCAGGCTTCATCAGAAAAACAATTTGTCGAAGGTGAGAAGTGATGTTTGCAATGTAATTTCTCAAAAATGTACTTGTGTTTTAATTGTTCTTTTCTGTTTTAATGAGGCGTACATGCGTAGACTTAAATGTTTTAATATATTTATTTAATTATAAAAATAGATAAGTACTTAAAAGACTTAACACTAGAAACTACCGATCTATAATACTTCGCGTCTGCGATACTACTACTACTTGACTACTATTAGACTACTGAACCATATTCGTATTAATATAAACATTTGTGCACGGAGTATCCCCAATTCCAATCTAGCCAACTATTCATATATCACATCACGCAAACAATGTGAAATTTTTCAGTTAATGCTCGCCTATTGTCATCGTTTTTGTACTTGAAGCCTATGTCCTTCAGCAGTTACCAAGGAGGTTATAGGGGAAAGGAGGGTAAAGTGAAATGGTGGGGCAAAGTGAAATTTAATAATTAAAATAAAGAAAGTAGCGTCATCGTTTAGTCCTAATCTCAACTGTTACTGAACCCCTATTTGCTCTCTATTGCATTATATTCGTGTGTACTTAAAACGGTACTGTTTCGTTTTGCGGTAAACGTATGATTTTCTTGTTTCTGCTGTAATATTTGAAGGTAAGTGCCGATGTTCATGCTTTTTCTTGTTTAATGTTGGTTTAATTTTGATATGTGTGTATGGTAACCTTATGCATTAGACGCATTATCATAAGCACTTACAGTTTGTTGGTTATGTATTAAAAGATTTAGGCGGTGTTTTTAAATTTATGCGAATGTGGGGCAAAGTGAAATGCCGTCATAGAGGCAAAGTGAAATATTCCACTTTACCCCCAAATTATTTTATCTCAATTCAAAAAGAAACTATTTCGTTTTTTTTTATTATTTTTATTGTTTTAGACTAACAATGCCGCGCTACTATAAGCGGACATCAAACCAGCAAATGTGGTCTGAAGAGGATATGAAAAGTGCTGTAGCCGCAGTGAAATCTGGAATCCTCAGTCAAAATGAAGCTGCTCGACAATTTGGAATTCCAGTAGCTTCATTGAACAGACGCATTAAAAGTGGCAAAACTGCAGAAGAGGCCTCAATAAAAAAGCTGGGTAGGTTCACTACCATTTTTACAAGCGATGAAGAAAATGTACTGATTGAGCATATTCTGCACATGGAGCGTTTATTTTTTGGTGTGTCATATCAATTTGCCGAGCTCAATAAAAACGTCACAACTTCAATAAAGAAACATGTTTAGCTGGCAAGGATTGGCTATATCTATTTTTACGGCGACATCCAGAATTGAGCTTACGAACTCCAGAAAATACTTCTGCGGCCCGAGCTGCCGGATTCAACAAAGTTTCTGTTGAAACTTTTTTTTACTTATCTTGGTTCCTTATATGACAAATATTCCTTTCCTCCACGCAGGATATACAGTGACTTTCATAAAGTTCGTAACAAATGGGGAAAATTTTTATTATTGTTTTTTGTAAAAAAATTTTAGTACAGTTAGTTCGTGCACCAATCAAAATGAAAGACAACACAATGCCATCCAACCACTCGTTTAAAATGTGGCTGAAAACTTGAAAAATAGAAAGTCTCGAAAATGAAAAATTGCGATAATTCAAAAGTTATCAATCTTTTTGTTCTAGAATCGATGTACTCAGATAAAATTAAGTGTAACGAACAACCTACAGTGTTTAAATACAATAATTTGCTAGAATTATGACCAAAAATCCATTTTCTTGGAATTTTATTTTATGTGATCTTAAAATTAAAATGCTGTTTTGAATCCTTCAAAAACAAATATAATCTCGTTCCTTGATCTGTGTGTACTAACAATAAGATAAATATCACTAATCTGAAAATATTACTTTAGATAGGACGCTTTTTACAAAAAATAGAAATTTCGCTTTAAAAAACACGTTTTTGTTACATTGCGTTTTTAACAAATAAAAATAAATTGTTTTAATTTATTTTTTGCATAATAGAAAGCTAAGATGTAAATATGCTCTTTTTATAGAAAAAATGTTCTTTACAGCATATTAAATGCATACTTCTGGCCTTTTGAAAAGTATTGTACATTTTAAGCGAAAACTCGTAAAATAGTGTTAGCCATGACGTGAACTTAACGTCAACAAGCGAAAACATCAGTTGGTTCGTTGATATTTCTTGTTCATAGCAAAGTTAATCTTTATACATGTTCCGTTAAAGACAAAGTTGACTCAACAAGAAATATCAACGAACCAACTGATGTTTTCGCTTGACGTTAATTTCACGGCTAATATTATTTTACGGATTATCGCTGAAAATTCACATTATTTTTCAAAATACCAGAAGTATACATTTAATATGCTGTAAATGACATTTTTTGTACAAAAGAGCATACTTACATCTTGCCTTTCTATTACGCAAAAAATTAACGGAAACAATTTATTCTTATTTGTTAAAAACGCAATGTAACAAAGACGTTATTTTAATAGCGAAATTTCTATTTTTTGTAAAAGGCGTCGGATTTGAAGTAGTACTTTCATATTAGTGGTATTTATCTTAGTAAACACAGATTAAAGAAAGAGATGATATTTGTTTTTGAAGGATTTAAAGCAGTATTTTAATTTTAAAACCACATAAAATGAAATTCTAAAAAATTTGATTTTTGGTCAAAATTTTAGCAAAATATTGTATTTAGACGCTGTAGGTTGTTGATTACACTTAATTTTATCTGAGTGCATCGATTCTAGTAGGAAAAGATTAATAACTTTTGAATTATCGCAATTTTTCATTTTCGCGATTTTTTATTTTTCAAAATTTCAGCCATATTTTAAATGACTGGTTAGATGGAATTATGTTGTTTCTTATTTTGATTGATGCACGAACCAACTGTAGTAAAATTTTTTGGCAAAAGTCAATAATAAAAATTTTTCCCATTTGTTACGAACTTTATGAAAGTCACTGTATAATTGCGACGAAACGGGCGTTACCACTGTCCCCAACAAACCTGTTAAAATAATATCCTTGAAAGGAAAGAAACAAGTTGGAAGTTGGAATCAGAATGGATGACATCCAAACTATTTTTTGAAATATGGTTTCCACATTTTCTGAAGCACACAAATCCGACTGAGAAAAATCCGGTATTATTAATACTAGATGGACATGCTACGCATGTTAAAAATTTACCATTAATTGAAAGTGCAAGACAGAATCACGTTCATATTTTGGTCATACCCCCGCATACGTCACATCGGCTGCAGCCACTAGATGTTGCCCTTATGAGCCCACTGAATACTTTCTACACTCAAGAGTTGCAAAACTGGCAACGTAGTAAACCGAACAAAATTATTGAACTGTCTGATGTTGGGCAAATTTTTGCAAAGGCTTATATAAGGGTTGGAACATTATCAAACGCTGAAAGTGGTTTCAGGAAAACAGGTACTTACCCCTATGACCCGCACGTTTTTACAGAGGTTGATTTTGCACCGGCAGAACTTACAGAAAGAGACATGCCTACCAACAACATAGTATTGGATGATGACGGTTCGGCTGCTAATTACTCTGATAACATTCTATTGTCGACACAAAATATTGATGGCTTTGCTGAGGATATAGCGACTCCATCAACGTCAGCTTCTATAGATATACCGAATCCATCAACTTGTGTTTCAATAGCTCTAGTTACACCAAGAACATCCTCTTCGATCAGTGCAGTAAATTTAGTAACACCTGAAGAGATTTTACCTTTGCCAAAAGTTGTGCCTAAACAGCCTATTAAAAGTAATCGCAAGCGAGGCAAAACTGCCATAATAACGTCGTCACCCTATATGAACGAACTCAAGAAAAGTCAAACGCCATGTCATGTTAAACCTCCTAAGCAAGTAATGAAATCTTTGTTCAACGTTGAAGCAGCAACAAAATCAAACTATAAAAAAAAACGTAATGCATCGTCAAAAAGTGTTAAAAGAAAGCCAGTGCCAGTGTTATCATCATCAGAAAGCTATGAATCAGATGATATTTGCCAAGAATCAGATGATTCTAATGATATTTGTGAAAACAATGAAACCTTTGGAGTTTCAGAAACAAAATTTACTTTGGCCCACAAAGAAATTTGCCTGAATGATTTCGTTAGTGTCTCACTAAAAGAAGTAAAAACGCAAGTTATTAAAGAGTTTGTAGGACAAATTATACGTATAGTATAGTTGAAGAAGAAGCAAAAGAGATTGAAGTAGCTTATGAAGTAAAATTCATGCGGAATTATCGCCAGCATACCAATATCTTTGTATTTCCAGAGATTGATGACATAAGCATCATATACAAGGGCGAAATAACAGGTGTCTTGACAAAATTTAATATCGCAAGACATGGCAAAATTATCTTTTCATAAGTTATATAATAAATAAAACTTGATTTTTGGAAAGGTTTGCTTTTTTCACATTACCCATTCATTATTTCACTAATTTCAGTTTGCCCCGTTCGTTATTTCACTTTACCACACAACGTGGGGTAAACCGGAATAGACGCATATTTTTAAATAATGCTCAATAGTTTTAAATTGTGATTATTTATCATTCCGAGATTCCGCCTGTATAATCCCAAAGAAACATCTAACAACGTTTATAGCAGAAAAACAACTAAAATTAAAATTTATACGAAATATTAATTTTTAATTGTTAGCTATTCCACTTTACCCTCCTTTCCCCTACCTATTTGCACAATTTCTTTTAGTTGTAACATATTTTTCAATGTTTCAAGCGTGACATGCATATCTAAAATTGGAAAAAAATGTCATTTATAATGCAAACACTTATCGTTATTTGTGAAATTACTTTGTTTGTACATATCGTAGATTGTATTCCGAACCTCCATTTTCATTGCATCAGGCATATCTGTGGTTTTTGCTTTATTTCGAGGTCGCTTCTTACCAGGTGAAGAAAGAACTGAATTTTGCTTCACTCGAGCTTTGATAGTGGACACTGTCCGCAAAGAGATTTGAAGGGCAGCCGCCACTATCTAAAAAGTAAATTTATTACTCATTTTAATACCTATATTAATGTAACTGTAATTAACCTACCTCATTAACAGCATTGACAGATAAGCGAGGACCTCCATTATCCTTTTCTGCTTGGAAATATGTCAGCAGACTCAACACAAATAACTGAGCCTGTGACCCCAAACGCTTTTGTGTAAATGCTACATTGTCAATTACGAAATGTAATAATATTCATTAATTTACCTTAGAAATGCTTGTACAAATGCCTTAATTGTCCTACAAAGAACAGTAGTTACCAGTAAAAAGAAAAAAACACAATACGAGGCAAAATAAACACAAGAAATCGTAACCTAACCACAACTGTCAGTTAAAAAACCGGAACCGGATATTTTGTGCGCGGCAGAATCTGAATATTTATACGCGACGTATAAATTATGTTTTATCTCTTTTCATTTTACACGCAACAGAGTAAACGTATGTAGTAACTCAAAATGACAAACTTATAGATTCTTTAATTGTTTTATTATATGTGCCAGACAATGATAAATAAAGATGTTGTTTCTTTACTTGAATCAGGACACTATGACGTAACTGCGAAAAAACTGTAGTGTGGTGTCTATAAGTACTTCCTCGTGGGCAAACAAAATGATGATAACTGTCACCATTTTTTTCTGTTTTTGCCGACATTAAAAAAAAATGTTGACAGAGCATAACTCCTAACCACTAATTAAAATTCACTGAAGCCCACGAATGACGATAACGGGCTAAAGGGAACACTCCCGACCTATCAACCACGAAAACCAGGATACCTAATAGGGTGGGTCATTTTTGTATGGAAAAAAACAAATATCGCGCTTTTGATTTTTAATAGCAAAATTATATTGCCTTTACATGAAAACAGTGTAATGCTAAAATTTAAAGTAAATAGCACCTCATCTTCAGGTTGCGCTTTGCCTTGGAAATACGAATAACTTGAATATATTCTGGTAGTCATATAACATAAATGTCTCAAGGAAAATAGGGTTTTTAGAATAAAATAATCATTTATTAATAATTAAAAAAAATAATACAACAGAAAAATTAATGAAAATCATTCAATATTGAAATCTTTCTTGCTATCGAATTTAGGCGTTGCTGCAAGATTCGAGTTTTAATTTTATCCACCTTTTCTTGCCCTTTTAGTATACAGTTTTGATCATAACTCTGTTATTATTATTATCGCAAATACGAACTTTTCATGGCATACTATATGGCCTTTCTCGTATAATTTCATAAATTCCAACGTAAGGCGCAACCTCTAAATATTAATTAAATTCAAAAATATTTCGTTGGTGTCATAATATCACTAAAAGACAACATAATTTTGCTATTAGGTAAGATTATCTCAAAGTTTGGTTTTTCGACCCACCCTAATACCTAATCAGTCCTAACGACTAACGAGAAGCAGTAACAGCACCACCACCTGCAGTAACCCTGAGGAGTTCTGCAATGAAGAGCGAAATGCCGTAGAAGAAATCACCGAGACGAGGCTCCAATCGGAAGTCAATTCAATTACGGACGACGGCCGCGGAAGAATTCAAGTTAAATTAATGTTGCAGTACTTTCTTTTCATCATGTGGTTTACATACTTGATATTTTTCATTGGAAACATTAATTTAGTACAAGTACTAATGCAAATACACCAAGTACCAAACATGGTGAGCAGAAGCGTGTGTCAAAAATGTTCTTTGATGCTCTGCCCCAACTAGAATCGCACTATTGTAGAAAATCTAGTAGCAAACTATATTTTGAGGTTATGTGGACTTCCAAAAGTGAGTTGTACAAGGTCTACACTAAATACTCATGCCTGCCGTTATCAATTGCATCTTTTTCTAACATGTTTGATGATTTAAATCTAGCTTTGTTTTCTCCTAAGAAAGACGAATGCGACGTGTGTGTGGCGTTTAGAACGCAGAATATCAAGGGGATTGCTTACCGAACACATTTGGAAAAATGGAGGAAGCCCGTACCGAAAAAGATTTCGATAAACAGGCCGCTGAGAATAAAGTCTTCACACTAGACCTCCAGTCAGTGCTTTTGTGCCCAAAATCTAATGTATCCAGTCTTTATTTTAAAAGAAAACTCATTGTCCACAATTTCACACTCTTTAATTTAAAAACTAAAGATGGATACTGTTACCTATGGCACGAGGGTAATGGAGGATTGTCCGGTAACACTTTTGCCTCCATTATTTGCCAATTTCTAATAACACACGTTCTTGAAGGAGAAAATCACACGGAACCTATTGTGACGATTTTTAAAGGTTCACTAATTTTTATTTTAAAACAAAACACGAAATAGTTAATAACTAATTTATTTACAAGCAAACTAATTTAACACTAACATTTAACAGTAATTTATTTACAACCTTAATCCTAATTTATTTTAACAGCCGAGCGAAAGTTTATTACGCGGACTTTTGTGTCGAACTCTAACGCTGCATTCAAATCGAACTGACTGCCTCTCGGCCGCGTGCATTTTTATATATCGGGGTTGTTTTTCGGGAACATACTAGAAGCAGGCGACGGACTGTCTATTCTAGTTTATTCCGCCGTCAGAATTCTCTGGGCTGTCGCCTGACACGCGTCGACTAGATAGCTGTGACGCAAGAGACAATTCGGCGCCGGCTGGCTGGCGCCGGCCGACGAATCATTACACTATTATACTTTACAGCGTTTGATGCACCGGCTAAAACAGAAACGCTACCCTCTCCAATGCTCTTTTGAATCTGGCAGTACAGAAAAAAGTTGTAATTATACAGAAATATTTGGAGAAGGGCCATACTCAGATGGAGTGCGATTCAATACACTCCACAATTGAGTGCAAACTAAGAAAAAAATTAATGTTCCAGCAGACTATGTAGAGTTATGTCAATCTGCTCGTCAAAATCTTAAACCCTACATAGTGCAATACCTAGATTATAGTTTTTTTATGAATCTTGATAAACTGCAATTTGTAAATTCTATAAGACCAGGGTAATATTAAATGCAAAAGTTTTAGAGAAATCCCTGAACCGTTAGAATTTACTTATAAAAAAATAACAACAAAACAAATGAGAGTCGGAAACTTAACAAGTAAATGGCCGCCTTCGTAAGAACCAAGCGCTCAAGTAGCATTCGTCTGTGATTGGCTTATTTCAAAGAAATTCAAAAATCCACCAATCACAGATGAAAGCTACTTGAGCGCTGGTTCTTACGAACGCGGCCACTATCAACTTTATTACTCTAAATGGAACACTCGGAATGTTTTCTAGAATTAATAAAAAAATTAATCTCCTAAATTCTTTTATATATTTGGTTTGATACTTTTTGCGTAATTGAATTTTCAACTTATTATCTTTTATGTATAATTTTATTAATTTATTTCAACATGCGGTGTTAATTTCTCCCAGATGTTAGCGTTTTGACTTGTAAAATAGTTTAACACTCGTAACACATAAATCATTGTTAATCGCCAAAGGAATATCGGTTTTGTTTTCTTTTTAATTTAATAATTAAAAGAAATGTCGCAAAAAGTATGACACCAAATACTGCGTGATTTTTTAAATTTTTTATCAACTCTTGCCATGGAATTTGACGGCATGTCGTAGCTTTACCGTAAAACAGCAAAATGGAGTGTAATGATGTACTTTTCACTTAAGACATGCCGTCCAGACTTCATGGCAAGAGTTGATAAGAAATTTAAAAAATCACTTGGTACAAACAGACTACGTACACTGCGCGACAAAAGTCTGAGTAAACTGCTAATTTTGCATTTTGTAAATTAAGTACTTCCTAATTTGAATAATATTAATGTTTGTTGACTATTGATTTAAGTTTATTTCATAGAGCCTTCGTAAGGCCGTTTCCGTCAATTTTGAACTGTGAAATTTATAAAGCGCATTAGAATTAAGTTAATAGTAAATATATTATTAATAGTAAAATATCCTCAAGATAATTTTTCGGTAAAAAACTCAATGGAGTTTATAAATAAGATTAAAAATGTTTCTTTACAAGAAGGGGAAATCCTGATCTCTTTTGATGTTCAATCGTTATTTCCCAGTGTGCCCATACCTGAAACGCTGACTTATTTGCGGGAACTACTGACAGTTAATAATGTTGACAAAGATAGGTTGGAGGAATACGTCAGGCTCACGTCTCTTTGCATGTCTCAGAACTGCTTTCAAATAAATGGTGAGTTTTTTGAACAAGTTCAAGGGACCGCAATGGGAAACTGTTTGTCACCGTTTTTGGCCAATTTATTTATGAGTAAATTCGAAAATGACGTAAGAGATGATTATCAGTATTTTCCAAGAATTTGGTTGCGTTATGTTGATGACATTTTTGCAGTTTTTGATACCAAGAAATGTAATTTGGAAGATTTTTTAGAAAAATTAAATTCAAAATTTGATAGCATTAAATTTACATACGAAAAGGAAGAAAACGGTGCGATTCCCTTTTTAGACACTCGTGTAATTAGAAACAGCAAAAATGAATTAGAAATCGACATTTATCGTAAAGATACAAATACTAGCCGGTTTATAATTAACGAATCACAACATTCTGTACAACACAAACTCGCGGCTCTAATTTTTTAGTAAATAGATTACTCTCATTTCCACTTACTAAATCCCGATATGACAAAGAACTTAAATATATTAAAAATGTTGCGGTTCATAATGGTTATACTCCCCAAATAGTTGATAATATAATTAGGAAGATTAGCCACAGGAAACAAGTCCAGAATTCTAGCACATCTAACGGCAACTTCATCTCTAGAAAAATTTGTTAAAATGCCTTTCGATGCACTTTGCACTAAAGGTTTAAATCATATTTTTAAAACTCAAAACTTACGATTAGCTTTTTCTACCAACAATACCATAAAGAATTTATTGGGAAACCCGAAAGATAAAGTTGATGTTGAACAGAAATCTGGAATTTATGAGATTAAGTGTAATGAATGTGCTAATAAATATATTGGACAAACAAAAAGAAATATATTAACACGTTTTAAGGAACATTTAAGTCACTATAGGTACAATAGGTTTGAGAAATCAAGTGTTGCCCAACATATTTACAATACTGGACACAGTATTATTAAAGATAATTTAAAACTCATTAAGGCGGTATCAAATAATAGGGAATTAAATGCTTACGAAAGTATTTTTATTCAAAAAAATAAAAACAATTTAATGAATTCAGATAATGGACCAATACCTAGTTCCGTATTATTTGATTTACTTTAATTTTGTAGGTTTTATGTACGGATATATATATATATGTATGAGTGTGTGTTTGAGTCAGGAATCGGCCGCAAGATGTCGCTTTTGTTAGGTCAAAAAACAGCCACAAGATGTCGCGACCTAAATTTTATATTAAGGGGTGTTAGAGACAGTTAAGCGCATTTGCACTGGATATGTGATAAGGAGAGGATTCTCCGAGATAAATATCGTGAAGTGCTCTTAACTTGTGGTGTGTGGGTGTGACCTGCTCTAATCTGTAGGTTGCTTTTTTGGCGATTTGTGCATATATATATTTTATGTATGTGTATGTGTGTATATATGTGTTTGAGTCAGGAATCGACCGCCAGATGTCGTTTTTGTTAGGTCAAAAGTCAGCCGCAAGAGGTCGCGACCTAAATTTTATATAAAGGAGTGTTAGAGACAGTTAAGCGCATTTGCACTGGATATGTGATAAGGAGAGGATTCTCCAAGATAAATATCGTAAAGTGCTCTTAACTTGTAGTGTGTGGGTGTGATCTGCTCTTATCTGTAGGTTGTTTTTTGGCGATTTGTGCATGTATATATAGGTGTATTGTATACATATACATATATAGGTATATAATTTCTTTTCAGGGATAAATTCAAGCGGGATCAAATAACAGGGAATTAAATGCTTACAAAAGTTCTTTATTCGGGAGAATAAGAACCTTTTTCGGATATTAGACCAATACTCGTTTCCGTTTTATTTGATTTGCTTTTTTGGTAGGTTTCGACTGTTATTATTGTGGGCGGAAATTATTTCTTAAACCACAGTCGCTTTTTTAGTGTTAATTTTTGGGTTTTTTAGATAGTATTAGTAGTATAGATAGTATGATCAGGTAGGTAGGTAGCTAGGTAGGTAGCTGTTAGATTTCATGTAGTGTTTTTAAATTGTACTGAAGATGGCAGCTTAGCTGCCGAAATACGTATCTACGGATATAAAATTATTGTGGGCGGAGGTTAATTTCAATTATTCCTTAAACCACAGTCTCCTTTACTAATTTTTACGAATTTTCTAATTGTTAGTTGAAGAATTTTAGGATTGTTCAAATATTTAGTAGTTTGTGCTTATTTAACCCTTCGTCGGGCGGCGCCTTTTCGAAACGTAAGAGGTCGCGGCTGTATCCCTCAGATACATGCGGTTAATAGTATATATTTTTAACCATTTACATAAATTTGTTAGTTTATTATATTTATTTATTTATTTAGCCTTCTACTGGTGACGTGGTGCCCTCATGACCCCAACTGATTTTAAATGTATCGCCAACTGTATAATTTGAAAGTTAAACTACTGTCACACCATCTACCTTTAAGTTAGATGTAGCTCCCCTATTAAAACCATGGCCAGCTACATTAACATTCACTGACGTGTATGTATGGCCGTTTCAATTCGACTTTTAAAAATTTTGACGAGTACTCCCCTCAGCGTATCTTGTGAGTTTTTAAGTAATTGCAGTTGTCATTACGTTACTGTCAGTAGTTCTGCAGTATCTTTAATAGGGGAGTACTCCACGGCATGCTTTCTCGGAACCGAATTTTAGGCAAATTGAAACGGCCATACATACACGTCAGTGAATGTTAATGGAGCTGGCCGTAAAACCTATTTATAACTCGATTGGTTCGTTTTTCTAAATCTTATTTATATTTCAAATTTAATTGGGGTCATTTAGGCACCACGTCACCGTTTGTGTTACAATTAAAAAATGGCTAGTACTTCGAAAAAGGTGCATTTTGGTGGTGAAAATTTCGAAAAGACTCTGAATAAATGGTATGAAGAAGCAGAAAGTGAGGTTAGTGATATAGATGAATCCAGCCAAGCTGAAGTTGATATAAAAAGTGAGCACGACACAGATGCGGAATTTGAAGTTTCAGAAGCAAGCGATTATGAAGTGTTGCAAGAAGATATTTCTGAAGACGATGAAATTGATAGAGCTGAATACGTAAAAAGTTATTACGGAAAAAATCGGTTCAAATGGTTGTCAAAACCTTTGGTACAGAGATCTCGAACACGGAAACATAACATCATTAAACATTTACTCGTTATACGAGGTGATGCAAAGAATATTGGAAGGTCTGCGTCATCTATACAAATATGGACGTGTTTATTTTCAAATGACATGTTGGCGGAAATTCTCAAATTCACAAATGTAAAGCTTTTAGAAATGAGGGGAAGATATGGACGTGTCGACAAACCCGAATTGATGGACCTGGATATCATAGAACTGCGTGCATTTCTAGGACTATTATACTACAGTTCTGTTTTCAAGTCTAATGACGAAGATCTTCAGTGCATGTTTGCAACAGACGGCACAGGCCGTGACATGTAATGTCTGTGAAAAGAGTCCTAATTATATTGGCTTGCTTACGTTTTGATAATAAAGAAGATCGAAAACAACGAAGAGAAGAGGATGAAGCTACAGCAATATCTTGGCTTTTCAAGCATTTTGTAAAAAATTGTCAGAAGCAGTATTGTCTCCGTGAATTAGTTTGCATTGACGAAATGCTTATAGGCTTCAGGGGTCGCGTCAAATTTAGAATGTACATGCCGAACAAATTATTTCTATAATGGTTATATTTACATAGGCAAAGACAGCGAGGGAATATCGTTATCAAAGAATGAACAAAAATTTCTAAAACCTACATAATCTGTACTGAGACTATCACAACCTATTAAAGATTCAAACAGAAACATCACTGCAGACAATTGGTTTTCATTCCTGGAACTTGTGGAGGAATTAAGAAACAGGGGACTAACCTACGTAGGAACATTGAAAAAAAATAAAAGAGATACCTCGTCAGTTTAAGACAGGCAAAGCAAGGCCAGAAGGAAGTACCATGTATGGGTTCATTAGAAATGTTACTATTATCTCTCATGCAACGAAAAAGGGTAAAGCGGTCGTTCTTCTATCTTCGATACACCATAACGTCGCTGTTGATATGGCTACGGGAAAACCTGAAATAATTGCGTTCTATAATGAGACAAAGGGAGGAGTCGACAGCCTTGACAAAAAGTGTGCTAATTACAGCACAAGCAGACGCACTCGAAGATGGCCTTTGGCAGTCTTTTATGCAGTGCTGGATATTGCTTCAGTTAACTCCTTTGTCTTACACCAGAGCTATCTAAATACTACGAACATTAAACGAGCAGATTTTATAAAGTTACTTTCAAACCAACTTGTAGAAGATCATATGAATAGAAGACTTGTGAACCAGAAGCTTCCAAGAGAATTACGGTGTACCATAGGAAGAATAATGAAGAAACCTGTGCTTGACGAAACCAACCAGCCAGATCTGAATAACAAAAGAAGAAGATGTGGACTTTGTTCGCGTAAGAATGATAAGAAAACTAAAAACACATATAACTCGTGTAGAATCCCAATGTGTGACAACTGTAGGGCAAACATTTGCAAAAAATGTATAGAATAAGTGTTTGTATTTATATAACTTTAAGCGCTGCAGTTTTTTATTTAAAGTACTTTATTTCAATTTTATTATTTTTTTAATATACTGATATGCAACCTGTAGAATGATATATGCAGTTTTAATTAAAAACTAAAAAAAAAATTAGAATTAGAATATAAATAAACATCTACATTTTGGAGCAAATTTTTGTGTATTTTCCATATCATCTTCATCATATGTTTTTTAGCTGATATATCAACTACATAGTAGCATTTCCCTATGCAAAGACACTGTATAAATTAGTATTCGGGGTGTACTATCACCAGGGAGTCTAAAATAAAATCAGTTTTTTATGCGCGTTAGTCGACCAAGCGGAGACGGCATATCTTTTCCGCGAGCTTCGATGCAGTAACGCATTGTTCGGCTCCGTGCACTCGCAGCTCGCCCACTGTTATCTATGCATCGATTACTGGTTACGACCCCACTCTTTCCAAGCGTACGCTCGTGATAAATCAAATGTAGTGAAATAGAACGGCAGCGGTCTGCTCCAATTACAAAGGCCCAACATAGACTTATGACACAATTTATGGAAGAACATCCACAGCTTAAAAGTGGTAAATTTACGGCTACCTTCACCCATAGGCGTCTTGGACGTCTTCCATCATTACCACCATTAAGATTTTAAGATTTCTTCTTCGTTCATTTTTACAGTAAATACACGCCAGTCACTATTGACAGCACACGGTGTTCTCTCAATTCCCACCAAGAGTTGTTCACATCCCTCAAAATTAAGAGATGGGATCAATCACGCGTTTCGAGAATACAGTCCGCAATTTTATCTCTTGTTTTCACGAAACTCCGCCCACTTTCTCACGATTTTATTACATCGCATGATTCCAGTATAATAACAATTGTTACAATAGTCTTCCGTTGCTTGATTTATACATTTTTTTAATGAATACGTTAATAACAAATAACCGTAAAGTTACTGCACTACTTTTTCTACAATTGTAGTAAACCTCTATCATATCGGCTTCTTCAATAAATTTATTCATTTCTTACGAAGACAGATTTACATTACCGGTATTTTAGATACAATTTTTTACAAATAAAATAAAATATGACAGATTTCAGTAAAATTATTTTGATATTCTGTTCTATTCATGGCCTGCTTTAAATATTAACATGCTTTAAAAGTTAAGCCAAGGAAGTTATGTTTTTAACTTTTCTCGAAAATTTTCTTATTAACGATACAAAAGTTTGATATGGTTGAAAAGAGAAAAGAATTTTCTATCATATTTCGCAAATAAATATTATCTTGCCATTTAAAAAAATTGTCGATGACGTCATCACTCGTATACAGTGTAGACAAAAAAAATATTGTTACACTTCATTCTCTAGAGAACAACGTCCCATTTAAGAATATATATACTTTATTGGATGTTTGAATAAAAATAAATGAATCACAGCTTGGGGCCTTTATAATCAATCAGTCTGTATATGTGTATATGGGTACACCTATACAGGCTGTTTCAGTGAAGATGCACCAAACTCGGTATGTCGGTAGATATAGTGAAAAGAAATAAAAGTTTCCTATATTTTTTTTTTAATGAATAAGTTTTGAGATAATCGAAGGGAAAGGAGAATCGTATATTTTTAAAACGTACAATAGATGAGAGCGGCCCGAATTCTTAACCTGCCTTAACGTTCGTGTTATTGCTTTATTCATTACCCCATAAATTGTCGCACCTCAGATGATATGATGAAACACATTTAGTTCGTTCACTCCGTTCTGGTTAACGTTGTAGTGACGAGTAATTAGTTGGTGTAGTTTATATTTTTCATTTTTAAATTTATTATGTAAGTGTGTTGGTGTGTGTGCGATGGGCGATTACACGTTTCGAGAATACGCAAATTATTCGAACACATGTGGTAAGGTAATTGCCGTTTTCGTAATTCGCCCGCTTCCGAATTTGTTTCTACCTCATGTGACCAAATTCAGTCTGATAGGCAAATAATAATTTGGCAGACCGGCGCGGCGGAAGCAATAATTCTAGTTACCAATTTTCCCGATTTTAGTCAACTGTTCAATTACTTAGTTGTCGTCGGCCTAATTTCAAAACCTTGTGAGTCCGAAAATGGATAAAATTGAGTTATGAGAATGTTATTGTTAAGGTGATTCAAGGCTACAGTATTGTAATGATTTGCCGACAGCAGCCGGCGCCAGCCCGTCTCGCGCGTCATCGCCGACGCGCCTTAGACCAGAAACTTCGGGCGCTTCGAGATCACGTCAGCGGTGGAACCAATCCGAGACTCTCCGTCGCGTTCCAGGCCGTTCTCGAAGAGAGAGCCCGGTTTATAAAAGCACGCGGCCGGTGAATGGGAAAATTCAGCGTTGGACATTGCGGCATTAAAGTTCGGATAGATTGTTAAAATAAATCAGACATAAGCTTGTAAATAAATTATTGTAAGTTATAAATAAATTAGTGTTACTTTTAAATAAATTAGTTTATTAACTATTTCGTGTTTTGTTTTAAAATAAAAAGTAAATGAACCCTTAAAACGCAACAGTGATGTCAGGTGCGAGGTTCGTGAAAATAAATAAAGAATTAAAACTGAATTAAATTTAAACAAATTATTAAACAAAGTGCAATGTCGAAAAAAAAACAATGGCTTCAAAGAAAGTGTTGTTAAAAGAGTTAAAAGTGACCGAATTAAAAGCCGAATTAGAAGAGCGCGAATTGGAAATCTCCGGAAAGAAATCGATTTTGCAAGAGAGACTACACCAAACGCTACTAGAAGCAGGGGAGGATCCAGAAGCCTTTCTTTTTGAAATCTTGGGCGGTCCTGCAGATTTAAGTAAGATATTAGAAGATAAATTAAAAGAACAATCTGGAAACTTTAAAGATGAATTGCAAAATAAATTGATGGAACAATCTGGAAATTTAGAAGCTAAATTAAAGGAACGATCTGGAAATTTAGAAGCTAAATTAAAGGAACGATCTGGAAATTTAGAAGCTAAATTATAGGAACAATCTGGAAAGTTCAAAGATGAATTGCAAAATAAATTGATGGAACAATCCAAAAGTTTCAAAGATGAATTGCAAAATAAATTGTTGGAACAATCTGGAAATTTGAAAGATGATCTTGGAAATTTGAAAGACGATCTAGATAAATTAATGGAATATTCTAGAAACACGGAAGAAAATGTGAAAATTTTAGAGGAAAGACTTGAAAATAAATTAATACAACAGTCGAGAAATCTAGAAAATAAATTCCTAGAACAATGTGGAAATTTAGAAACTAAATTACAAGAACGGTCTGAAAATTTGAAGGATGAATTTCTAAAGCAATCAAAAGGGCTCGAAGATAAACTAGTAGTAAAAATATCAGAGGAGACAAGAAATCCGCAGGAAAATGTGGAAGAGATACTGTTCCAGCAAAATAACAAAATTAAGAATCTCGAGCAAATAATAATAATAATAATAATAATATATGCCTTTATTGTCACA
The DNA here is from genome assembly GCA_033060865.1 of Dorcus hopei. Classification (NCBI taxonomy): domain Eukaryota; kingdom Metazoa; phylum Arthropoda; class Insecta; order Coleoptera; family Lucanidae; genus Dorcus; species Dorcus hopei. Next base: position 2,279,953 of record CM065419.1, read on the forward strand.
TATTTCTGAATAGACATACAAACATATCGTACAATTCTATCGGTAGGGCGAAGTTCAGAAAGCTACGTATATACGGACGTGCATTCTGCTCTTCCACTTAACCCTAAACACATTTAATTAAAGAAAATGTAATTTGGCAGCAATGAAACAGAGAATTAAAAATTAAACGCATACGCAAATTTACAAACTTTGTTTTATTTTACACATTTATATTATTTTTATTTTCTTTTCCTTTCTCCATCCAACTAAAAAAGATCATTTCATTGATTTATTCATTGATTTAGGTAAATTAGCCTCTTGCTCCTCCAACACTCACCTGCAAAATCTTTAAAATGTCATGCCCGAGAAAAGTGACTGGCGCATTCGGCTGCGAAAAGACGACAATGATAGTTTCTTAAAGTTATCCGGCAGTTTATTATAAACCAACGATATCTGATATGAATAGGATCTTTTGAACAATTCTGTTCTGTGTAATGGTGGGGTAAATAGACCTTTAAATCTTAAATTTAAATTATGTATGTCTGTACGAAAACTTATTTTACGATATAAATAAGGGGGTATTTTGTTAGATACTATGACATGATAAAGAAGACAAGTAGAATGGAGTATACGCCTGTTTTCATAGAGAGCCAATTTGCATCTATTAGCTTATGGGATATTCTCTGGAACTTACGTATGCCGAAAATTAACCTAAGACAAAGAGTTTTGTAATTTTTGGATTCTGCTTATGTCAGTTGCATCTAAGCAAGAGTGATAAACAGAATCGCAATAATTCAGACGCGACAAAACTAAGCTGTCACATAATACAATTTTTGCTTCTGATTTAACAGGTGTCTGTTAACAAATATTTGCTTTAAATATGCATATGAAATTTGTAAAGTCTTGGATATATGAGATTTAAATCTTAAGTCACCATCAAGTATAAGTCCAAGACTTTTTATTTCACTCACAACAGGAATGGATTTACCATCCACTATTATATCAATCTGATCTAAAACTTTATATCTGTAGTTTTTATTTCCAAATAGGATCACGTTAGATTTGTTCGGGTTTAATACTAAATGATGTTTCCTTGACATATTCGCGAGATTTCTTAAATCATCATTTACGCGCATACACGTGTTCTTAATATCATCTGGAAAACATGAAGTAAACACCTGAGTGTCGTCAGCGTAAAAATAGGGAATGGAGGTTTTAAAATAATTTTCAAAATCAACAGTATATATTGAGAAAAGTAAAGGACCCAAGACTGAACCCTGCGGGACCCCAAATTTTGAGTTACGATAAGTAGAAATTTGATTATTAATTTTTACTGCCTGACATCTTCCACCAATGAAATCTGATAGCAACTGAATAGCTTTAGACTGTAATCCAATGTAATGAAGATGGATTTCATAATACCATGATCAAGCGTATCGAACGCTTTTAGAGTAATCAAAGAACCAAGAGATACTTTGCCAGAATCAGTTGCCCTCAGAACTTCATCAGTAATAGCAAGTAAGCTCGTATTACAGCTGAAACCCGGTCTGAAACCTGATTGAGTCTGGGTAAAATATCGTTTGTTGCAAGATGAACTCTAAGTTGATTCGCCATAACATATTCTAAGATTTTAGACATCACAGGTAAAATGCTAATTGGTCTTAAATCTTTCATCTCCTGAGGATCATTAATTTTTGCTAATGGTATAACAAGAGCTTTTTCCATAAAGAAGGAAATACTGAAGATCTGATGCAAAATTGATTATATGAGTGAGATGTGGTAATAAAAATGGGATACATAAACGCAAAACATGAACACTAATATCTCATCGTGACCAACAGCACCCGTTTTAATTTTAATAGAATATTAAAAATTTCGTTATCTTCAACGGTCTGAAAATTAAAACATTTCTTAACTGATTCCTTGATGTTAGCATTGTAAAAATTTATTATCGTATTGTTACTGGGTTGCACAACCGGAATAGAGTTGAGAAAATAATCATTGATTTGTTCAGCATTACTTAGATGTATGGGTAAATTCTTAGATCTTGAATCTTTCCCTAGATTCAGATGTTTCAAATGTTTCCAAAATTTGTCAGTTGAGGAAACTATTAAAGTATGCCTTTTCTCTGTCCAGAATGGCAGTAGTTGTTAAATTACGTAAAGACTTATATTCAGTCCAGTAAATAGGTAGTTTCGTCTTTTGAATTTTACTAAAGCACGGTTTCTTAAAGACATCATCTCGCGAATATTGGGTGTAAGCCACGGAGCCGGTGGTTTGGAGATTTTCCTTGTTATGTAGGGAGCATGAATATCTAAAAGGGTAATCAAATTCTCTCATTGAAGAAAGTAATTTTTTCATCAATGTCATTAATGTCGATATATTTTTCCATGGTAAGGAACGTAAGTGTGAGTTGAACTCAAGATAATTAAAATTTCGGAAATCACGAAGAAATGTTTTATTGATGTCATTGGTTTAGGAGCAAACACATTAACGGTGCAATATATTAAATAATGATCTGATACACTCGGAATGTCTACAACGTCAGTAGATACCACTAAAGTCTCACTAGAAATAAAAATTAAATCAATAAGTGACGCCGATGTTGATGTTATACGAGTTGGTTTATTAATTACTTGCACTAAACCCATGCAATCCATTATATGACACAATTCAACAGAATCCGTGAGTTAAAGTTTAACATATCGACATTGAAATCTCCATGCAAATAACATCATTACAAGAGGAACAATAACAGATAAAGTATTTTCTAAGCTGTTTAAAAATCGGTAGAAGCTTCTGAAGGAGGCTTGTATGTTACCCAATTCCATGCTTCCTGTTTCCTACCTTTAAAATACCCACAATTGCTCTATATCAGTATTTGTATTAATAACTGTACATGACAAAAGATTTTAGATATATTCCTCCACCACCCCTGGACTTTGCGATCACGTCGAAAAATGTGTATCCTTCTATATTAACAAAATTATTAGGTATCTGAGAAGTAAGCCATGTTTCTGTTACGCCTACTACGTCATAATCACCTTGCAAAATTTCCGCTTTAAAATCATCAAAATTTACCTGAAGAGATCTGACATTCATATGGGCATATTTTAAGTTCATTTCTAATAAGCACTTGGATGTGGAAGAGGAAGAAGCTAATATGCGTCCATAATTTTTACAAGTTTATTACTATCATTATTTTCGCCTTAAGTAAGGAGAAAAGAAAAGGAACCCTTAACTAAAAAAAAAAAAAGAAATATATTAATTACGCAAGGAAAAGTTAATATGCGTGCGTTGATAGTAATGACAAACTTATTACTAATATTGTTTTCGTCTTATTAAGTAAACAAAAGGAACCTTAAACTAAAAAAAAAGAAAAGGAATATGTTATTTAATTAAGCAACCAAAAATGTAAACTAAATAAACGCAAAATAGTTCTGCGTTAATCAATCAGAGGAACCCTTAACTTAAAAAAAAAAAAAGAAAAATATTAATTACGCAAGGAAAAGCTAATATGCGTGGGTTGATAATAATGACAAACTTATTACTAATATTGTTTTCGTCCTATTAAGTAAACAAAAGGAAAAAAAAGAATATGTTATTTAAATAAACAACCAAAAATGTAAACTAAATAAACGTGAAATAGTTCAGCGTTAATACAATTTCCCTTTAATATATAGGAGAGAAAAAAAAGAAATCGGAGAACAATTAATTATCATTATTTGAACGTGCTGCACATAACTTTAGAGTTTCAAAACATCTTCTAAATGAGATATTTTCATACGCTCCCCTTTATAATTTACATAAATGCTACCGTCAAATATCCATGCATTTTTTGGACCTAGTTTTTGTTTAGCGCAATTTAAAATATTTACATTCGATTTGGTTAAATCATCCTGAATAAATATTCTAGTACCAATCATGGTTGGGGATCCGTCACCAGCGGAAATGCCAGAAAATAATGAGGCCCAAATTGTGGTAGGACCAATGGAAACTTCTAAATTGAAAATAAAACCACCGACGTTCGATGGGAAGTCTTCTTGGCCTAACTACTTCAAACAATTTGAAGCTGCAGCAAAGGCGAACGGATGCACGGCCAGTGAAAAAGCCACTTCGTTAATTGTGGCCTTGAGGGGGGACGCTAACGATGTGCTAGAAATGATGTCGGCAGAGGAACAAGAAGACTTCCACAAGCTGGTGAACAGGCTGGAGATGCGTTATGGCGAGACGCATCTGACCGAGGTGTACCATGCGCAGCTGAGAAACCGTTGCCAGAAATCAGGAGAGAGTCTTCAGGAATTCGAGGCTGATGTAGCGCGCCTAGCCCGGTTGGCATATCTTGCAGCGCCTGATGAATTCCTGCAATGTTTGACGATGCAGACCTTCGTAGATGGAATCCGTGACCCGGACAACCAGCAGGCATTGAGAATGGCCCATCCTAAGACATCCAAGAACGCATTGGCCTACGCTTTGGAATACGAGGCGGCGAAACGAGTCTCAAGAGGACAGGTCAAGGTACGAGATGCCACGGACTACCAAGAAGAGCAGGAACCCGCCAGCGTCGAGGTGCAATCTGCTGTAGAAGAACAACAGAAGGGGTGTGCCACCGCGGAGGATGTTCGCCGCATTATGGAGAAAATTCTTGAGGCAGAAGAATCCTCTGGTGTGTCAGAATTGCCAGGAAGAAGGACATGTTCGGAGGCGGTGTCCTAAGGCCAGGCAGGATCCTGCACGAAGGAAGCCACCGGGGAAACTAAGTCTGGTCGGTGCAGATGGGCAAACGTCGACCCGTATTCAAAGGCCCCCAAAGACAAAAGCCACAAAAGTAATAGCCCTGCGGCGATTAACCAGCAGCGTCTTCGTGGATGCCATCATTGATGACATCCCTCACACCATGTTATTGGATACGGGTGCGACGAAAGCTATCTTGAGACCCGACGTTATCAAGTCATCAAGACGCACCAAACCGACTAAGTGGAGACTGAGAACAGCAACCGGAACACCAGCAACTGTCCATGGCGAAGTAGAGGTGATCATTACCATTGGATCGACCCCCATCAAACATCGTGCGCTGGTAGCAGAAATAGAGGACGAAGCGATTCTGGGCATGGACATCATGTGTGCCCAGGGGTTCCAATTGGATCTGAAGCGTGGCGTGATGGCGGTTAACAACGAGGAGTTGATTCTACATCAACGAGAGGACGTGGCTGCTCGAGTTGTTCTCGCCGAAGATGTCGTATTGCCCAGCAGAACCGAGGTTATAATTGACGCAAACCTGAATGGCGCTTTCCAAGATGGGCAAGTCATTATGGTCGAACCTAATACCGAGATCAGAAGATTGGAAAAGGAGTTCTCGTTGGAAAAATGTTGTTGACAGCAAGGAAGGAGATACCAGTTCGCCTAATGAATGTGAACTATTTCCCCGTGAACATCAAGAAAGGTACGATCTTGGGAAGCTGTGCCATGGTGTCCTCCATCTCCTGCCAAATAGAAGCAAACGTACAAGAGACGAAGGTCCCGAAGAAGTTGTTGGAAATGGTCATGTCGACGGCCCAGGAATTGACTCCAGAGCAAAAGTCAAAAGCAAATCTGATCTGAATCTGATCTGTCGCTATCAAGATGTGTTCGAGATGGAAAATGGACCTAAGGGAAGAACCGACGTCATCAAACACAAGATACAGACCGGGGAAGAAAGACCCATCCGTTAAGCTCCAAGGAGGTTACCATTAGCGAAGCGGGAGGAAGTAGAACGCATTATTCGTGAGATGGAAAAAAAAACAATGTAATTGAGCCATCGGGCAGCCCATAGGCGTCACCGGTAGTGCTTGTGAAGAAGAAGGATGGATCCACGCGATTCTGCGTAGACTATCGATTGCTCAAAAACGTCACCAAAAAGGACAGTTATCCTCTGCCACGGATTGATGATACCCTGGACACTCTGGCCGGCTCAAGGATCTTCTCGACCTTGGATCTAAAGAGTGGCTATTGGCAAATGGAACTAGCACCCGAAGATCGAGAAAAGACGGCTTTTTCCCTTGGTATGGGTCTATGGCAATTCACGGTGATACCGTTCGGGTTATGTAATGCCCCGGCGACATTCGAGAAGCTAATGGAGACGGTTCTGAAGGGTCTGTCCTGGACAACATGCATGGTATACCTGGACGATATAATCGTGGTGGGAAAAACGTTCGACGACCACCTGAAGAATCTGGAAGGAGTGTTCCAGCGGCTTCGCGGAGCTGGACTAAAGCTTAGTCTCAAGAAGTGCCACCTGTTTCAGAAGGAAGTGAATTATCTGGGCCATATTGTAAATGGGAGTGGAATCGCCGTGGACCCAGTGAAGATTCAGGTCAACTGGCCAACGCCCAAGGAAGATTTTCTGAATTCTTGAAATTTTTCTATTGAAATATCTTGATACAATTTGAGAATGGCATTTTTTAAGTTATCATCATCATCGGACGACATTTTCTAGTAATAATTCTAACTAGACACTTTAGAATTAAAATCGAAGTACAAAGCGTAATGTAGCACATAAATGCAGAACTGGAGCTGATTGATTACTGTAATCGGTAGAAATATCAAGAAGTTTTGTGGCGCATGCGTCTTTTTCTATCATTCTCCAATGCAAGTCTTCAGAGGTACCATCTTGAAATATAATCCTCGTCTTATATTGTGTACTATTATTAGGTATCGAAGTGTAAAATGTAGGAATGTGATTGTTAATAAGGAGGGATGCCATTTTTACCCATCCTGAACAACCGCTGTTATTTTTCAATCCGGCTATATCGAAACAGGCAAAAACTTCTTTCGAATTGTACGGTTGATGTATGTAAAGAATATTTTGGAATACTGCATGTAAAAGTATAAAGTGTGGTGAACTTAGTGCCACCATGATTGCAGATACACTAATGATTTGCTTACAAATAATATCTATTTATTTCATAATATATACAGGTTCAAAAATAATGTTATAAAGCACTAAAAACTACCCGTATCACTAATGTCTATTTATCACCTAATACTACAGCAGCTTTCAAGCTTTTCCCACAACAGACTTTCTGTGAAAAATTACAGTCTATACGGCTTGCAATATGTCCCGCAAGGTAGAAATTCTCGATCATTTGTGCAGCAAATTTTACATTCCATCTCTTCCTTTTCGCGACACTCACATACTTTACTACAACTGTTTATAGAATTGGCTATATGACCAAATGGTTGTGACATTTTTGAGGGGTGATTCTTCTTGCTGTCGTTGCACGTAAAAATTTTCCACACCGTCTTCTATCACTAAATACCCGTTATCGTCATCGTCGTCGTCGTCGTCGTAGTCAATATGTCAATTATTAAAACTTAAAAACATATGCCTTTTTTCTCGTAAAATCTTATAGTTTGTTGTAACTGCTGTAATTTTTGAGAATGTTTTTTTAACAATAATTTTAATTTATCTGAAGATGACATCTCACTGCTATAATATCTGGTAAACGACTGAAAATTAACAGGTAGTATAATAAGAGTTTAATTAGGAGAAGGGGTGGAGAAATAAGTAACATCATTAAATTAAAGTATTTATTTAGGTAAATTTAAATACAACCAATCATAAAGCTTAAAACTATTTCTTAAACTACACATATATTTAGCATTAGTAAAATGATTTAAACAATATGGTGGGTCTTTTAGGAAATTAGGTATAGGTGGTTGATCCATACAAAAATTAATATGTTCTACTTTGATCACAGAGGGCGGTGTTGAATTTTCATCTAGTTCACGTAATTTTCTATTGAGAAATTCTTGCTTCTGATGTCCTTTTACGTACACCATATCAGCAACATCATTAAGCAAGTGAATACGTAGTATGTCATCCAAGTCAGCGTGACTTACGTAACCACTACGATATTGTCACGAAAGGGATTTTTCTAAGAAAAACCGAGAGGGGATTTTTGTTGTATTTTGCGAACAAAGAATTGCAGCGCGAACTTGTGAAATCGAGGACACCGCAACTGTGTCGAAAGAACTAGGTAATCGGTTCCAATTCTGCAACGATAGAGCTCAGCGAAAATTACGATAAACGAGGCCGCGCACATATGAAATCGATGGGCGAAACACGGGGCGAGAACAAAGAGATGCAACATGCAGACTAGCCGAAAAAGGTGTATAAAAATGCGAGCCAAAAAACTAGGAGGCAGTCGTTCGACCGAACCGACTCCGTGGCCACTGGTGCCGCCGCACCGGGGCGCCGCGCGCCGGGACGCTGTCCTGCAACTAGTCGCTCTACCATCCGACTCAGTGGGTACTAGTACCAACGCCATCGAGACGCCGCCCTGCCATCTAGACGCTCTGGAGCCCGACCCATTCCACATCTGGACCCTCTGCAGCCGACGCCGTTCGCCGTCAGGACGCTCTCTCTGCAACACGTTCCACATCAGGACGCTCTGCAGCCGACGCCATTCGCCGTCAGGACGCTCTCTCTGAAACACGTTCCACGTCAGGACGCTCTGCAACACGTTCCACATCAGGACAATCTGCGGTCGACGCCGTCCCCCATCCGGACGCTTCCATCTCACGACGCTGGCCGATAAGTAAACGCTACTACAGCGAGCTGCTACAGACCTGTTGGCCGACTACAACACCCGACCCCCGGGAAAGACGTGAGCAACCGTCGTCTTAGACACCAGGACCGCATTCCCTAAAACTACGAGACGAACCCCCGCACTTAAACTTATTTAAATTACTTAATAAAGAGGTATTACTTTCTTTTCTTTTAAAACATTGTGTTTTCAAGCTCTACCATCTATTACCTTACCTACGCCCTCAACGGATAAAAACCCCGGGCCGTGACCTAGTGGAGGCCTGGGCTATCCGTGACAATATTTTAGGCCATGATGAAAAGTTCTAAATATTTCACTTGTCTCTTTATATCGTGACTTAACGTACTGTAGGGCACTGGAGGTTTTAAGAATAGTGAGCAGTATTTTGGCGTCCATTAATGAACGATATTTCTTTAGGATGAAATTCGGGAAGATTAAATCCCTGAATGTCAACAACAACCAATTTCATGTTTATCAATGTATTGTTCTTCTATTACTGAAATAATGTGGTGTAACTCTTTTCTTACATAGCATTTCTTACTTTTCCACTTAGAGGTAAATATTCCACCACCCGATCGTGAATAATTATGCAATAAGTCTTAGTATTCTGCGGAAATGCTTTTTTGCTTTCAATCTCTAGTTTAACATCTATAGTGGTAGACTTTATTGATTCATTTCTCTTGGAACAATCTATGATGAGAAATAATTGCGCCCCGGCACAACTATTTTCCGACTTATAATTCGTGTCGTGAAAGCAAATAGCAACAATGCCGCTGCCTCATAAGCTAACACGCACGAGATGGCAGTCGAAGCGGACAAAACGTGTCATCGCAAACATGTAAATGTTGGTTGCGAGTCGTCAGGATCGCAATGGGGCCCCCGGCATAGTTGTGCCGGGGCGCAATTATTTCACATGTTTGCTTTCACGCGCTAAGCGTGCATATATCTTGTTGGTCGTCGGGGTTGCAATGGAGTTCTCGGGCTACTGTTCTGCTGATGAGGCCCCAATTAGGGCCGAAATAGCTATACAGAATATGCTCGGGGGCCCCATTGCGATCCTGACGACTCGCAACCAACATTTACAATCTATGATGAATAATGCTCGATTACTAAAAGCCATAAAGTCTAGCATTGGTTTATTATTAGAAGGGAATAATTTGGAAAACTGTGTATACGTATAATATGCTTCACCATACTTTTTAGAGCTAAAATCTAGTTTCATATCTTCATAGGGATAATATTCGGAATTTAATGCTAATTTTATATTAGATATATCAATATTATCGAATTGGGTGACGTCTTGCTTCTTCTGATCTTTTTTATTAGTTTGAAATGCTACGACAATGTATCGCGGACTTTCCACATTAGCACAAGTTTTAACGGACCAAACTTATTTTGTAGCGCCATTCGTTAGTGCAGGTAGCTCATAAAGTTCCCACTGTCTAAATGGTATTAAGATCGGTTTATCGTTATTTATTTCAGACAGCAAATTCAGTTTTAGAACATAATTTAAAAATACATGTTTCACCTTTAACTCTATATTGGTTATGGTTAATTCGCCAATAGTATCGCCTTCTGATACTTTAAAACAATAATTATCGCTACGAGCTCTAATTAATCGTAAAACTTGTTTACCAAACACTACTCTCTTGTAATCATGAAAGAATCCAAGTAAATGCCAGAGAGGTATCCTTAAAAAGAATGTCGTTTTTATGGGGTCATATGTCACCAAGGAACCGTCGCACTATGGGGCCAAAAGCACTTTCGCGTCTCAAAAATCTGTAACTCTTTTATATACTGATTTACGTTAATGAAATTTGGTACATAGATTAAGAAAACTATAGGCTTTGACTGTGATGTGATTTTTTTTAAATTTTTATTTACTTTTTTATTATAAATGTTGTAACACCGAAAAGCGAAGATTGCTTAAGAGTAAAGTGCCCTTATTTTAAAAGATACATAAAAATGCCATAAGAAAATGTTGTTTAGAATTAGAAGTTACAGCTAAATACAAAATTAGAGCGATTCATTTGAAGGTTGAGAAATTTACAGTTCGATGCGAATCAAATAGCGGCTACTCTGAAGCTCATTTTTAATGAACTATTACGTACCTACGACACAACTAACATGTAACGTGTTATATACTATTGGAAAGGGCATTTCTTCTAGTTTTCAACTAACTATACAAACATGTGAAATGCTTACTCGTTTGTCAAATAAAAAACATAAACACAGGCACTTTTAATTTGCCGTTTTCAAATTTCGCTTAAAGATTTAACTGTTATCGAAATTTGCCGAAGTTAAGTTCTTGGCTGCAAATAATAGAAAAAATAGTCCTCTAGATGAGGCAGAAAAGAAAGTTTGCCCATATTTGCCCCTAACATAAAAAAACAGGTTGAAAGATGGTGACCTACCTTTATTGTAAGTAGCTACTCGTATTTTCTGCTGGTGGCATGGTGGAAAAAAAATGTATGGTTTTTGACAATGAATAAGTATTATTACCTTTTCAGTGGTTGTGTTCGTCTTTTGTGGTTAAAAACCAAATACGAGTGGCTACTTACACTAAACGTAGGTCACCATCTTTCAACCTGTTTTTTTATGTTAGGGGCAAATATGGGCAAACTTTTTTTTCTGCCTCACCTAGAGGACTATTTTCTCTATTATTTGCAGCCAAGAACTCAACTTCGGCAAATTTCGATAACAGTTAAATCTTTAAGCGAAATTTGAAAACGGCAAATTAAACGTGCCTGTGTTTATGTTTTTTTATTTGACAAACGAGTAAGCATTTCACATGTTTGTATAGTTAGTTAAAAACTAGAAGAAATGCCCTTTCCAATGATATATAACACGTAACATGTTAGTTGTGTCGTAGGTACGTAATAGTTCATTAAAAATGAGCTTCAGAGTAGCCGCTATTTGATTCGCATCGAACTGTAAATTTCTCAACCTTCAAATGAATCGCTCTAATTTTGTATTTAACTGTAACTTCTAATTCTAAACAACATTTTCTTATGGCATTTTTATGTATCTTTTAAAATAAGGGCACTTTACTCTTAAGCAATCTTCGCTTTTCGGTGTTACAACATTTATAATAAAGAAGTAAATAAAAATTTTAAAAAAATCAAATCACAGTCATAAAGCTTATAGTCTTCTTAATCTATGTACCAAATTTCATTAACGTAAGTCAGTAAATAAAAGAGTTACAGATTTTTGAGACGCGAAAGTGCTTTTGGCCCCATAGTGCGTCGGGGTAATTCCAACCTCCAATACTAAGGGAATAATCATCTCTTTCGTAGCACAAGTAGCTTTCTATCAAGCTTACCGTTCCAGGGTCTCGTACTTTATCTAACTCCTTCCCATTTAATTCATAACTTATAGAATCGAACAAATACGCTCCAGCGTTATTGGTAAATTCAATGGTACCTGTACCATCAGCATTCTTCGTTAAAGTTCCTTCGATTGATATGGTTGCTTCACTCATCAACAATAATACGTCCGGTTGATAAATAACAATTTCTATTTCATCGTTATTTCCAAATGATTTTACAAAAGGGTAGTACGTTCGGATCTCCTCTCTGATGATGGACTCAACTTGGGTCTTGAAATAATTGTAGTTCTTCCAACATTATAGCCCAAAGATTTTAAATATAAAATATTAGCTGGAGTTAAAGTGGAAGTTGTCGTCGTCCTCTCTGAATATCGATTAGATACTAGGGTGGGTCAAAAAACCAAACTTTGAGATAATCTTACCTAATAGCAAAATTATGTTGTCTTTTAGTGATATTATAACACCTACGAAATATTTTTGAATTTAATTAATATTTAGAGGGTGCGCCTTACGTTTGAATTTTTGAAATTATACAAGAAAGGCCATATAGTATGCCATGAAAAGTTCGTATTTTTTATAAGAGTAATAACAGAGTTATCATCAAAACTGTATACTAAAAGAGCAAGAAAAGGTGGATAAAATTAAAACTCGAATCTCGCAGCAAAATGCCTACATTCGATAGCAACAAAGGTTTCAATATTGAATGATTTTCATGAATTTTGCTGTCGTATTCTTTTTCTAATTATTAATAAATGATTATTTTATTCTAAAAACCCTATTTTTCTTGAGACATTTATGTAATATGACTACCAGAATATATTCAAGTTGTTCGTATTTCCAAGACAAAGCGCAACCTGAAGATGATGTGCTATTTACTTTAAATTCTAGTACTACACTGTTTTCATGTAAAGGCAACATAATTTTGCTATTAGAAATCAAAAGCGCAATATTCGTTTTCTTTCCATACAAAAATGACCCACCCTATTAGATACTGAATGATGGTGGTTAAAAGAATTGTTGTTTATATAGTTTTTTGGTCTAAATATCAACCTCACAGTAATTTTCTTAGTTCCAACCTTACAATAACTTCTTCTCCTCGAAAATTCACCAGCTCAGAGTTCTGATCGAGTATGTTCAAGGTCATGATACTAAGACCTTAGAGATATGATACATAAACAGACGAGTTTACGTTTCGTTTGCGCATACCATCACTGGGTGACAAAAATCAAACTTTGTGTGCTATAATTGAAAGAAACAAAATTAATAAATGTCCATTTATGATGCTTTTATATACTTTATCGTCAGCTTAATGCTTTAGTTAGGTCTCCGATCTCATTAAATGTACGAATTTTTTTTCTTATTTTCTCATTTTAAGACGAATTCGCGGCGCTTTTGTCACAGGATGACGTAGTCGATGCGCAAGAGCATATCTTTAAACTTCCTAGTATCAAGGTTCAAGGTGATATTGCATATCTCTTGTTTGTTATTCACAGGTAGAAAAATTAGATTATTAGGTTCTATATCTATAGCGTATCCGGGGTCGACTTTCAATCCGAATTCAAAAATTGTATGTGATGGCTTATTATTGTAAAACGCCCCTGCTGTAATATTACAGTCCACGTGGATGGTTATAACTTTAACTATTTTAACTGGTAAATCGGATTGATATAGTTTATTAGGTTCTAACACTTGAGCACTATAACCTAATAAAGTAGCCAAACTATCTTTAGGTGTAAAATTAATTTCATGTGTACTTTTAATTTCACACTTGAGCGTATTGTTATTAGGTTTCAATGAAAAATAATCGCTTTGCGTTACACCACTAGTTAATTTCTTCTGCAGATAAGATTCAATATCGCTTATTTCGTAGGATCCGGTAGGTATATTTATGACTTTCTCCTTGGATTTATCAACAAGTTCCCAGTAATAAAACTTATTATTTACACCCTCCTCGATGTTAGGTATACTGTTGTAGGTGTGAAAACCAATCAGTGCCAGCGAATAATCGTACTGAGTATCTAGTTCTATGGGATTAAAAAAGTCTACGAAGAGCGTAGAACTTCGGCCACTTAATGAGAATATTTGAGCCATAATGAATGTAAATCATACATGTTTATTGTTTTTATAAAGAAATTCTAAACATAAATGACCGCAATTTGTTGTATTGTACGTTTGAAAAGCATCAGGATTATATTCAATTTTAAATTTCCCGCCAAAATACTGAACAAATTCTATTGGTGATTTCAACGATCCAAAGCTATCGAAATATAAGAGGAATCGTTAGTTTTCTTATATGCTGCCCAATGAGTTCCGGGACCCTCTACACTGTCTAAATTAATAATAGCACTTTCATATCTTCTCGGTGGTGTTGAGGGTAGAGAGTCACGCATAAATACCTCTGAACTGTGGAATTTTTAACTTTTTTACATATTTCAATAGATCTATGTTGGAGAGTGCTCTATTGGGTAGCTTCAATGGTAGTTTTTTTTGTTGTTTTTTCAGGTATAGACCATATCCATTTTTATATGGTTTCATGTAGAGTCCAGAACCTTTTTTTCCTAGAGCTACATCCTCCATAGCTTTATATGTTTTTAGCCTCATCCAATGTTTTCCCGGAGTTTTTAGCATCTATGACTGTCTTGGCAACTGCGGGTGCTCCCCCAGATAATGCACCTAAAGCACTTAGACCTGCAAATATCGGAATCAGAGGTAAAATACCTCCGGTCTTTGGTAGCGGTAAAACACGAGGGGTAATGATTCTTTTACGACCTCCAGCATTCTTAACAGCAACTCGCGCTGCTTTAACACTCATTGCGACATCCTTCTTTATATCATGACTTGCATGTTTTTTTAGCACTTTAGCTATGTTCGGTAGGACGGCCTCGCGGAATGGAATTTTTTTACGGCTACGACTGTGCGTGTTGATTCCCATACCTAGCTTTCGTTTAAGTTTCATGGCGTTAGTTATAGTCCAAGCTGCAGCTTTTTCTCCTAATTTAGAGTCTTATTAGATTTGACGCGTTGCCAAGCGCCTTGTTCGAGCTCGTAATCCGCTTTGTGTCTATTTTCTAAATTTACGTTTTCACTATAGGCAATATCGTGCTCCCGACAAGCTTTATCGAGAGGGTTGATACCAGGGTCTCCGCGAGCTAACCTTTTATTTAACTTGGTACCAAGTCCGCAGTACTGATAACCCGGCAAATGTAATTCGAAAGGTAATTTGTTGATTAGACTATTTACAACACCTCTCCCTTTTACGTGCTTTCTCGACTTCATCTGGATTGCAACTGATGTTGATGAGTAATGAAAAACGTCTATATATAAAGTTTATGTATTGTACAAGTCTAATAATTTCTTTTCAAGTGTAGGATTAATTATTACTGCACATCTTTCTATTCTAAGTGTAAAACGAGCTCTATCACAGACTTGTTGAATCCAGAATTTCCCACACCTAGCCGTTTTATGAGCATAAGACCAGTGATGAATATACCGGATTTCAACTTGATCGTTGAACTGAACGGATCTTTTTGTTGCGCTGTTCTCTGCCGCCTCTATCATCGTTATTCTTGGTGATGGTTCTGATGATGATGATGTCATCATCTAGATTGCAACTGATGCTGATGAGTGATGGAAATGTCTATATATAAAAGTATTGTATAGATTAAAGTAATGTGAGTTTATGATGCGTGTTCAAAGACAAAAGGTGTCTCTCCCTGTGGAGAATTTAGATTTATTAACGAAACATTCCAATGATGAAAATAAGAAACATGGCGAGTTATTTCCTAGTACTCTAAGAACAATCGTATGCGGACCCAGTGGTGCAGGCAAAACTAATCTCCTACTAAGCCTATTATTCGATTCTAATGGTTTGTGGTTTGAGAATGTATGCATGTACTCCAAGTCTCTGTATCAATCTAAATATAAATTTGCTACCTACCTGAGTTGATAAGTAGTAGTTTTACACTGGAGCAAAAATTTACTCCAATGTTGCCAGCCAGCTGCAGTGGGACGGGGGGGGGGTTCTCAAACCAAAACGTGAAGGCCAATCCAAATACAGGCGCCACTTAATTTTTTTTGAAAGGAATCGCGTGAAAAATTAAGAAAACACGGTACGTCCAAAGCATGAAACAATTTTATTAAACGTATAAAACAACGAAGGTCGAACAGGTTAAATAATCAACTAAGCAATAATCATGATACGGTAATACCTAATTTTTCGGATCCGCAACTAATACAGAGCTAATTGAAATGACGAAAATAACAATCGCCTATACTAACGTCGAAGAAACCGATTTGTGCGCTTAACGCACAATAGCCGATGAATTCCTCCGAAATGGAGTTTACTCCGCGAGTGTACGCAATTTATGTGCACAAATGCGGCTACATTCAATCCACCGAGAAGCAAAATTTACGCAAACAACAAAAAACATTACCTGTTCAAGCAGCGTCGTTACATCCGTCGATGGCGATGGATGCGGCCGTCTATGGGGCGCTTCCGTGGATGATCGGCTTCCCCAGGATGGATGCGTCGATTCGTAGTCGCAAGTTGCCACGAGATACCAAAGCGTGGGCCAAAAGCCAGAACCAAATCCAAATCTTAGTTTGAGGCAAAACCAGGACTTAGATCAAAACCAAAACCAGCAACAGGAGCCTATAAACGAGGGAAAAGAAAACGTAAGGGCCAAGTCGAGAGAGTAACAACACGCAAAACTTACCTAGTCGCGTCGGGCTAGGCTGACACAAACCGCAGAAGAAACGCGGCTTCTTCGCCCCCAAATGAGCCAAAGAAATTCGGCACACAGCCGTACAAATTCACTCTGACCGCCCAGGTGGAGTGAAACTTATTAACGCACAACGAAAGACAACAACATGCGGCTCCCAGGGCGAATAGGGCATTACTGAAAAATGACGCTTCCCTCGACCGGCGGAAAAGAAAAAAGAATAAAAGAGAGAGAAGTATTCGAATGCGCCAATGGCCGATTTTTATGACATCAGCGGAAACCAATCAGAATAAAAGGGCAAGGGTTACAGGAATACGCAACGGTTTCAAGTGCGGTTGCTTTCCGAAAAACTCTGAACTCGATCATCCGTTAGCATCCGCGTCGTAAAATAGGACCATTTAAATTGGATAATTAAATGTCGCGTAAACACGATTTCGACACTAAGCAAGGATGGGGTTAATTCTTATACAATGAACTTATTCGACTGATCAATAGCTTTTAGCGAAAATATGTTAAAAATGAATTTTGGGTGAATTGCGTAGGCGCGGTATGGCACATTCCTACGCCTTATGGGGAAACCAAACGAAACGTGTTAAAAATAGACCGGAGCGTTGAAATGTACATTATACAGGGTGTGTTCGTACACGATCGGAAAGTTAAACTGTAACAATCCCACCCTTACTAAGATGGAAATTTTTCCCACAGGTAAAATTTCTGAGGTTCAAACGATAAGTTGGCCAAAAAAAAGGTACGAAAACGAACGACAGGGTTCGGAGCTAAACCAAACAAAACAATTGAGCTTGGACAAGCTTGGGTAGGCAACCTTGCAACAGAACGAAACGCAATCACGGACGAAAACTTATACCACGCTAAACTTTTAATCACGGACCACGAAAGAAAATTCGAGCTAAAAGCTGTGATCCCCTGCCGCGTCCAATCGTCGCATTGGCCAGACTGATACGCACCAGATCAAAGAGAAGCGAAAGGGTCAAGATGGGTCCGCATGCCGACAAGCGTTGGCATCGACTGACCAAGATACCGCCACACACCTCGACGAAAACGAAGAACGGAAAATAACTATACCAGTCCGACCAACACAGCAACCAATCACGACACGAACTCAGCAACTTTCGCTGAAACGTTAAGTTAATAAATATTAATTACGAAAGAGTTTCCCAGGCAAAGAGTAAAATTTTGACGGTTAACAAGGATGCTGGGACGTCCTGGAAAAGACTGACATCACCGAGAAATTTTCTTGGATTACGCAACGAAGCAAAAATATAAAAAGATAAACCCATTCGGTCAGTACTTCGCCCAAACCAAAACCAACCGCGCGCGTGTCACAGACGTTGAGAAGTGGCCGAACCCTAAGGCTGTAACGACCAAGTCTGAACCGAATTTCGAAAATAAACCAAAACATCACCGACAAAATAAGCTATTGCAAATCTACATCAAAGAATACGGAACGGTATGAATGGAGTGAGAAAATCATAAATAGCAAAGTGAAGATCCAAACGATCTCGGTCCTTCGAAAGTCTTTTCCGAAAAAGAAGAACTATAAAAGTGAAGAAAAAAAAAAACAAACGCGACGTTAAACGAAATTTGCTATAAGAGCAAGTAAAATCCATGTTCGACTGATTAGGTCGAACTACGAAACGATAAGGTAATACAATACCTAAAGTCAAATCCTACTCCCAGAGCAAAGCAAAAATGGCGGGGTTTAAATTAATGAAACGTTAAAGACTCTAAATTCTGGGGGTCCCCTAGTCACGAGGAGTTGTCAGCTCTTGCTAAGCAGCGAAATAATGTCTTCAAAGAAGACCCAACGACGACGAATTCCCAACCGGAGTCCTGCCGAACAAGCGCGATACGAAGCCATGACCAATCCAAGGGCGGCACAGCCTAACACGGGGATTCCGGAAGGAAATAACATCGTCCCACCAAACGACAGTTAAAGTAAAACTCCTCAAGACGAGAAAATTCTCATCCAATTGGTTTGGCTCTTCATGACGTTGCGCAGTGCCAGGCAATTCCCAGGACACTATTCCTACCGTACTCAAGAGAAAAGAGGGCTTTCGTGCCTTCACGAGATCCAACACTTCAGGTGCTCCCACAGTTTCCTGCGGAAACCGCTCCGCATCACCCACCGTCACTACTTCAGCCGGATTAATATACGACGCAGGCGGGAAAAGAAGATCACTGGAGAACAAAATTGATTCACCACCCGGAGATGTTGCGTCCTGACGTAGAGACGGTTTAGCAGGGGAGAGAATCTACATTCTCCAGACCAAAACTTCTGTAGTGACGAATGTCACATTCGACAACGCAAGACACGTCCGGTAAAGTTAAATAAAAAAAAAAGTCGAATTCGAGTAGCAAACATTCCCAACGGAACAGAATTTCCTCTCAATTTCCGAAAGCAAAGACTAAAGAGAGAGAGAAGAGAAGTCGAGAGAGACAGAAGACAGGAAAGATAAAGGTTTCCTCACGGAACACACCATACTACAGACATGCTTCCATGAGCGTATACCATAGCGGTACATCAGAGAGAGAGGGCAAGCCATACCTTCACGAGATCCAATACGCTTGGCATTCCCACACGCTTTGACGAATGCGGAAGGATATCTCAAAGCCGTCAAGGCCGAGCTGATCAATCCGAAAAGGAGACAGATTTAGAGTAGAAGAAAGGGTGAAGCAAGTAGAAAAGAAAATTCTTGGGCAGATAGGCGTGATCCAAGTCACAATCAAGAAGCCTGTCAGACATCGCTCATACGCAGGTTCACAGAGAGAGAGGGCAAGAAGAGCCTTCACGGGATCCAACTCTCTTGTAACTCCCACAAACTCCGTAAACTCGCAAGGCGGCAACTCACAGTCAACGGGACCGATCGATAGGACACCTATCGCACGCGAACATCCGAAGACGTTCGATTCCACAGATGGTGTGAGGAATGTACAGAATCTTTTAGGAGCCTTTTACTCCACGCAGAAGATACGTCGGAAGAATTCTAAGAGGCCACATTCCGCAGGCCGAACCAAGAATAAAACAAGCTCTACTCATCAGGGGGATCGGGTTTAAGATATTCACTGTTCCAAGTACCAGGAAGGATGTTACCATCAAAATCCTTAAATTCATAAATGTCCGCAGACGTACGTCGGCTAATGAGGAAAGGCCCAACAAATTTATCGGCCAACTTGGCCGCGAAATGCTTTAAAGCATCGGACAACACGAAATTTTTACGCCACACCCGCTGATCGGGCTGGTAAACAACCTTTCGTCTACGAAGATCATATCGGCCCTTAGCCTTTTCGTAAGCCTTTTGCAACCTTTCCTGTACGTTTTTGTAGAGGACTGCGAACTTTCCGGTACGAGATTGTAGATCCTTAGGATCTTGAGGAACAACTTCCAAGGACTCATCTTTAACAGGGTCATTATCAGGGGTTAGTCTACCTTTTAAGCACATTTCACGACCAAAGTTGAGGAAATATGGAGTCACACCAGTAACTTCGTGACGTGCAGTTCGTAAAGCACAAGCGACTTTAGGCAGGAATAAATCCCATTTACGGTGGTCTTCCGCCACATAAGCAGTCAACATGGACTTGATTACGCGGTTAACGCGTTCGACAGGGTTCGCTTTTGGATGATAGAACGACGTGTACGCAGGGCGCACGTGATATGACGTCAGAGGTTTTTGATATTCTCTAGACTTAAATTGGACTCCATTGTCCGAAATGACAGTACGAGGTACTCCGAAGACCAGAAAGATATTTTCCTCAATGTGCTGGACGATCTTAGGGGCGGTAGCCTTTCGAAGAGGGAAACACAAAGTGAACTTACTGAAGCAATCCGTTGCCACAAGGATATACTGATACCCACGAGAAGACCTAGGTAGTGGTCCAACAAGATCGATACTAATGACCTCCCAAGGACGTGAAATTCGAGAGTGACCTCTCATTAGCCTTGCCGAAGCTTTCTGTTCTGGTTTGGTGCGAAGACACGTCTGACACCTATGAACATATTTCGCCACATCGGCGTGCATTTTGGGCCAATAGTAACTTTGGGCGATCCTATTGTAAGTCTTATAGACACCCAAATGACCACTAGTCAGGGAATCATGATGCTCCTGAAGAATTTGTAACCGAGATTCCTTAGGGACAACAGGCTTCCAGTGAGGTTCATCCTCAGCTAGTAGATAATAAGTGTTTCGGACGAGTTTATAGATGATGTTACCTTCAACACGGAAACTCGGAAACTTTTCCGGGGTCAAACGAATTTTCTTTAAGAAGTTCAAGTACCAACTATCCTTAACATTATCGAAGTCGATGGAGTCGACAATAGGAACTGTTCGAGAAAGCATATCGGGTACGACATGTTCCTTTCCTTTGCGGTGTATGACACTGAAATCGTATTGTTGCAGGCGTACAGCTCAAGGACATAAACGACTGGAAGGGTTCTGCAACTTGTTCAACCAAAGGAGCGGATGGTGATCGGTGATAACTTTGAAGTGCGAACCTTCCACATAGGGCCTAAGTTTCTCAATCGCCCACAACATCGCAAGGAGTTCTTTCTCAGTTGTCGAATAATTGCGCTCAGTTCGGGACAACGAGCGACTTAGATAGCATATGACTTTCTCGCCGTCATCATGTTGTTGAGTAAGGACAGCTCCAACACCATAATCAGATGCGTTGGTTTGAATCGTGAATTCTTTAGTGAAGTCAGGACACGAAAGGACTGGAGCGGAGACCAAATGTTCACGGATCTTTTCCCACGCTTCATCGCAAGTTTCATCCCACCGATGCTTAGAATTTTTCTTGAGCAACTTGGTCAAAGGGGCGATAACTGTAGAAAACCCAGGGATGAATCTACGGTACCACGAAGCGGTTCCAATTAACCTACGTACTTCTCTAACCGTCGTGGGTTTAGGCATTCACAAAATTGATTGAACCTTTTCGGGATCCACATGAAGACCGTGGCGATCCACAACGTAACCTAAGTATTTCAATTCGCTAAGGCAGAAACTGCACTTGTCCTGATTCAAGGTCAAACCAGCCTCAGTCAGGCGTTTATGGACTTCGGATAATACTTCGAGATGTTTATCGAAGGTTTGTGTGACAATAATAATGACGTCCAGATAGACGAATACGTGAGGTCAAGGTCAGCACCAATTACACGATCAATAAAACGTTGCCAAGTCGCTGGAGAATTGTGCAGGCCAAAAGGCATTCGTCGGAATTGATACAGTCCACGATTGGGTACAGTGAAGGCTGTATATTGGCGGGATTCTTCGGCGACTGGGATCTGCCAATAAGCTGACTTAATGTCCAAAGATGACAGGTATTTAGTATCTTTCAATTTGTCAAGAGTGTTTGAGACATACGGTAGTGGGTAAGCGTCTTTAGTCGTGACCTGGTTTAACTTGCGATAATCCACACAAAAGCGAAAGCTTCCATCTTTCTTTGGCACGAGAAGAATAGGAGATGACCAAGCACTTTCGGATTTCTCCACAATGCCACGGTTTAACATGTCGTCCAATTCTTTATCAACAACAGCTTGCCTTGCTGGCGAGATGGGATAATAACGTTGTTTTATCGGGGCACCATCTGTGTGAATAACGTGTTCGACGAGTTTAGTACAACCCAGTTCACCATGTGGAGAATTTGTGAACAGCTGATTAATCAGTTTTCCCAGTTGATCTTGCTGCGGATCAGTTAAATGTTGCCGAGAAGTAAGATGTTCTACTAAGTCAATCGATTCCCTACCGAAAGTCCATTCACCGGAACGCAGGTCAGGGACGATGCCCATTAACTTCCAAAAATCTGCTCCTAAGATTAGTGAATGAGGTAACTCAGGAACAACTAAAACATCTATGACTTTTACACGATCGCGCAGTCGTATAGGGGTGGCCACATTACCAGGACTAGAACAGGGTTGTCCATTTGTAAGTTTAAAGTCTGAGGAATTTCCCATCCCGAACTGCCAAAGATTGTGCGAGATGCACCAGAGTCCAAAAGGCCAAGAAACGGGATGGCCAAAATTGACACGTTAAATAGGGGCGCTCATCATTTTTAGCATGAGCCAAGACATAGTCGAGAACAGGTTGGACTGTCAAAGGATCGACCGGTTTTGAAATACTGAAGCAACGTACTAACCGATCATCTAGCGCGTTGTTCTGGAGTGTTTTGCACACACAGGACACGTCTTGGTAGTGACGTTGGGACGACCGCACTGATAACAATGCCTTCGTAAGGGCTCGGAACAATCTCGAGACAGATGACCGATTTTCTGACAATTCCAACATTTAAAATTCTTAATAGGTTTAGGTGGGTCTACCTTACATTCCGATACAGTAGGTGCACAGGCTTGTACGTATGCTAAGTCAGGTTCTAGAACCATATTCTTACGTGGAGGCGGGACATATGTCTCAACAGCTGATTTACGAGCTTCCAACTGTCTACCTAACTTTAACAAGTGCGCTACCGAAGTAACCTCAACCAAACCTAATTGTCTTTGATAGAAAGGGACAATATTGTTCAAAAGAATTTTAATTTTAACGCTTTCGGCGACCGGGACACTCAAACGATTGAATAAATTTAACATCACCGAAGTGTAAATTCCCATCGATTCGTCAGGGCCTTGAGTGCGTTTTTAATTTCTTCGAACAATTTGTCGTCGTAATTATAGGGTTGAAATTCCTCGCGAAGACGTTTTACGACGTCAGTTCAATTATTGCAAAATTTCCTATTAGCCCTAAACCAAATTAACGCCTTATCTCGAAACAAATCGGATGCGGAAGCGAATAACGTAATTTCGGATACGTTCCTCGAAACACAGAGTTCGTCAACACGTTCGAGAAAAGCATTTAGAGACAGGACCCTATTATTCCCATTGTAAGTCAAACCCCACTTAGAAACAGGCACGGACTTAATCTCGTTCACGGCCGCAGAGTGTGTAGCAGCCTTAACTACAAGAGGCGTGGCTTTAAATCGCGATGAATTTGTTTTTGGCGACGACGGAGTTGCCATAGGTGATGATGTTGCACTAGGTGGCGAAATAGAGTCAGGGACTACGCAAGATACCGACAAAGGGTTGTTCTGAAAATGCTCGGCAATCGCAGTCAAATCAAGTAAAGGGGATGTTGTTACCCTAGTAACTTCCGGTTCTTTAGGTGCAAAATTGAGCGCGGTTTGCTCGAAGTCGAACGCAAGTTCGTCCAGCGACCGCAAGATAACAGCTCGTTGTCGCGTTTCGTCACTACTCGACGGTTGGCTGCGCAGAGCGCGTCCAATGGCATGAGCCAACTTAGCGGAAATTTTGTCATGAATGTAAACGGCTGTCGATCCAGGAAGCGACTCTATTAAACAGCGAATCTCGCTAATTTTTTCCTGAAGGGCTGTCACGTCATCGTCAAAAGTTACGTCATATTTAGGTTACAGGCAGGCGTAAATCTTTTTCTAATAGCATTTGCCGTCTTAAATTTGCACGTTTTTAAGCAACTGTTCCATCAGTTTGTACACCTCTTATCAATAATTCATAATTTAATTCCTCGGAATTAAGACGATCCGGTAACAATTTATATTCCATAATTAAGCGTAAAATATTCTAACAAAACGAATGCTCTGAACGTAATACTTTTAAACAAAACAACAAAAACGCAAAAAAAATTTCGGGCCCCACGTTGGGCGCCAAAACTTGCTACCTACCTGAGTTGATAAGTAGTAGTTTTACACTGGAGCGAAAATTTACTCCAATGTTGCCAGCCAGCTGCAGTAGGACGGGGGGGGGGGGTTCTCAAATCAAAACGCGAAGGCCAATCCAAATACAGGCGCCACTTAATTTTTTTTGAAAGGAATCGCGTGAAAAATTAAGAAAACACGATACGTCCAAAGCATGAAACAATTTTATTAAACGTATAAAACAACGAAGGTCGAACAGGTTAAATAATCAACTAAGCAATAATCATGATACGTTAATACCTAATTTTTCGGATCCGCAACTAATACAGAGCTAATTGAAATGACAAAAATAACATTTGCCTATACTAACGTCGAAGAAACCGATTTGTGCGCTTAACGCACAATAGCCGATGAATTCCTCCGAAATGGAGTTTACTTCGCGAATATACGCAATTTACGTGCACAAATGCAGCTACATTCAATCCACCGAGAAGCAAAATTTAGGCAAACAACAAAAAACATGACCTGTTCAAGCAGCGTCGTTACGTCCGTCGATGGCTATGGATGCGGCCGTCTATGGGACGCTTCCGTGGACGATCGGCTTCCCCAGGATGGATGCGTCGATTCGTAGTCGTAAGTTGCCACGAGATACCAAAGCGTGGGCCAAAAGCCAGAACCAAATCCAAATCTTAGTTCGAGACAAAACCAGGACTTAGATCAAAACCAAAACCAGCAACAGGAGCCTATAAACTAGGGAAAAGAAAAACGGACGTAAGGGCCAAGTCGAGAGAGTAACAACACGCAAAACTTACCTAGTCGCGTCGGGCTAGGCTGACACAAACCGCAGAAGAAACGCGGCTTCTTCGCCCCCAAATGAGCCAAAGAAATTCGGCACACAGTCGTACAAATTCACTCTGACCGCCCAAGTGGAGTGAAA
Source organism: Dorcus hopei (assembly GCA_033060865.1). Taxonomy (NCBI): domain Eukaryota; kingdom Metazoa; phylum Arthropoda; class Insecta; order Coleoptera; family Lucanidae; genus Dorcus; species Dorcus hopei. The sequence continues at coordinate 2,305,177 of CM065419.1, forward strand.
CTTATTAACGCACAACGAAAGACAACAACATGCGGCTCTCAGGGCAAATAGGGCATTACTGAAAAATGACGCTTCCCTCGACCGGTGGAAAAGAAAAAAGAATAAAAGAGAGAGAAGTATTCGAATGCGCCAATGGCCGATTTTTATGACATCAGCGGAAACCAATCAGAATAAAAGGGCAAGGGTTACAGGAATACGCAACGGTTTCAAGTGCGGTTGCTTTCCGAAAAACTCTGAACTCGATCATCCATTGGCATCCGCGTCGTAAAATAGGACCATTTAAATTGGACAATTAAATGTCGCGTAAACACGATTTCGACACTAAGCAAGGATGGGGTTAATTCTTATACAATGAACTTATTCGACTGATCAATAGCTTTTAGCGAAAATATGTTAAAAAGAGAATTTTGGGTGAATTGCGTAGGCGCGGTATGGCACATTCCTACGCCTAATGGGGAAACAAAACGAAACGTGTTAAAAATAGACCGGGGCGTTGAAATGTAAATTATACAGGGTGTGTTCCTGCTTAAATAAAATTATACAGTTACAGTTGTCGCGAATGAGATGCTTTGGTATGCGAGTATATGTCTGACAGAGATAGAAGCAGTCTACAAGTTTATGTCTACCCATACTGAAATATGCTCTTATTTTATCCTGTTTATCGTTTCAACGCTCCGGTCTATTTTTAACACGTTTCGTTAAATAAAGTGAGTCATTAACTTGCTGTTGTTCTCATCCTTCATTAGACCAGGTATTTTTTTGTTTACTAATGGAATATTCCAACGATTGTCTTGAGGGTAATCTCTAGTATCAAATTTATGAACATCTTTTTTGATAACCTCTTCGTATACGTCATTGCACTCAAGTTCGTACACAAGACTGTCTGTATCAGTGTACAAAAGCTTACATTTTTCCCACAGGGAATTTCGTTAACATGTAATCATAGTGAAATTCGTACACGCAAGTTTTAGAAATATCTAGGATAGCCATTCCGATATAGAGGTTTATCGAATATAATGCATGATTTTTTCATATCTATTGCCATAAGATTATCGCTGAAAATGGATCTGTTCTGGAAATTAGGACTTAAAATCAAATTTTTAGCTCCGTAACGACCGTGCCAGCTGCGAACGATTTTCACGATTCGATGTTATCGGACATTCTGCATTGTTTCCCCAAACGTAGCGTTATTCATTAATTTATAGTTGTTTTTTTCAAAATTCGACTATGCTTGAGTCCTTAATGATGTGTTTAAGTCTATGTAGGATTTCAACCGTGGGGGCTGTTTAAATTTTACAACTTTATTGATGTGAATTAATCGTAAACATACTGCAGAACTTGCTTAAGATTTCTATAGTGAATAATGTAATTTTCTTTAGAATACAGAGTGGTCATTAATTTGGAGAATTTTGAATTTGGAGGTTTTCTACGTTCAGCGCAGAAAGGTAAATCTTTATCTAAGTCATGTAAATTTTCCGGATATTCTAAATTCAATCTAAGATATAACCATTTTCAGCGTCATCGGGGACAGTAGTAATATCAATGTTGTTATCGGTCCATTCAAATCCCCATATGGAAGAGATTGACTCATAGCTCAACCATATAAATTATTTACATCAAAATACATAAGGTATGTTGAGGGTTTGTTACTATTGTCGCGATGAAGGGCGGCGCCTCCATCATGTCACGGATAAGCCTCCCCCATGTCACGGCTAACGGTTTTATCCGTTGAGGGCGTAGGTAAGGTAATAGATGGTAGAGCTTGAAAACACAATGTTTTAAAAAAAAGAAAGTAATACCTCTTTATTAAGTAATTTAAATAAGTTTAAGTGCGGGGGTTCGTCTCGTAGTTTTAGGGAAAGCGGTCCTGGTGTCTAAGACGACGGTTGCTCACGTCTTTCCCGGGGGTCGGGTGTTGTAGTCGGCCAACAGGTCTGCAGCAGCTCGCTGTAGTAGCGTTTACTTATCGGCCAGCGTCGTGAGGTGGAAGCGTCCGGATGGGGGACGGCGTCGACCGCAGATTGTCCTGATGTGGAACGTGTTGCAGAGCGTCCTGACGTGGAACGTGTTGCAGAGAGAGCGTCCTGACGGCGAACGGCGTCGGCTGCAGAGCGTCCTGATGTGGAACGTGTTGCAGAGAGAGCGTCCTGACGGCGAACGGCTGTCGGCTGCAGAGCGTCCTGATGCGGGACGGTCGTGTTGTAGAGCTTCCTTGACGGGGAACGGCGTCGGCTGCAGAGGGTCCAGATGTGGAACGGGTCGGGCTCCAGAGCGTCTAGATGGCAGGGCGGCGTCTCGATGGCGTTGGTACTAGTGCCCACTGAGTTGGATGGTAGAGCGACTAGTTGCAGGACAGCGTCCCGGCGCGCGGCGCCCCGGTGCGTCGGTACCAGTGGCCACGGAGTCGGTTCGGTAGAACGACTGCCTTCTAGTTTTTTGGCTCGCATTTTTATACACCTTTTTCGGCTAGTCTGCATGTTGCATCTCTTTGTTCTCGCCCCGTGTTTCGCCCATCGATTTCATATGTGCGCGGCCTCGTTTATCGTAATTTTCGCTGAGCTCTATCGTTGCGGAATTGGAACCGATTACCTAGTTCTTTCGACACAGTTGCGGTGCCCTCGATTTCACAAGTTCGCGTTGCAATTCTTTGTTCGCGGAATACAACAAAAAATCCTCTCGCGGTTTTTCTTAGAAAAATCCCTTTCGTGACATTATCATAATCTTCTAAATACTTATTGTTTGCCTGAGAAAACCGATTACAACATTGACTTATCCCACCACGAATACCCCGTTCTATGAACATTAGCATATCAACATCTTGAATTGTTTCGAGCCTACACCCTGTATATTTAAGCATACAGTCCCACGTATACCCTGGAATCGTGTAATAGTGGGCAGGACCAAAGTTGTACGTCTTGTAGTAAGTACTACGAAAAGTTTCATAAACACAAGTTAATAGCATGATATCGGTTTTCATATAGAGATCACTGTAGTCGCCTAGAGTTCTCATACTGAATTTCTTCCAAACTATTTGTGCATGCGCATAATCAATCTCTTCTATGTTCTTGTCGTTTAGCTTATTGTAAAAGTGTTTTATATCAGGTAATTTTTTTCATCGAGTCGTTCAATGCTATCTAAATAATCATAAAAGAATACGCCTTTTCGCGTTAATAAATGAAACGTTTCCTCATCTAAATCCTGGAATTCGCGTTTGAGATTTTCAAAGTTTTCATCTTTCAATGTGGAAGCTAGTTCTTTTAGAGAACAACCCATGTTTCTGAAGGAGTCTATAAATCTAAATCTTAATTTAGTTTTATCATCGTGAACTGTGAAACTAATATATTTTTCCTTATTCTCAGGTAATAAAGTAGTATGACATTTCTGCGCAAGCTCTCTGATTACAAAGTGTACGTCATAGCCCCCGAAGTTGTGAAACACCACGGGAATTACAAAGGAATTTTTGTAATTTAAATTACATTTATTATGAGCAAAACCTCTGAAGTTTGCAGAGAGATGGCAGTGGTCCCTAACAATTTTATCTGTTTCCTTAAACTCCTTTTCGCAAATATGACAAGTTTTACTAGCATCTCCTAAACTAACTTCAACATTCTTGGAGCAGACAAATTGTGTAACTTTGCTTAATTCCTCCGTGAACCAAGACATACAATCTAAACCTCGAGCAGTTTTATAATAGGACCAGTCTTGATTATAGCTGCATTTAAAAAAATACCCTGCACCGTATGCTATGTGTTTCTGATATATACTCGTTTTACAATGGCTATCATCATTAAATGGTTCCAGCAAAGATTCGAAATCTGCATAAATAATAAACGGAACTTTTTCTTTGTAAAGGAAATTTTTAAATTTAACAAATGGTTCTTTGGAAAACTCAATTTTACAGTCACTAAGTTTTCCACAATACACAACATGCTCCTTTAACTTATCCTCCGAACTGAAATAATTTAGACATCTATCGCAGAAATATTTTTTATGATTCTTTTTAGAAAGCTGATTAGTTAATAGCCTAGATATATCTTTAATGTAGCAATAATGATACTTTATTTCTACTTCCAGGTCGTCATCATCATCATTCGATATCGGTTCAAATTCGTTTACTTTTGAAAAATAAATATCTTGAACAATTAATAAATTTACATGTTTTTCTAATTTTCGTTTAGTTACACAGACTGGAACAACAGAAAAATTTGATTTTGAGTCCATTTCCAACCCAAATACATTAACAGAGATAGCATTATTTTTTTCAAATTTAGAAATTTAGAATTTAGAAATGTCATAGGAAATTCAATTTCTTTTATATTTAGCACATCAGCGTAATGAGGATACGAAGAAATTCGATTTGGATTTGATTTTACATTTGCAGGGAAAAGAGCACTATCTATAGCCCAAGCGAAACACGCCTCGTCGTACATATTTTTAACATTAATACAAGCCTGCTTTATTTCAATTTTTTCCGGTAGTCTAATGTAGGATGAGATACCGTTCCCCACTTCATATTTATTTATATTAACTTCTAAACCATAGGTTCTCAAACTAATTTCGTCTACCGCCCACTTTGAGAATCAATTATTTTCTGGCGCCCCCTAAAATTTTTAACTTTACCACATCTTAAAAATTACAATCGCAATCATTACTTTAATAACTTTAGTTAAATTATAGCCTGCCATACGAGTCTTGTCTTGTTTCCCCCAATTTTCTCTGTGCTCTTTACCGCCCCCCTGTAGGCCTCTAACGCCCACAAGGGGGCGTTATCGCCCACTTTGAGAAAGACTGTTCTAAACTAATAGTCTTATCTAAGGCCCACCCACTTCCAGACTGTGAAAATTCCGATAAAGCGTTAAAAATATCATCTTTTACATTAACCTCAAACCATTGACTTAAATTCACCCCTGCATCAATTACTTTATTTTTGGTGTTAAAATACTTTTTTTCAATTATTTCCTCATCTTCCGATTTTCTAATAAATTCACCACAAAAACAAGTATTTACTTTAAGCATGGACATTTTTTTTAAAGTATTTCTAAGTCTACTTTTGAAAAGGTTAAAGGCATCATCGAAAAATTGATTTAAATCTATATGCTTTAAATTAATAATTATCCCAGTGCGAACCCTACACTTAATTCCTCCCATTTTACTCGATTACTACGTAATGATTCTCCAGCTCCGGCTCCCATATAAATTTGTTTTTCAATGAGATTTTTATACCTTTTCAAGTGTCCTAAGTTGGTTTGCAATTTCCGTAGAACTCCTATAGATAAATCAGAATGCTTAATAGCTCTATTGTAAAGTCTAATGTGTGATTTTACCTGTTTCATCCATATCTCTCTCTGCCTAGGGGTACAACTACTCACTAAAAGTGTTTCTACTTCTCTAAACTTTCTGATAATTTCATTATCGAGATGTTTGATTTCTTCAGAGTTCATAGCTGTGCTCTCGTACTTGTACGTTTATCGAAGAATCCGAAAATAACTAAAGTTGTTCTTCTTTGTCTATTATATTTATAGGTCATCTTCTCATTCCTTCTCCTCAGCTTCAGCTAAAAATTACAAAAACTTAATATTTGTAAAAAAATTATGTGTAGAATTTTTTACTTACTTTCGATAAACTGAAATAGCACTCCCTTCGAAGGCTTCTTTACGTCCTTTAAGCCCTGATAAACTATACTATATTTGCCGTTGGTAAATTGCGATAAATTATCTTTCATTAGAGGTAGCATCCTTTTTGGTAGAAAGGTTTTTTTCTCCTCGAATTCTAATAAAATAGTTTCTCCATATTTAGTTTTTATTATTCGTGCCTCGTATATCGGCTGTGGCACATTTACAGGTAATTCAGCAAGCTTCACTATTTCTTTAGTTTCTAAAAGAGAAACTTTATTTAGCTTTCCTAAATCCATCTAAAAATAAGAAAATTGTTCTTAATTTGATTGAAATGTATAAAAAACAAATTTACTCACGTTTTATTTCATACACGCACACACACACAATGCACAACTATAAAAACTATTAAACTGTTAGGAAATCATGTTGATTGGTCTTTTTATGCAGTCTGTGACATCATTTTTTATTTTTATTTTTACATACATCAGCTTATTACCAATGACAGATAGAACTATATTCTATCCCTCTCTCTCTCTCTCTCTCTCTCTGTCACTAAAGACTGTACGTGACTAATTACTTATTTGGGTTAAACTTCTATGTATATTTATTTAACTGATAACAATTACCTAAATCAATTTTATCGCTTCGTTCTCTTTGTTTATTGCTTCGTTCTTAGGACATTTTTGTTGAATAAGAGCAAAAGTTCCTAACTTAAGGGTAATGCGATGCTGCCAACTTAATGTAATTTTATTTACATCGCAAGCATCTTACTTCTAAAATGTTTATATTTATATATATTGTTTCGTTCTCAAGGCATTTTTATTGAATAATCATATTATATTTCATCGATATATATTTTTATCTTAAATGTTTATATCCCGATAATAAATTATGATAAATCACCGCCTCTGATTTATTTATTCAACTTTTTTTTAAAACAACATATTTTATGATGGACCGCGATTTAACTGGAAATCTACACAAGTAAGTCAAATGTGTTTGGTGCTAAAATATTATATCGTTTCACGTCTTGTATGTGATTTAACTGCACAAGTAAGACAAAATAATGCGCTTAAATCATATTGATTGTTTGTTTTTTTAGCGCTCAATTGTTTAGTCTGCAAGTTGAAACACATTTTTAGACGCATCCGTCGGTCATCGACCTCTCGCAGCGATCTTCTAAAATGTTTATATTCCGATAATAATAAATAAATAAAACTGAACCCCGGCGCCACCTCTTCAACGTTTTTTTTTTTAAACAACAACATAATATTATTTGTTATGGGCTGGAAATCTGCACAATAAATCTTATTCATTGTTTGTTTTTTTTATTTACTTCTCGGGATTGTTTAGTCTGGCAATACGTTCAAACACGCCCAGCGACCTCTTCACAGATAACTTCCCCCACCAGGCCCCCCAGGTCGACCTGGAGCGCGCGCGACCTTGAAACTGTCACCGTACCGGCCTATAATACCTACTCACAGGGAGTAAGTATAAGAGTTATACCAACAGAGTGAATAAAGTGAAAAGCAAAATATACAAAATGATTTATATGAGAGAGAAAAGAATATTACCCAAGAGTATCGCTCTGAGTTTTCGAACACGCCCCAGGCATTGACCAGATACGTTTAGTGGCCGGTGATTTTGTTCGTTTTTGTGACAAACAATTTTCATAATGGCGAATGGTATTATCGTTGGACAGCTCAGAGAGTTTTCACTTCAAAATGATTAGGGAGTGTACTAAACTCGAATGATTAGTTTTTTCAATACCAACAAACATTTTTTCACGTCGAACACACTTAAGCGCGACACGTTTCTTATGCCCGATTGCACCGAATTAAATAAGAAATACTTAAATTTAAGCACTGCTTAAAAGTGCTAGTTTTGTTGCACCGTACATTAAGTAATTTTTAAATGTGTTGAGCAGATCTTATATCTAAGCCTTCAAAATCGAGTACTTAAGCAATGCTTACATACTCCATCTCGTTTTTAAATGTAGAATGTGAGCTGATGTTTAACTAATCTCTGTACAGAATTTTTAAATATTGGCAAAGTAGCGGCAGTAGAAAGAAGTTAAGTGCTAAAAAAGTTAATTAAAGGTCGTTGAAAACTAAATAAAGAAAAAAATTGAAGAAATAAATGACATTTTTGAAGATGATCTGGATTTGTTAGAGATTATAGATTTCGGATTTCCAAGATTAAATTACACCCGGTCAGATTATTTTCACGAAATTGACGAATTCAATTTTTACAGACTTTTCGTTTAACTAAAAGAACATGTTTGAATGTGTTGACTTTAGTAGAGGAAACTTTAGAATTTCCTAATGATCGGTAAGTAATCAGAATCAGAAAATTTGAATGTGTGTACTAAAATAATAAAATTGTATTCAATAGCAACAATAATGTTTCACCAATGAATCAGCTGCTTACAACTTTACGATTTTATGCATCAGCTGGATATTTAACTGCTGTAGGAGATTTTACTGGAATGCATACTAGCACCATGATACTATGACCTTAAAGATAGATACATAAACAGACGAGTTTACGTTTCGTTTGCGCATAGCGTCACTGAGTGACAAAAATCGAACTTTGTGTGTTATAATTGAAAGAAACAAAATTAATAAATGTCCATTTATGATGCTTTTATATATTTTATCGTCAGTTTAATGCTTTAGTTAGGTCTCCGATCTCATTAAATGTGTGAATTTTTTTTCTTATTTTCTCATTTTAAGATGAATTCGCGGCGCTTTTGTCAACGGATGACGTAGTCGATGCGCAAGAGCATATCTTTAAGCTTCCTAGTATCATGTACTAGCATTGGCTGCGTTCAGGTAACTGCAGCAGCTGAGTTGCTTACTAAGCAATCGCTTGTAATTGGCTATTACTTTAATTTGAACCAATCACAAACGATTGCTTAGTCAGCAACTCAGCTGCTGCAGTTACCTGAACGCGGCCATTGTATCCAGAATTGTTGCACGGGTATCACGTGCATTAGCTCTATTAAGGCCACAGTTTATACATATGCCTATAACAGCTGCTGAATTAACACAAACGCAAAATCAATTTTTTCTAATAGCGACGTTTCCAAGAGTTTTAGGTACTATTGATGGAACTCACAAAAGAATTCAATCCCCTAGTGGGCAAGACGCCGAAATCTTCCGATATCGCAAAGGATATTTCTCAATGAAGGTGCAGGCTACCTGTAATGCATCGTAAGAAATAACAGACACTGTTGTTCGATGGCCGGGTTCTGCCCACGATTCTACGCTTTTTAACAATAGTCGTCTAAGAGCACAAATGGATAACGGAGATTTTCCAAATACTATATTATTAGGTAATTAATTATTGTTTATACATCTTCATAATTTGCTGTATACAGTGTTTCATTTCAGGAGATAGTGGTTATCCCTTGAGAGAATATTTTCTAACACCACTAGCGAATCCTGTTACCAGGCAAGAACAATTGTACAATGAGGCACATATAAGAACTCGTAACACTGTGGAGCACTTATTTGGCAACTGGAAACGACGGTTTCCCCGTTTTAGCCTATGGGATTCGCCTCAAAATAGATACAGTTATGGCTGTTATTGTTGCTACAGCTGTACTGCAAAATGTAGCACGTAAAATGAATGAGGCAGAGCCACCACTTCTAGAAGAAATTGATGAGCAGGAATTAGAGATTTTAATTCAAAATGGTAGAATACCAGGTGTTGCAAATGTAGAGCAGGGCAACATATTCTTAAGAAATAATCTAATAAATAATTATTTTGTAAATTTATAATATATATGTATATGTTACGGATAAAGACGATAATTGGACATTGACGACAATGGCCGGACAATAACGTGAATGTCCATTTTTCCTGGCCAATATCGCTAATAACCAGACATTAACGTTAAGGCCCGTTGCGGCCGGGCAATGTTGTTAAAAATTGTCATTTTATATTCATGTTAACATCCTTGCCTGGTCATTAACGATAATAGCCAAAAACTGTTGGAGAATATTGATATTAGGTATTATGATTATTATTGAAACTCCACGATATGTTTTCTTTTATTATTTTTCTTCATCAAATGTGCACCATTGAAGCAGGTACTATGTGAAAAAATATAATTCACACTTATTAAATCTTACTTGGTAACGTAAGTAAAAAATTAAAAAAAAAAAAAAACACAACAAAGTGAACAATATTAGTTTTTCAAATAATGTGGCATGAGAGTGATCCATGGCACTTGGAATTGCAAATTTTTGCTTTGCGCGACATGCACACTTATTGTTTTTACATCCGCTATTGCAGTGACAACTCTTGTAACCCTGTCCCCCTAAAATACTATATTCAGCTGCAACTTTTCTAAGGGAAATTTCTTTATTTTTTTTGCGGAATCGCTGAGGTTCTCCTGTAAAATAAACTTTTCAATGCAGGGATTAAATTCAGATCTGATGAACTTATGCTTTAAAACGCCATGGGTTGTACCTAAAATCTCAACATTATTCTGTGATTTATGTTTTCAACAGCACTTAAACTCACAAAGCTTATAAATACCATCTTCTACATACTGACAACAGGCAGTACAGTACAGGGAGAACCACGAACTCTGTCCACGTCCGGTATGGGTACACGAATCGTAGTTCCAACTTCAACCTCGGAGAATTTTTTATTAGATAGCTTCTACATTTTGATGACTTGTTTTTCTAAAGATTCTCTGGATCTTTTACGCTCCCTGATGTTCGCAATTAAGACATTTTTCATCATTAACTTCTTCGCCAAGTAGTAATGTTGTAAAGCACTGGCCGCAAAGTATTTGGCTTTCGTCTACGACAAAAATTCAATAGAATGTTATGTATTTGGTGGGCCAGGGATATTCGTATATTTCCCATTGAATTAATAAAAAATACGAAATGAGCTTACTGTTTTCAGTCAAGCTTTCAGCATCTACTGTTTCTGGAATTGTATTTTCTTTATCTTCTCTTTCTCAATGCGAATTAGGTCAGTTTATCATCATTTATCAACTGTTGACTTCAGAAGTGTGGCAACAGGATTTGACAACACTGCTGCTAAAAACAGTATATTAAAATCTGATACAGATATTTTTCCTCTACTCTAACCTCATTTTGTTCAGCAACGGCTGTCAATGTCACTGTTTGTGGAAAAATAATATTATGAGTCACTGTTGCTTTAGATAAGTCCCCGCTATGCAGTGGAAGAGAACTCTGTAAAGTGTCAGCAATGTTATTACATGACAATTTAAGAATCTACACAGTAGCGTCACTCGAATATAACTGTCGCATTTGTCATTTTGTTTGATACCTACCTTTTTGCAAATTACATTACATTTTCACAAGGTCATCAAAAAGTATAGTCATTTTTTTGACACTGACGCTACTGGGTAATTATTTATACCGTGTTACATGCGTATAACTAATTTTTCCATGTAAGACTTACATTTTTTGGCACGGCAGATGTGCTCATAAAATTTGGCAACAAAGTTGACTTTGGTACATTTTTATCAACCAAAGGACCAAATATCTCATCTTCATTGCATAATATATCAGCAACCTATAAAAATAAGTACTTCAAATCTACATAAATTGTTTTCTACAAATTCTCACTTCGTTTGATTCAGTTACCATTTCCTCTTGCTCTTCCTGTACACATCCTGTGAACGAATCGCAATGAAATGGATTGTCCATGCCATGCACAGTTTTGGTGTACATCAACGATAAGATTAATTCCTTATCAGTATCTTTTGTCGTGCTGACTGGTTTTCCTCCTCCTTAAATTTTCTTATTATTCATGACATATATATTTATCGGAATTATTACAAACCTGTTGAATACAATTGTTTCTTTTCTTCAGCCACTTCTTTTCTTATCTCCTTCTTTCTATCGTTAAAAAAGGCAGGGCAACGTGTATTAAATTGTTGAGTGATTGATTCCCATGCCTGCATTTTGTGTTCGTTTGTAACGTTATCAGTTTTTTTATTTTCTATAACTTGTGCATGTTTGTTAATTAAACTGTAGAGCAGCTGTTTTTCATTAGAAGAAAAATTGGCTGTTCGTGCCTTTTTAGCGCTTGAATTCTAAAATTTCGTGAGATTTAAATATGACATTTTTTATTTATTTCTTACTTACATTATTCGTCATCCTCAACTATTTTAATGCGCGTAAAATACACAACGATGGTGTTTTACCAAACGCTTTTAAATAAAAATATTTTTATAACTGATTACACAACTTCTATCCAGCACAAAACACTTCCCTTAACCTCTGTGCTTCACCTAATACACTTCTGACAGACACGCAAACACTACATCGAGTGCGTTCCAAATAATGCTTGCAACACCATGGCCAGCTACATTAACATTCACTATCACTAGGTGCTTTCCATTTGAGAGCGTAATGTCCTTGGTGCTTAGAACCCTGGGCTTTTTGGAGCTGCTCTGAATAGTACGCAATTGGAACACGAAATTTTACGCGCGAATAACTGTCACCTTCAACATAACCAGTTTGATCAATTGAATTTGACTTTTAAATATTTTTCGCAAAAAAATGATTAGCACAATTTTCAACTATTCAAATATTATAGCATTTTCGATTGATATGCACCGCTTGCACTCGGTGTATTTTCATCTTCTTTTAACTTCATGTAATAACACGAAATGAAGATACTTTGAGTGCGCACTAGTGCGGTCAATCAAAAACGCTGTTAGTATTTATGCGTCAGATAGAGCTTAGATAGATATAACCTCAAGTATTAACAAAATTGTTGTTGGAGCTTCACGCCGTTAGTCAAATGGTGGTCCTCGAGAGGAAAGGGGTAGGAACTCGAACGAGACTTGACGCCACGTCGCATTTTTTAATGGAACAGAGGGCGTCGTGTCACAGAGCACCTCGGAGCTGCCCAGGCAGGAAAATGGAAAGCACCTACTGACGTGTATGTATTATTCATTCACATTCTTTTTTCATTCAGAGTAGGCCGTGTTGGTACCTTCAAGTGAATATGTTCCATTTTAATATGATGGTTATATTTTTGAAAAATGACGCCAAAAAACATTGATGATTTTGAGCATTTTGCTTAGTATTGCAAAGTCACAAGTAATTATTTGTTTTAATGCTATTATTTTACTTTCTTCATGCCATCGTAGAGTATTGGAGTTTGCAGTTAAGCGTTCGCCACCTGGTATCAACTAAACAAACCCTTGTATGCTACACAACAAATCGTGTTTTGGCGTCGATCCTGAGTGTATGATGTATCAGAATTGTGTTATATGTGACAATCACATTAAATCAATTTGTGTATTTGTATTAGTACGCACTTTAACACGTGCATTACAAAAATTCCGTGTAGCTTACAGAGGTTCAGATTTATCCACGGTAGCGCTGCGATCTTAAAATCAAACGCCTATAAGAAGCATTATAGACGATGGGACTGACGTTAAAGTGTTAGAAGTTTACATTTGTCACATTTTGAGTTCTATCAAAATACATGCACGTAACCTAACGAAAAAAAAAAAGCACGACCTACTACTAGAATGCAAAAAGAACGTGAATGGATAATATGGCCGTTTCAATTCGACTTTCAAAAATTTTGACGGGTACTCCCCTCAGCGCCCCTTGTGAGTTTTTAAGTAATTGCAGTTGTCATTACCATGGCCGACTACATTAATAAGCTAACGCTTATATGGCCGTTTCAATTCGCTTAAAATTCGAAAAAGCATGCCATGATATATAAGGTACTAAATCAACACTCCGTACAGGTAACGCAATCCCATTCCTCTCGTGAGAGGATTGAGAAACAAAGATAACAAATATAATTGTCGCAAGTGCAATAAAGAAGACAACAGTTTCAGGAAATTCTGTTTACCGCAATGTCACTGATTTCAATTTAAAAGTGTATTAGGTTATGTCTAGTTAGTTATTTACCAATCAAAAAGTTGTTATTTTGAGAAGTGCAGAATGTTTCTTTTACGAAAAAGGCGGAATCATTAAATGTCATGCGATAAAAGTTCGGAATGCGATATTTAAACTCAATTTTCTTAACCACTGACAGTAACTTTGACAAACGTCACTTCAAATAATATTTCCAACTGTTTTTTATCCCTAGATAAGAGGAATGTGCGACAAGGATAGATATAAAAAATCACTAAATGCGTTACCTCTATACGAAGTATGTTGATTTAGTACCTTAATGATATACGGTGACCAACGTCATCTATGAAAGTCACTTTAAACTTAAACCCACAAGATCGTTGCAAATTTCTTTGTATTAAGGAAAAGCAATAAATCTGTTTGTTAACTTGCACTGGTTCAGACTTTCTTTTTACGAAATATGCTTTAATGAAGCCTAAATTTTTTGTTATTATTTTTCTGTTATTTCCACGAGACAGTTTAAAATCAGCGGTCTCGCGATAAGAGGTCTGTTCCACTCGTCAGGATTTCGAGTTCTGAACCGTTCAAAATCGTACTGAGCATGAGCAATGCACAAAATTGGATATAAATTTCATACTGCGCATGACTCGAACGGTTCAGAATTTGAAATTCTGTCAAATGTAACAGACCTAAGATCACGAACCCGCTGAAGTAACATTTTTAAATGCGGCAATTTTAAAAATTTGATACTGCATCAATTGTGAGAATACTAAAATAATCTCGTATTGCTAAAATTAGTTTTGAATTGTCCAACTTGGGATCAGAATTTAAATTTAATAATAAGTATATAATGATTAGAAAATGTATTGCTTGTGGCAACGAAAATATGTTACTTTGAATTTTTTAATGCAATTCCGTTTCGAACTAAGTGGCTTGAAGCAATGAAAGAATTTTATGGTACCTAATTCTGTACCTTAGAGGTAAAGAATCGTATCTCCAGTTTTTGGTTAAATGCCTTTACATATTTCTTATCCGGTAGAGCACGTTATATACTGCCAGTTATAATGTAAAACATGTTAGTTAAATTACTTAATAAAATAATCCAGAAGTTACATTGCTATTTTATTTCATTATTGTAAAAAACTACTGCATATTAAAACTTTAAACTTCGTTTTCTCTAATCTATCATTATGGAGATACGATTCTTTACCTCTGAGGTACAGAATTGGAAATAACAATTCTAGTGTACTTTATTCATTTCTTCTGTAATTTGTAGAAGTCATTTTCACGAATTATCTTTAAAAATTATAAAAACAAGACTGGATTTACTAAAGAAGCTGTACCATCTATTTGTAAGAATTTTTTTCTAAATTTTACTTCACTATATCATTTTATGGTTTGTTTACATTCATGTTACATACATGTCAGAGTAGGGAAAACAGCTTTATTTATAAGATGATTACGAATTTTATAAAATAATCGAGAGATAACCTCAATAGGGAGTAGATTAGCTGTGGGGGTTCCGGGCCAAAAACCCATAAGAAATAACACAGGCCTCAAAAAACGTCAAAATTGACTCAGGCATGACGTCATCGCGCCGTAGGTGGTCGGAGATGACCTTGGAGTGTCTCTGTCTGGTGACCTTTGACCTTGGAGCGTCTGATAAGCGGTGTCTGGTGACCTTTGAGTCTGATAAGCGGCGTCTGGTGACCTTTGACCTTGGAGCGGCTGAAGGTAAGCGATGTCTGCTGAACTGAATAAAAAAGATGTGAAGATAAGCGTTGCCTGGGGGGAGCATGCTCTGGCCTGCAATAATAAAGGGAAAGGTAAGTTGTGGCGAATAATGAAACTGTTTGAAGATGTGAAACCTGTGTACGACTTTAGATGTAAGAATACGAAACCTGTGTACGACTTTAGATGTAAAAATGCATGGTATCAATTGTTCGAACACGAATCGAGTGAAACAGTAAAAAGGAAAAAAACATTTGTTCTCTTTCAAATTAGAATGTTTACATGTCTTTTAATTATTAAATAGATCAAAATTATCTAATTGGTGAAAATTGTTTATGTTGACTGATAATATACATTCGTAAGCAAATTTAAATAAAGATGATAACGTAAGACAAAACATGGTGACGCAACAACTTTAATTGTATCAGTTTCAAATAAGCAAATTTACATACAAAACGTTTTTTGGATAATTTTGTTACAATGCTTTAAATAGGATCAGGCACACACACTGGTAATATCAAAACTAAAAGCAGTTCAAAGCTGTTTTACGTGCTTTTTGCTTGGTTTCATCAGTGTGAGCGTAGCCTAAAATTATAAAGTTTAGAAGCGCCAAAAGTAAAAACAAATTATAGGTACTAATTGTACGTATTTTATCTTGTCATATAAAACTTATCACACGTAAAGGTTAATAGATCAATTTCGAACGTCACGCAAATTACATGAAAAGTTACAAAAAACTGTGTAAAATTTAGAAGCGTCAAACAAAAAAACAAATTATTATATATCGGTTTAAACGTGTTTAAACGTGAATCAAATCAAATTTATCACACGCAACCATGACGTTTTCTTCGTAGATTACACTCATCCAATTCAACAAAAACATTTTTTTCATATAACAGTATTGTTTTGCCTGTATACGTATTGACTATTCCTTGTATTTCATTTTGTTGTCCATGATAAAAAGATGATAACGGTTTCGGATAACCGGGAACCACTTGGAGTAAGGGGAAATTCATCATGTACATTTCATTATCAATAAAAAAGATAATATTTCCATTAGGTCTTTGATAAATGGCGTTAATTTTAGTAAAATTTGTAGGTAGAAACGATAACCAGTCAGTTATTAATAAAGGTTCGTTATACGTTTTTAAACCTAACTTCACCATCCAAATCTATTTCTCATAGAATATATAAAGATATTTATTCACAATGAGAAATGTATTAACTTTATCGCTAATAGTACACAAGTCAGGTGCTGCCATCTCAATTTTCACGTTTGTTACAGCAATGTTTCTAGATAATGGCTCATTTTTTGATGTTGTTTTGGTTACAGATGTAGTCGCTGGTGTAGGTTTCTTTGTTGTAGGTATCACAGTCGTAGTCTTTTGAGTCGTGGTTGTTTTCCTTTGTCCATACAAATTTTGAATCGCTAAGATATCTTCTGCATGGAGTTCGATGCGAGAGTTGTTTTTAATGATTATAGAATGCAAACATCACAGATTGCTCATTATTAGTGTGTGGAAGTCCTAACGTATGTCCTATTTCATGAGCTAATACTGCATATAAACTAGTCTGGTATGGGGGTGCTTCTCCTAAAAATAAGTACCACAATTCATCTGAATCAACATGAACTTCTCGTTGAAAAATATGTGGTGCTGGGTAAAATGAATGTGCCAGAGTTCTTCCAATCCCATCAAAATCGAAAATACAAATATTATTGTTCTTAGCATTCAGATGACGTTTGTTTCTATGTACAATTGTTATATTCGAGTCCTGCATGGTTTGAGATTGAGTAAAATGTAAATTCGATATTAGACAAAAGTATAATACTCTAACATACTTGGTTTAAATTTTAGTTGTTTGTATACAGTCTACATTTTTAATATTTATTGAAAATAATATTTATGACATTAATATCTATAAAATTAGGCAAACCTAATCAAAATGTTTCCAGAATAATACTATTAAGATATTTATGTAAACGTAATCTTAATAGAATTTTTATAATGTAATAATAAATCTGTGTCACAAAGTTATCATTCGTAACGTTTAATTTTACTTATCAATTTGTGCAACATAGTATGAAACTAACAAAATATAGTGAAACTTCTCTAAGTTGAATCTCAAGGTACAAGAAAGTTGAGGAAATAAATAAACAAATACACAAAAAAGTTATTTCTTTATTTAAAAGTATTCGGTATTTTTTCTGTTAAAAACACATGGAGTTATAGAACTTATAAGAGTTATAAAATTTTCTAAAATAATATTTTTCTTAAATATGTATAAAAATAACATAAAATGAAATTATATGTATTCTAACTTGTATTAATCTCCTGTTTTGCTTTCAGAATTTACTTGAGTCATTAGTCATTACCAGCTTTCAAAATATACATCTCATAACACGAGAAAAACATTCAGTAATACTTTAGACAATGATTTTTCAAACTAATTTACACAAGCTCATTATTAATACAATTTTTATAATATTATTGTTTATCAATTTGTAGGTACTACAAAGTTATACTTTTAATTTATAAATAAACACATAAAAAGATGAATTCATTTTACTAGAAAAATAATTTTGATAGGGATTCAATTATTATGTTTCCATTATATAATAATAATAATAATAATAATAATATGTCTTTATTGGCGAGGTTCGGCTATTAACCGCTCTTCCACCTAACCATACAAAATTAGAATAAATTCCAACAAATATAATAGGCAAAAATCAAATAAAATAACATTAGCTAAACTTATTTAAAAAATAGGCATAGGAGGACTGTTTGAAAGTCTGCAGAGGCTTAGACCGGAGGTGGTTTGGTATTTCGTTGTAGACTTTGCAACAGTTATATACAAAGCTTTTTTGGTAAAATGCAGTAGTATGTTTAGGAATACTTAATTCATTACAGAATCTAATATTAACTTCATGAAGCTCATTCCTGAAATTTAATTTATCTCTAAGATAAGAAGGATGATTTGTTGATAAGATTTTGTGAACCAAACAAACTAAATGATGCTTTCGTCTGCAGCCATATTTAACCAGTTCAAATCTTTCAATGCAAAAGAGACATGATCATATTTCCGCAAATTATATATAAAACGAATGCAGTTATTTTGAACTCTTTGAATTCTCATACTGTTATAATTATCAAGAAAGGGACCATATACAGTGTCACAGTAGTTGAATTTTGATAAAATTAGAGAGTTAGTGAGCAAAATTTTTAATTCTTTAGATAAGTAATCTTTATGAGAGTATAAGCTTTTCATAATATTAAATGAAGATTTTAATAACATATTTACATGATCAGCAAATTTTAAATTAGAATCAAGTACAAGGCCTAAATTCTTATAACATTGCACTATCGGAAGCACAACATCATCAATAGCAATTCTTAAATTCTCAATTCTACTCCTATCGTTTTTACGACCGAACAGCATTACAACGTATTTATTTTTGTTTATTTTTAAATTATGAAGGGTCGCAAATTCAATAAAATTATGTAATTCTGTATTAATAATATCTAATGCACGAGACAATTCCGAAGGAGAAAAAGAAAAATAAAGTTGGCTATCATCTGCATACAACTGAGTCTTCAAATTTTTTGTTAATTTACTGAAATCAAATGTATATATGTTATAAAGTAAGGGTCCCAGTATCGATCCCTGAGGAACCCCTGAAGGGATATATTCGATATCTGATTTAATTTCATTCAAACTTACAATTTGCGATCTGCCAGTAAGATAGCTGTCAAGAAAGTTACAGCTTGAAATGTCAAAACCTATATGTTTTAATTTTACAAGTAGCAGATTATAATTTATGGTATCAAAAGCCTTGGAGAAATCCAGCATTATTAGTGCTGTAGCTTTTCCTTGATCAGTAGACAATAAAATATCATCCGTGGTATTAGCTAATGCAGTAGCAGTGCTAAATCCCTTACGAAAACCAGATTGCATTGGTGGAAGAATATTGTTAGCATCAATATATGTTAGAATCTGATTGTACATTACTTTCTCCAAGACTTTTGATAACAATGGTAAAATACTAATAGCACGAATATTGTCAAAAGTAGTAGGATTTGAACACTTTGGCAGGGGTCGTACTAGTGCAGTTTTCCAAGGAAGTGGAAAATATGACTGACGAATGCACTCATTAATAATATGCGTGATATACGGAGTTAAATATGGAGTAGCTAGTTTCAGCATTGATAAATTAATTCCGTCAATACCCGAAGAATTAGATTTCAAATTGTCTATAATTTTTTGAACAGTAGATTCCTTAACAAGAGAGAAAGAAAATGTGTTATGTAAGTCAGGAAGGGTATCACCATAGTGATTTAAAATACGCTGATCCGTATCACTTGCGTTTCCACATTTCACAAAAAAATTATTTAATTGATTAATATCACGATGACCCCATGGAAGTGTTGTAAAAGTTTGAGGTATTATAAATCGCTTATCATCGTGAGGACTTAGCGCAATTTTCTGCTGTGTGACTGTGCAGACGTTATGTTTTTGTGAACGTATTAAATTTTGTTCCAAAGATTTTTCTTTTAAATTTTGCAAAAATTCCAAATAATCATCGAAAGTAATTTTGTTTTTGATAACATTCTTCTTAACACCTTTAGCTTTTTTACATTTATCTTCACCCTCCACCCTGTGCGCGTAACTTTTCGATCGCAAGCCCACAAACTCTGTTATAATTCTACCGTTCAGCTCATCTTTCATTAGGCCGGGAACTTTCTTATTTACACGAGGAATATTAAATCTGTTATTATCTGGATAGTCACTGGTATCAAAGTGTTCATAACAGTCGCTCCGAATTATTTCGTAAACATCATCACATTCGATTTCATAAATCAAAGAGTCCGTATCCGTATAACACACTCTGCAATTACTTCCAAATTTAGACTTCAGGATCGAGTCCGTGTGATTTCATTAGCGTGGAACGAAATTGTTCGAAAACGTCAGCCAACAGTAAAACGTCAGTTCGCAAGTACAAGTCCGAATACTCTCCCAAATTTTGAATTTCGAATTGACTCCATACGTGTTGAGCGTGCGCATAATCGACGTCGCTAATATTTTCATCATTTAATTTATTATAAAATTTGTCTATGTGTGGTAATTTTGTTTCCGCAAAACGTTCAAACGAATCAAAGTAATCATATAGATACACACTCTTATGCGTTAGCAACTCGAATTTTTCCTCGGGTAAATTTTGAAATTCTGATTTTAGAATGGGGTACGTCTCTAAATTCGAAGCTAATTTATCCAGACTTGAACTCATAAATCTAAACGAATCAATAAAACGGAATTTTACTAAATTTTCATCAATCTGTTTTGTAAATGAAATATATTTTTCTTTATTTATGGGAGGCAAATCAATGCGACCCTCAAAATCTGAAGCTAAATTTTTAATTATGAAATGTGAATCGTAACCGCTGTTACCGTCGCGTATTTCTAAATAAAGTTGCGCTAGGAACATTTTTCGAGTTATTCGCAGTATCGGGTTGCGAATAGTAGGCAAAGAAAAAAAAAGTTTTGTTGTGAGATATAATGGGTGGTATGCATAAAACGAAGTAGATGCTAATACTTCTCAAATTAGTATATTCTTCGAAGTATCTTCTATTACATAAAGTACCTACTGCAGCTCTGAAGCATATACTACGAAAGCAAAGTTTATACTACAGCACGTAGTAAATACTACGCTGCAGTAGTATTTACTATTAAAATGAATCTGAGGCTTTGAAGTAGATACTACAGTAGGTGCTTCTATGCGAAGTAAAAACTTCTACATAATAATATCTACTAGATCGCATAGTAAATACTACGTTACTATAGTAGGTACTTCACTTTCGAAGTAGATGCTTGAAGTATTAGCATGTACTACGTTTTATGCATACCACCCATTTTGTCAAACAATTGAAAAAGAGTTTTTATCAAAAAATCTGGTAAAGAAATAGAAGTTTTTTAAGTATTGCACTGCATTTAATTCAAAAACCCTCCGTTTTCCTGACGTCCCCAGTCAAATTTATCGCGTTGACTGCCAGATTGTCGCACCGTAGTGTAACGAAAGTGTAACATTTGACGCCCAGAACGTGGGGCCACGTCAACATTAGAAGAAACTTCAGCTGCTGCCGAAGCCGTCCCCGATCCGTCCCAGCCGTGCTTTACTCAGTAAATGGTAAATACCCGTTTAAAATCTTCACGTATTTCTGGAGACGCCGACGCCGACGAGCTCCAGTGGCGCCCAACAACAGCAAGAATGAACAACGAACCTTCTTCAACACAAGAAGAAGTCGTCTACAGTCACACGCTGAAGACGTCCGATCTTCCGGAATTTCATGGTTCCGACTTCGAGTGCCCGGAGACATTTCTTCGAACGCTGGAAGAATATTTTACAATCACGAAGACTCCAGGTTGTATGTGGGTTCCCATCGTTAGTAACAAACTCGTAGGTGACGCCCAAGCCTGGTACAGTCGGTATCAGAACATCCAACTCACGTGGGCTGAGTTTCAAGAACGATTCATGGAGGAATACGCCGGAGTCCATGTCAGGATGAAGCTATGCGCTAAACTGTACTCTACGCAACAGAGAACGACAGAATATACGGAGCCATTTATTACTAGTAAGTGGAAACTCTTTGATCGCGTAGCCGCAACTGCTCCAATTGAAGATCGGATCGCTATTATCATAAATCAAGTACGACAAGACATGCGAATCGGAATGTCGTGCCCGCCTCCAACGTCTGAAGTGGACCTAAGGTCACGTGCTAGGTTGTTGGATCGTTCCATGCCACCAACGGATGACAAGGCACCTATCATGCATAAGGTTCAAAAGCCTCCATCTCCACAGCTTGCAACCTCAAGAGCGGCAGGTAACTTACCACAGTGCCGTTACTGCCCAGATCGGCACTTTCATAGAGACTGCCCAGTTAATAATCAAGCCCAGGGAAACTCCAACAGGGCTGGCGTCAAGAACAACGTCGGCCCGAGCATACGAAAAATCAAATAGGACCAGTCACTCTTCCCCGGCTACCGATTCGAATTGGCCATGTTCAGGCAGAGGCTCTTGTAGACACTGCTGCCACCAATAATTTCATCAAAACCAAACTGGCCGGAGGTCCAGTGCCAAATACGACCTCTGTAAAAGTCAGTATGGCAGACCGAGGCTCTGAACTCAACATCTGCGGAAGCAAACCAGTCTGCTACCATATAGATGATGAAGAATTTACGTCGATGTTCCTACTGTCGGACGAGTTACGAGAGAGTGTCATTCTTGGACAACCCTGGCTTATAGAAAATGTCGCCGTCATCGACACTCGTCGAGGTTGCATTCACTTCGGAAAAACGAAGAGGAGGACGAAACACTTCATTGCTAAGAAAAAACAAGTGCCCGAGCAATCTCCGAGTCTTATCGATCTGCAACACGGTTTTCCGCCAGAATACAAAGCCGAGTTACAACATCTCGCCAATATATTCGGAGATGTATTTTCTGAAAAGGGTCCACTCACAACAACCGCTACCACGCAGCATCAGATTCGCCTGCGGATAAGAAGCCGATCCGACAGCCTCCATATCGATGTTCTGCGGAAAAAAGAAACTTATCAACGAACAAATTGAGGAAATGCTCGCGGATGGCATCATACGACCGAGTACTTGGAGTTACAACTTTCCTATCGTTCTCGTAAAGAAGAAGGATGGAAAACAGAGGTTTTGCGTGGACTACCGTAAGCTCAATGCGGCTACTGAAGACGAAACATCCAACCTTCCCAGAATCCACGAAGCCCTCCGCGACCTAGGCTCCGCCAAAGTGTTCACGACCTTAGACATGAAATCAGGATATTGGCAAGTGCCTTTACATCCGGAATCGAAGCCATTAACCGCCTTCATCATTCCTGATGGTGCCGCGTATGAGTTTAATGTTATGCCGTTCGGATTAAAGAACCCACCACGTTTCAAAAACTCATGGCACAGGAGGTATTGGCCGGATACAACAGAGATTTCACACTAGCGTATCTTGACGATGTCATCATTTACTCCGCCAACTGGACGGACCATCTCAAGCATCTACACTTGGTACTTGAACGCTTTCAGCACCACCGATTACGATGTTCGTTAAAGAAATCTCAGTTCGGAAGGGACGAGCTCGAATACCTCGGACATCAGATCACACCTAGCGGTCTGCAACCAAAGCTAGCTCATCTTCAGCAACTGAAGGACCAGCCGAGACCCATCAACCGGAAGCAACTACAACAGTTCTTAGGACTAATAGGATGGTTACGAGATTATGTCCCACGCTGCGCAGATCTGACCGCACCACTCTCAGACTTGCTAAGTACAAAAAGACGATGGTCTTGGACGCAAAGCCAGCAAGATGCCTTTGTAGCAATCAAAGCTACACTTCTCGGCCACCTCGAGTTACACCGACCCGATCCGAATCTATCGTTTGTGTTGCAAACAGACGCAAGTGCACGAGACCTAGCCGGTGTCCTTTATCAAGAGTCCAGCGATTGTAAGCATATCATCTCATACGCAAGCTCGAAATTAAACCCGGCAGAACAAAAGTATCACTGCAACGAGCAAGAGTGTCTCGCTGCAATATGGGCAATTAAGCACTATCGCCCCTACTTGGAGGACAAGCCGTTCATCCTTAGAACCGATAGTCGTGCGCTATTATGGCTTGATCGAACGAAGGATACCAGATCAAAGCTTACTCGATGGTCATTGCTCCTCCAAGAATTTACCTTCACCGTCGAACATTGTCCAGGCCGCCAGAACGAGCTCCCAGGTATGCTATCTCGGAATCCTGAAGAGAGCCCGGTAGATCCCACAACGACTGACGAAGACCGCCTACTGCCTCCAGAGATAGAGATTGTACAAATAATAGAAATCACCAATCTTGCCACTGAAGTGGAAAATGCCCAACAAAGCGATCAAAATATAATCAATATTGTCGATCGTTTGCACCGTCTCCAAACAAATGGTCCAACCGAACAAGGGGACATCGCTTTCCGCCAATTGTATAGCATCGACAACGGATATCTGTGGCGCGTCAACGGAGACACACGTCAGCTCGTCGTGCCACCAGCAGCAGTCAACCATGTTCTTGTCCGGTTCCATGACGACCCAACTGCTGGTCATCCAGGCGCCGACGAGACAATAAGGGCTATCAGACGTCACTACTTCTGGCCAAAACTATCGGAAGACGTTCGCCGCCACGTAACCAACTGTATGACATGTTGTTGCACCAAGAGGGGCCCTCTGCAACCAAAGGCTCCGCTTCATCCACATGCATCAACAAAACCATGGCAGACAATCGCGATAGATGTCATGGGTCCATATATGAAAAGCACGAGAAGCAATCGCTTCATTTTTACCGTGACAGATCTGTGTACTCGATGGGTGGAGGCATTCCCACTGATGAGTACCGGAACCTATAAAATCACACGCCTGTTGGAACATGAGGTTTTCACTCGTTATGGCTATCCGAGATCCATTATTTCGGACAATGGATCACAGTTTACATCCATTTCCTGGGACACCGCAATCAAATGCTGGGGATGCCTTCATTGGACTACACCAATATTCCATCCGAGAGCAAACCCAGATGAACGTCGCAACCAGGAAATTAAGAAAGGTCTACGCACCCACTTGGAAGGTCGTAACCGCTTCCACTGGGATTAATTCCTACCAGCCATTATGTTCAATCTGCGCACAAGACAAAACGCTGCCATCGGAACCACGCCCAGTCAGGCTCTGCTAGGATATGAACTACCTAGACCAGATGAATGGGAGACAGAGATAATGCTACCTACCTGCGTAGATAGGCAGAAGTTTTACATTGGAGCGAAACTTTACTCCAATGTTGCCAGCCAGCTACAGTGGGACGGGAGGGTTCAAATCCAAACCGCGAAGGCCAAAACCCATAAGAAAATAGGCGCCACTTAATTTTTTTTGAAAGGGGGACAAGGTGAAAATTAAGAAAACCCGTTACATCCAGAACACGTCAATTTACTTAATCACAAACAACAATCATAAAAGAATATACACAAATAAATAAAATATGGGGAACACAAACGTTTACAACATATTCAACTTGGTCGGATCCGAACTTCGCATTAAACTATATTAAAATAATTCAAATCGTAACTAATGCAACAGAATACAAAAGAAGGCAATCTCCGGTTATTTGCACGCGACAACGCTCGTCTACTTATATCATCTTTAAATTACACCGGCGGTTACGCAATAAGTTGCAAGTTTAATTGCGGCAAAATCAAAGTAATGGATCAAAAACTAAATCCGCGAAATATCGCTCAAAACTAAGAAAAGAAACTATAACGCTCCGACCTTTATTCCTTTGATGTCCGATTCGTTTGTCGGTGTCTTTGCGGAAATGCCGCAGCAACGCTTTGTAGTGTGCCGGCTTCCGCGTAGAGGGGCGAGGGAGGGAACTTCCAACGCCGTAATTCGCGATGCACCCAACGAGAAATAACTCTTGATATAGGTCCAAGATTAAAGTCTAGGATTAACGATAGCTCTTGCTAGAAGTTCACGATAAAAGCCTATAAGCAATAAAATAAAACGAACACCTAAGTCAAACCGAGAGTTGCTGCGTATAGAACTTACCTCGGTCTGTTACCGAAGCTGGGACAAACCACGGGACACGCGGTTTTTCCTGTCTCACAACTGGGTCTAATCAGAGTCGGCAATTAGCCGTAGAAATGCACTAACATCCCTTCGATGTAATGGCACGCACATAAAAATATTTACGAAAAGAGAGTTTGACCCAAGAGACGGCAAGTTTCGTTCTGACAATGGCGCAACATTTCTCGTTTGACAAACAAGGAACGATTATAAACAAGCGAGACACCTTCTAATCTTACCTCCGGGGAACTTTCTTAGTAACAGTGGGAACCAATCGGCTGAAAGGGCAAAGATCACGCATAATACGCGTCCAGAAGTAGAACTTCGTTATAATTCGTTCAATTCCTCACATACACGCGATTTTGAACTCAAATAAGGATGGATTACGTATATAAAATGAATTTGTTTAAATAAATGAAGGTCCTGTTAATAGAAATATGCTAAAACGAAAGTTTAAGAAAAATTACGCCGGCGAAATACGGGTATTCCTCTGACTGCAATGTGTACAACGACGCGGTCCAAGGAATAATCCGACACGTCGAATTTCGCATATACAGGGCGTGTTCGGAACAGAAATGAAGGCTGGACGGTGGCAATGCATATACAGGGGGTATTCAGAACAGGAATGAAAAATGGACTGTAACAATAAATCAGCCACAGCACCCGCGTTTACCGCTAAAAGAGCGCGTAAAACAATTACATGAAAATCAGCATCGGTACCGCGCTAGGTATGCTCTTGGGAATCCTGTGCCCGTTCGTTACCAGCCCGGAGATCAGGTCATGACAAGAGCTCATCCGGCGAGAGTTGGAGCCTTCCCTAATCCATGGACAGGACCGCACCAGATCATTGAGGCTGCAGGACCCGTTGCTTACTGGATCCAACGCAACAACCAAACAGTAAAGATTCATGTCGACGATCTACGGAAAACTCCCAAGAAAGATACTCCACCACAAAAGTAGTCGTCGCAAACCGAAGCTGCGTTTTTTAAAAAAAAGGGAGATTGTTACCGTCGCGTATTTCTAAATAAAGTTGCGCTAGGAACATTTTTCGAGTTATTCACAGCATCAGGTTGCAAATAGTAGGCAAAGAAAAAAAAAGTTTTGTTGTGAGATATAATTTGTCAAACAATTGAAAAAGAGTTTTTATCAAGAAATCTGGTAAAGAAATAGAAGTTTTTTAAGTATTGCACTGCATTTAATTCAAAAACCCTCCGTTTTCCTGACGTCCCCAGTCAAATTTATCGCGTTGACTGCCAGATTGTCGCACCGTAGTGTAACGAAAGTGTAACACCGCTCAGGTTGTGAAATACTACCGGTACCACGTGACCATCCTTATAATTAATATTACATCCCTCGTGTACAGCTTCACGGAACACTCCTAAAATGTGGTCGTGGTCCCTTACCTTTTTGTCTCCCAAAGTAAACTGTTGCTCGCAGATGTGACAGTGTGTTGCATTATAAAATTGTTCTTTTTCGCTCAAAGTTAACGGTTCCATGGGTAGAGGGCAAAGAAAAACGGTTTCCAAACCTTCCGCGAACTGGTGCAGTTCGGTAGTAAACCGTTGTATACAATCCTCAACGCGATATGATCTATACACAGATAAGGAATCATCATAGGAACATTTGATGTAATAAGCAACGCTGCAAGGTACATGTTCCTGATATTTGTTTTGGTCACTACTTAGTTTCAATATACATTCTAGATCAGCATAAATTATGAACGGTGCCTTAACTTTATTTCTGAAATTTTTGAACTTTAAAATATTATTTTCTATCGCAGGCATTCTGATTTTACAAGCATTTAATTCTCCACAATCTACTGTATGTTCATCTAAACGTTCCTGACTGTAAAAGTAATTAAGACATCGATCACAAAAATACTTTCTTGTTTTATGCTTACGCAGCTGACTAGACAGCAACCGAGAAAGATTTTTTATCCATACGTAATGATAGTTTATCGGTGCAGTGTTGCTTTCATCATAACTGTCCTGTATCAAAAGCAGATTCACATGTTTTGACTGCTTTGCTTTCGTAAGGTAACAAGGTCTGACATCAAACTTTTTCTTCCCTATTTTCTCCAATACGTAAACATTAATTGACAAACCGTTTTGCTGTTCAAAACGTGGAATCTGCTTTATAGTTATAGGCATCGTGATATTTTTTAAATTTAAAACGGATGAATAGTGGGGGTACAAATTAATTCGATCACAGTATTTTCCATGGCTTACTGGATGAAGTGCTGATGTTACCGCCCATGCAAAGCATCATCGTTGTTTTTTACGTTGACGCATGCGTTTTTAAGTTTAATGTATTGAGGAAGTTCGATGTATGATGATCTTGGTTGAAGCACGAATTTATTGATGTTAATGACTAGATTGATGATTTTCGACAAACTCCATCCATCCACTTTCTCGTTCTTGAAATTCTTGCAGCTGTGTAATTATCGGTTCTCTAACATTAAGGTTAAACCAATAGTCGATGTCGTTGGTGTCGCGGTATATTGGTGCGTTCTTGCTGTTCATGTACTTCTCCTCGACAATCTCTCTGTCACCTTTCTTAATTATAAATTCCCCGCAGAGAATTGCGTTGATCTTAAACGCCTCCTCGTTCTTCAAGCCGTTCTTGATGCGTCTTCGAAAAAGTGCCTGATTCGATTTTGGAATGCCGCCTGTATTTCTATCCATTTGACACGATCTGCAGGCCTTCCTTTTCTCACACTCAAACCTTTACCTATACGTGATGTCGTTTTAATCAATGTGCGATAACTTTTAATTTGTGCAATGGTTGTTAATAAATGTTGCTTGCATCCTATGGATATATTGTTCCTTCGTTGAAGTAAGTTATTGAGAGCGCGCAGATTTTTATTGCAAAATTTTATGCTACTCTCAGCATCATTAGCATTTAAAAATGCTGTTTTTACATCGTTAAGAAGAGCTGTTGCTGTATTGTTGATCGAAGTCATTTTATATGAAGACTGAAAAAAAATAAAGAGAGTTATCAATTTATCACCAAAAAATATTGCTCATGCATGCGCAATCTCGAGTTTAATAAATATTGCTTCTTGCTCACGTATGCGCATTCTCAAGTATAATCTGCGAAAAATACTAAGAATAATTGTTTGTTTCTATTGTAAATTAAAAATTAAAACTAAAATAAAAATTGGAAGTTGATGTCTTGAACGATGAAAAAATATACTGCGCAACAACATCTGGGTTCACTCAGTTTTTGAATAAGAATAGAATTATCTAAATAATAGAATAAAAGTCTGGGTTCGCTCAGTTTTAGAATAAGAATAGAATTAACTAATTAATTTTATAAGGAAAGAATTCTTAATTTATAAAATGAAAAATTGCTAATGAACTCGGACTTTTGTTGCGAAGTGTATTATAAAATTTTCCAATTTTCTTAAAAACCTTAGAACGAGGTCTTCACACCATCGTATATGTTTATATTTTGTAGATAATCAAATAATCTAAAAATTTTAAGTACATTTTCAACACTCCTTCACCGAACCACAGATAAACGAGTCAAGGTTGTTGCATGAGATAATTTGCGATGTGCGTTACGGTGAGTTTGCAGTTTTCTTATCTTCAATTACTGTTTGGATGGGAAAATTTTAATAAGTTAGATGTGCTGTGCGAAAACAATATAAAAGCCATTTTTGAAAGAAATCAGGAACAGAAATCATTATCAGTCTCAACGACCCACGAAAAGCAGCAGCAACACCACCAGCAGCAGCAGCCCTGAGGAAGTTCTTCTGCAATGGAGAACGAAACGTCGGCAGTAGAAGAAGTCAACGTGACGCGGTTCCAACCGGAAGCCAATTCAAACAGAAATCATTATCCATTAGAAAAGAGTAAAACGTTTTCTTAAATTTAAACTGCCAGAAATACTTACATAAGGAAGTAGAAGTAAGTTATAAGGATATTGAAGTTAAATAATTTCAATGTTACACAGAACATTTAATATTGCTGAGAATCCTTGGTGGAGGAATCAACATTCCAGTCCTCAAAGAGTGAGTGAAGTAGTAGAGAGGATCAACTACTTACGTGAAACTATAATAGAGAAAGTGACCGTAGAAGATTTATATTGGAAGGGCTATGTGAACGTTCATGACACAAAGTATTTATTGGAGTGTTTTATTGGAGATAATAACGACACCACACTCACATACTTCGATGTGGAGAAGATAGTAAATACTAGGTTTCTGACAATGTTATGGAATGTTTTGTTCAATAGAAAAAAATATTACAGAATGAAAAAGTTGAAAAATTTAAATCAAACAGCAAAGCACATGTTTTCTAATATCTATCTACGTAAACTATTTCCATTGGAAAATTTAAACGTAGAATTTGTTACAAAATTGCATCGACAAGTGGGAAAAGGGGTTATACCGAGTGCTGGAAAATTTCGAACAAAAGATTCTAAACCTGCACAAGAGATTTTATATTATTTGAGTCCTCATTTGATTGAAAATCGTCTCCAAACTTTGTTTGAAGAGTGTCAGCAGGTGTTTGCAGACTCAAACTTGTCGTTAGCAAATTGTGTTAAATATGGAGCTGGTTTTTTGTCAAAGATTCTCTTCATACATCCCTTCTCGAATGGAAACGGAAGAGTTGGTCGTCTTCTATTGAGCTATCTACTTGCAAAGCATACCATAGTACCGCTGTCTCTGTATACTTCAAATTCTTTAAGAAACACTTATTTACAATGTCTTCATGAAACCAGAGAGTTCCATTCTGAGTTCAATAAACCAGCTTCGCTTTCTAGATTTATAATTGAAAACATCGAAAGAGAATTCAAGGATCTTTGTTACCTCATGGATTTAAATAATACTAATTAATAATAGTTTTAATGAATAAATAACTGTTAGATTTATATAGAAAATATTCTTAATTTATAAAATGAAAACTTTCTAGTGAACTCAGACTTTTGTTGCGTCATAGTGTATTATAAAAATTCTTCAATTCAAAATGTATTTTGCAGATGAACAATAATCTAAAATTTTAAGTAAACGTATCTCCTTCAGCGAACTATAGATAAAGGAGTCAAGGTTGTTACGATGAGACAGAGTATTTTATTAATTTTTATTTTTTAATAAGTCTAAAATTTTAGGCAAAATATCTCCTTTTTGAAAGACAGAAAAAATATTCAAGGTTGTTGTATGAAATGATAGTACATTTGAGCAAAAAATAAAAATTAAAAAAATGCATAATTAAATTTATTTACCGTATCAGTAAGGGTAATGAAAAGAACACTGGAAATGTACACTTCAGTAGAAGGTGACTTGATAAGAATAATAATATGTTTTCTTGTTATCAAATTTATAGACTCAAAACTCATCAACCAATCAAGTGTTAGATAATTAAACTTTGAACTGATGCAATCAAGGTTGTTGCGTCATCATGTTTTAACTTACGTTATAATGAACATCACGGAATTTGAGTGCTGCGTAATCAATCGCCGAAGCAAGAACCTACAATTATTTTAGTATTATTTCTTTGTTAACGGTGAATGATAAAAAAGGATGGAGTTATGATTTATAAGCAGGGTTAGGAGGATGAAATTCCGCTTGCAACAGTCCGCCTGGATCGCCGCTTATACTGTGCATGTTTATGTACGATCATTGCGCTGGCTCATTTCTCCATAAGCGTCGGACGAAATTTTAATTTCATAGCGTAGGAAATTGTTAAATTTAAACAAAATTTCATATTTTAGAATTAAGAATTAAACAAATTAAATTAAATACTTAACGTTCTTTGCTATTGCAAATTATGCATGCGATTATTTGCTATTCCCGTATAGATTGCACTTAGATGTGACGCTCTTGCCAGCGCGAGCGGAATCCGATCCATCTAACCGTGTTTATAAGTCTGTTGATGCAACACCAGATAATGATGCAACGGTCTTCTCTTCTGAATAATACTACATCATTTTTATTTAAATTTGCTTACGAATACAATCTAGATTTTAGACTTTGAACTGATAGAGTCAAGTTGCTTCACGATATTTTCACTTACATCATGTTTTTATTTAATCATAAACAAGATAGAATAAATTACCTAAAGGTAACTTAGTTTTATCTAAATATTAATTATTTACTCTCAATGAATTAAATTTTTATATACTTCTGAA
The DNA here is from genome assembly GCA_033060865.1 of Dorcus hopei. Classification (NCBI taxonomy): domain Eukaryota; kingdom Metazoa; phylum Arthropoda; class Insecta; order Coleoptera; family Lucanidae; genus Dorcus; species Dorcus hopei. The sequence continues at coordinate 2,337,182 of CM065419.1, forward strand.
TGTAATAATTAAGTTTGAAATTAAAAAGAAAACAAGATGTAATGTAATTTTATTTTTATTAAATAAAAGTACAAATTTTGTTAACACTGGCACTGGACATATGTAACTGTAAAATCAGAGGTAACATTTACTTTTCTTACAACTAATAAAAATTTTTATATAATTATATTAATTGAATTATGTTTGAGATAATTTTTAAAAACAAGCACAAATTTCAGTAATACAGAAAATTATGTTAATAACAACTGTTCATTACATACATGTAATAATTTAATTTTACTTATCTAATTGATCTTGAAAACAAATTTTCAGTTTATTTTAAGAGATTATTAGGGTTCTGCTTGATCACAAAGCACTATTTTGTAATAACCCCAGGGTAAACTGTTTCCATTGTCTATCCAATAACGTAAATCGTTGGAGTACTGTTCGGACACTCTAGTACCGCATTTTCTATATTCACTTTCAATTTTTGTAAACAGATTGCAGGTTTTTCTGATAATTTCTTCAATAATGGTTTCTTTATATTGCTCTCGTACCTTTCAGTTAAATTATCATGTTCTCGTAAAGATGCTGTTCGAGTTAGGTAATAGTAAGTTTCATAAAACAGTTTAGCCGAGATTTTAATTGCACTCTGCGCAATTGCAAGCATCGATGTTAATTCTGCATTAAATACTTGAAAACAAACATTAAAAAAAATCTATTTGATCACATAGAAACATTGGTATTATAAAAGATGAAATAATAGATTTGTTCGGCCATAATATAGGATCCCAATGTATCAAATATTCCTCTTCTTGTTCTTGTTCGGGAATAGGTTGTAACTGTGGCACATACATTTTGCAACTGATGTTTAACACGTTCTCATTTTCAGATTTATAGATTTTTATAACCAATCAAAAGCAAGCATATTAATGTAACTTTGAATATACATTTTAAACTATAAAATTGTGTGCAATTATTATATAAATACTTTTCAGTTGGTACCCTCTTCTGAACATATAAATTACAGAACATAATATTTTTTCATTAGTTAAGTGCGAAGTGTAGAGAGAACATGTTACCTGCTCTTCACGTTGTCGTCGCTTTTATCATACATGTAAAGTGTGATACGGAAGAAGTGCTCAATGCCGTAAACTATTTGCATCATTATGGTTATTTAGAAGTTGATAATAATTCGCCCAATGTGATTAATGAAAATGATGAATCGTTCAAATCTTCACTAAGAGTATTTCAAGAATACTATGGCCTACAAGTAGACGAAAAATTAAATGCGGAAACAATCAAATTAATGCAAACTCCAAGATGTGGTAATGCTGATGATCCGTTGTCTCCTAAAACCTTATATAAATGGCACGATACGTCTCTAACGTGGAATTATCCATTGGCTCCAAAAACGGTTCTAAATATTACTAAAGAAGTATTCTGGTTATGGGAGGAACATTTGAATTTACATTTTACTCAATCTCAAACCATGCAGGACTCGAATATAACAATTGTACATAGAAACAAACGTCATCTGAATGCTAAGAACAATAATATTTGTATTTTCGATTTTGATGGGATTGGAAGAACTCTGGCACATTCATTTTACCCAGCACCACATATTTTTCAACGAGAAGTTCATGTTGATTCAGATGAATTGTGGTACTTATTTTTAGGAGAAGCACCCCCATACCAGACTAGTTTATATGCAGTATTAGCTCATGAAATAGGACATACGTTAGGACTTCCACACACTAATAATGAGCAATCTGTGATGTTTGCATTCTATAATCATGATTTATTTAAAAACAACTCTCGCATCGAACTCCATGCAGAAGATATCTTAGCGATTCAAAATTTGTATGGACAAAGGAAAACAACCACGACTCAAAAGACTACGACTGTGATACCTACAACAAAGAAACCTACACCAGCGACTACATCTGTAACCAAAACAACATCAAAAAATGAGCCATTATCTAGAAACATTGCTGTAACAAACGTGAAAATTGAGATGACAGCACCTGACTTGTGTACTATTAGCGATAAAGTTAATACATTTCTCATTGTGAATAAATATCTTTATATATTCTATGAGAAATGGATTTGGATGGTGAAGTTAGGTTTAAAAACGTATAACGAACCTTTATTAATAACTGACTGGTTATCGTTTCTACCTACAAATTTTACTAAAATTAACGCCATTTATCAAAGACCTAATGGAAATATTATCTTTTTTATTGATAATGAAATGTACATGATGAATTTCCCCTTACTCCAAGTGGTTCCCGGTTATCCGAAACCGTTATCATCTTTTTATCATGGACAACAAAATGAAATACAAGGAATAGTCAATACGTATACAGGCAAAACAATACTGTTATATGAAAAAAATGTTTTTGTTGAATTGGATGAGTGTAATCTACGAAGAAAACGTCATGGTTGCGTGTGATAAATTTGATTTGATTCACGTTTAAACACGTTTAAACCGATATATAATAATTTGCTTTTTGTTTGACGCTTATAAATTTTACACAATTTTTTGTAACTTTTCATGTAATTTGCATGACGTTGGAAACTGACCTATTAACCTTTATGTGTGATAAGTTTATATGACAAGATAAAATACGTACAATTAGTACCTATAATTTGTTTTTACTTTTGGCGCTTCTAAACTTTATAATTTTAGGCTACGCTCACACTGATGAAACCAAGCAAAAAGCACGTAAAACAGCTTTGAACTGCTTTTAGTTTTGATATTACCAGTGTGTGTGCCTGATCCTATTTAAAGCATTGTAACAAAATTATCCAAAAAACGTTTTGTATGTAAATTTGCTTATTTGAAACTGATACAATTAAAGTTGTTGCGTCACCATGTTTTGTCTTACGTTATCATCTTTATTTAAATTTGCTTACGAATGTATATTATCAGTCAACATAAACAATTTTCACCAATTAGATAATTTTGATCTATTTAATAATTAAAAGACGAGTAAACATTCTAATTTGAAAGAGAACAAATGTTTTTTTCTTTTTACAGTTTCACTCGATTCGTGTTCGAACAATTGATACCATGCATTTTTACATCTAAAGTCGTACACAGGTTTCGCATTCTTACATCTAAAGTCGTACACAGGTTTCACATTTTCAAACAGTTTCATTATTCGCCACAACTTACCTCTCCCTTTACTATTGCAGGCCAGAGCACGCTCCCCCCAGGCAACGCTTCACATCTTTTTTATTCAGGTCAGCAGACATCGCTTACCTTCAGCCGCCGCTTATCAGACTCAAAGGTCACCAGACACCGCTTATCAGACGCTCCAAGGTCAAAGGTCACCAGACAGCGACACTCCAAGTTCATCTCCGACCACCTACGGCGCGATGACGTCATGCCTGAGTCAATTTTGACGTTTTTTGAGGCCTGTGTTATTTCTTATGGGTTTTTGGCCCGGAACCCCCACAGCTAATCTACTTAGATAATACGAAAATAATTTATAATTACCGTCTAAGTAGAGCTAGACGCGTTGTTGAGAATACATTTTTTTGGTCTCTGGGTTGCTCGTATGCGGTTATTTCGAAGGCAAGTTATTGCAAAAGATGAAACCTGCATTGCATTAATTAAAGCAGGTGTATGTGTACATAATTACATACAAAATAGTGATATAAGCAAACCGTAATATTGTCCTCCTCAGTTTTTGGATTATAACATTATAAGGATAATGAAGGGAATCTTCACCTTGGGCAGTGGAGACAAGATAAATACAACTAAATAATGTTAGAAGACTTGGATCAAATCATTATTCGCATAGGGCTGGAGAAATACGCATGCAATTTGCTCAATATTTTGTGAATCATGGATGTATTTATTCCATGGCAGCAGAATGTTTTGCCAAATGTATGAAGTACTATTCACATTTAAGACAAAATTTTACAATGAAATAAATTTATAACAAAACATAAATATTTATTTCTTACCATTTTCACTTGATTAAATACTTAAGATACAACATAAATATAATTCATATAATAATGTTCCTGATATTATTGCTTTGGTGTTGTAGCGTTTTAGTTTACGTTATTTAAATTTGGCAGCCAAATATACGTGTGTGGTAGGGAAAGCTTGGGCCAACGAAAGAGTGAGAGGGTTTTGAATGAATTAGTGTGACCGGCGAAGTAGATACGGTCATGTGTGTGTGTGGTCTCAGGTGTTGACCGAGGTAAAATTTTCGCTGATTTTATAGATTTCCATGGTCGCTATTTTTTTTTACTCTTTTTCCTCAGACCTCTTTTTGGGGCCTGCTTGAGAACAGCTCCTTTAATAGCTGGCGATTTGTTAAAGAGTATCCGGGGAATAGTTGCGTTCTGCAAGTATAAAACCCTGCTTCCGTGATAAAAGGCGCAGACGGATCTTTGCTTCTGATTTTTGTTCCTACAAAAGGGGAGCACATTTTGGGATAGGAAAAGTCCTTTGGAAGGTTGTGAAGAAGTCTGGAGAACCGCCACGAAACGGGAACGACTACGACTTGCCGATCCATATCCGGAGCTTAGCTGTGACAAACAGGTTTTTCTCACCAAACACAATTTTAGACGTTTTTCTAATGCGTGTTGTTTACCCGCATTTTACGTGTTTCCATGAATGAAACCAAAATTCAAATTTCAATTTGTATTTAATTTTTTGATACGTAAATTAGAGAACACTCTTTTGTCAATTTCAATACCGTTCTTTTTATTGATGGTTGAGTGGTCAATTTCATTATTTAATCTTATTATTATTATTATTTCTTATTAAATTAAAATATACTGATATATGTATATATTTGTCTAGATTATAAGTTTCAAATATTAGGTTAATCATATCAATTCGTGTGAGCGCGGGGCATAGCTATGACCTACGAGGAATTCAATCAATCAATCAATCAATTTATTAATCACGTGCTACATACAGGTAGTTGTGGTATGTCAATTTACATATTAATAATATACAAATAATATAAGGAAAAATTACATTGTAAACGCTGTGTCAATAAATATAGTACATGTAAAGTGTAAAGAACAATTACAATAACAAGTTAGAGTAGTTTTTGTACAGGTCTAGCACAATAGACTCGTTAAATAACAATAAAAACAATTAAACGAAAACAAACAGAACGTAAATTAATTCAGCTTATATTTCCAAGTTTTTTACTTCCTATTAAATCATTTGTCAACATAAGTTTTTTTTTTATTCTATTTAAGAGTTCATTATCATACCGGATGGTTGACTGGGTACGACCCCGGAACATTAACAGTTACCCAGTGGCGCCCCTTTCTTTTTCAACTCTAGGTGAACCCACGACGCGGCTCTCCAAAAATCCAACAGCTGCCGAATCCGCATGTTTATTTCATTATTTAATAAATTTTTTTTTTTTGAATGCGACAGTGTGATCCCAATTCAAAGATCCCTGAATAGTGTCCTATTCAAGGATTCTTGAATTGAATTGAGATCTCTTAATAAGATATATCTACAGTGATTTAAAAAGAAATGCATCCAATTGGTTTTGAAATTTATTCGCCTGTAAATTGTAAATGTGCCACCTTATTCTGACACTCTTCTCCAAACTCTGCTTCAGTCCATGCTTACAGGCACTGCATTTTCAAAATAGCTCATTTTTTAGGTGCCAATCTTTTGAAAATCGGTACGAGTGACATACAAAAAATGTAACTTTCATATTCTGTTACTTGTTTTTCTTTATTAATAGCATCTAATATTTTTCAATAGAGTCATCCATTTTTCTCTTTTCGAATAAAACTCTATATAGCAGAAGAGAACATACCACAAACTGGAGCAGCAAAGTATCTAGGAGTAATCCTGGACTCACGGCTCAGGTTCAAGACATACTGCCGTGTTTATGAGCAGAACGTAATATTTTTTTTATTTTTCATAAAGAAATAACTTTATAAATAATAGAGTAAAATTCAGAGTAACGTATTATTTGCGTTTTACAGGATTTATTTGTATAGTAGTAACGTATATTGTATAGTAGTATACTACGTGTAGTATGACTGGCGGGATCCTGGGACATCTCGATGGCCTGTCCATCCGCAGTGACCACCGTTGAAGGTCATCCCCTAGTTTAGGGGTTGTTTTCGTTGCTGAAGAGGTGATTTCGGCGTGGTTCTTCGTGCACCCCTTTGTTTCTTGTACCTGAAGAAGTAGTCGTCAATGACGTAATTTGAACAGAGGCTCTTGGAGGCTGGTCTTGGGGTGATTTTGGTCGCCATTTTTCCAGATGGGCGGCCATTTTTTCTTGCAATGGCCAATGCAGAGGTGTGGGCGGGTTTACCGGAGGTGATTTAGGGGGTGGTTCTTCGTGCACCCCTTTGGTTCTTGTACCTGAAAAAGTGTCGTCAATGACGTAATTTTACCGGAGGAGGTCGCAGAGTGGTGAAGAAGTGTCGTCAATGACGTAATTTTACCGGAGGAAGTCGCAGAAGAATAGCTGCAATGACCAGAGGTGGTTGCAGAGGAATTTTTTTGTCTGCAGTTATGACGTCAGAGTTGCAGACCAGAGGTGGTCTTTGGAATTTTTTTCTGCAATGACGTCAGAGGTGCGCACCTTGGTCGAGGTAAAAAATACTTACCTGTTTAAACGGGTGAAGTGGTCGTGGACACGAGCGTAATCGGGGGGGTCGAGAGGTCAGGGGTGATAAAACGCTCGTTTTGAAACAACATGTTTATTTAGAGATAAAGTTTGCTAATTAACAATAAACATACTAATTAAGATATACAGATATTTTCAAAAAAATATTACATTTAAAGTATTTAATTACGAATGTTTTTTTCCATGAAGATCTTTTAACAATTGATCTGTAAGACATGGTACACATTTACGTCCCGGTATGTCGGTCTCCCCTTTACATTTAGGGCAAACGTGTTTTGTTGGAATGGGCATTTTTTTAGAACATTTTTACTACATTCGTGAGCGGGTTGTACTTAACTAGTCTGTCGTGTAATATTAGACAGTAGGCGCAGGTATTTGCGGGCACGTTTTTACTGGTTTCAAATTCTAATCTGATGTCGACGGTTCCCGACTTGAGCGTTTCGTTTTGTCGACTGCAATCGATCACCACCAACGGTGCTAAATCTTTAAATTTTGAAAAAGTAAACAACGTCATTTATCTACCAATAAATAAGAAATACATCGATGAAATCGTCATTAAAATACTAGATCAAGACAGGAATCTAGTCAATTTCCAAAACGAGATCAGAACGATAAGACTTCATTTAAAACAGTTAAAATAATGGTGTTTCGATATAATACTTTTCCCTACAAAGGTATAAGACACGGTTCGCCTGCACTTTTATAATAGTAGGATTGTTGAAATTGAGCGTACATTTCGTATAAAATTGCGAATTGGTGTTTTTCAAAATTTAAATTTAGATTGTCATAAGGATAGACGTCTGAATTTAAATACAATTTTATGTTTGTTAAGTTACAATGATCAAATTAACTGATATTTTTTCTACTTGTTTGAAAACCTACGATAACGAAACGTGGCTTCTCTAATTGACTGCTCGCTTTGACGTTCCAGGTGTGCCTCGTCGTCTGCTGCAAGAGAGGTAGTTCGTGGAGTTCCCAGTTTCTGAACGCGAGCTCGAGATCTCTTCCTTCATCGATGTACCTAAGTAATGGTAATTTTTCGGTGTCGGAAACTTGAACGTGAGGAATTTTCCATAGTATTTTTAAAAGTTCGATTTGAGGTTTTTCCCCGTTCTTCGTGGTTATGGCGGCGTTGAGATCCGAAGAACTTCTAATGAGCACTAATTCCTGTCGCACGTTTATCAAATTTTTTTTATAGTCTTCACAGAAATCGAGCAGAATTTTTAACGAAATGCAAACGCTAAAATTTCCCTCCGAATCGATAATTACGGGATTTTCAAGGTGATTCCAACATGCGTTGTTGTATCTTGTGCAATCGTTGTTCGTGAAAGAGGCGTACCCCTTCAAGACCGATGTGATGCCCGGATTCGAGCGCGATCTATGACCGATCCTCCTACTTCGTATCGGATTTCATCGAACAGGAAGGCGATGCCGTTGTTAACAAAATTCAACGTGTTGCTCACTTTACCATCATGATCGAGTATTTTACCTTCGATGTACAGGTAACTTTGAGCTGGTAATGTATAGATGTCCTGCGTTTGAATTGGTAATCGTATTTCGTCAGATTTATTTAACGTGGTATTTGCGTACGGCGGATGACAATGTATTTCACAATTTATAATAGAATTATCTATTAAAACGTGTTCACCAATGTTCAGCACACCGAAACTCATTTACAGGGCTCTTTCGAATTAAAATACGTTACGATTTCTCGAGCCGGTTTCAAATTTCCGAAACTATCGAAATAAATCCGGTTTTCTTGTAAGCCGTCCAATGAGTTCCGGGCCCCAAATTAATTATTCCTCTTTCAGTTTTTCTAATTTTTTTAGGTAACTCGTTCCTCATAAAGACACCTCGGAAATGTGGAACTTTCATAATTTTCGCGTATTTTTCTAAATCAATGTTAGTCATCGGTTGATTATTTAAAATTCGTAGTTTTTTTTTTTTTTGTAGAAAAAGTCCAAGTCCAGTTTTGTACGGTTTCAAGTATAATCCTTTGCCCATTGCTATCGCTTCCATCGATTTATTGTCACGTTGTGATTCTTTTAATTGTTCTTTCGCAGTTCTCGCTTCGCTTACGGCTTCCGCTATGCTGGTAGCACCTCCGGTCAGAGCACCCAATGCACTTAAGCCGGCAAAAATTGGTATCAAAGGCAATACCCCCCCTGTTTTAGGAACTTTAACTATGCGCTTGGTGGGTTTTATTTTATTTTTAAATTTTTTGGATGAATTTAAAGCTATTTTAACCGCAGTACTTAGATTGCGAGGTTATTTTTAAGTATGCGTTTTTTTATTTGCTTGATTGCTTTCGAAAGAGGTACCTTCTTTGTCTTTTTTTAAATTTTTTTCTTTCGGTTCTTCTTCGATTTACGTAATTTTGACATCTTTACTCGTCAAATCTCAATTACATACTGAATCATTATACGTGAGAAATTTATTAAATCATAATATCATCATCATCAAACGATTCTCGTTTTCTTTTTTTAGCACAGCTTTCTACATTATCATCGGCAATTGTTGAAGCATTTTCATTTATTTCCAATTTTCTTTTTTCCCCTCTGTTAGGTTTCTTTTTTTTACGATTAATTAAGTCATTTATTTCTAAGTTTCTCTTTTCACCTCTGTTTAGTTTCATTTTTTTACAATTAAAATCACCTGTATCTAATTTTCTCTTTTCAGCTCTGTTTAGTTTCATTGGATAATCATCTGCAATGTCTATGTCCATTTTATCATCTATTCGTTCTTTAACGTTAATTTTATTTTTGTTCTTTGAGTCACTTTTTTGTTTCTTCGTCTTCGGTTTTCTTTTCTTCTTCTTCTGTACTGGTTCGTTTTGCTTTAAAATTTCTAATTTTCTCTTTTCACCTCTGCTTGGTTTCATCGGATAATCATCTGCAATGTCTGTGTCCATTTCACGATCTATTCGTTCTTTAATGTTAATTTTAATTTTGTCCTTTAAACTACGTTTTTGTCGCGTTACCGTCTTCTTCTTTTTCTTCTTCTTTTGTACTGGTTTGTTTTGCTTTAAAACTTTTATACACTGTTCGATGTTTTCAACTGAAGATACCGTAACTTTTTTTGTTTTTTCTAATTTTTTTAGACACTCTTTAACAATTTTTCTGTAATTTATCTTTCCGATTCCCATGCCCAATTTTATTTTTGCTTTCATAGCGCCTGCAACTCCTAACCCTGCTGCTTTCTCGCCGAACGAAGCGTCTTTGGATCGAAATCTTTCCATTGCACTCTTATATAATTTATTATCGGCCACATGTCTACGTGTTATATCTTTTTCTTGAGAATATGCTATATCGTGCTCCCTGCAAGCCTCATCCAAACCGTTTATACCGACGTCACCGCGTGCCAATCGTTTTTGAAGTTTGGTTCCGGGTCCGCAAAATCTGTAGGTAGGTATGTGTAGTTCGAAGGGTAAATTATTGATGGCCGTATTTAATAATCTGTTTTCTATATAGCACTTCATTCTAATAAAAACACCATGTGATTTATTAAACGACAATTCCCTAACTGAATATAAATTCACACGTTGAGACTATTTCACGACATTTCAAATCGTAACGCGCTTCAGCAGCATGAAATTAGTTAAACAAAAAACAACGTTTAACATCGAGAATAATAATTTTGAAGATGAATGTTTTAAAAGACATGGTGTATTATTTCCTTCAACCTTGAGATGTGTCATTGTAGAACCCTCGAACTGTGGAAAAACAAATCTTATCATTAATCTGATTGAGCATCAAAATGGTTTATCGTTTGAAAATATTTACGTGTATTCGAAATCAACCGAAGTATATTTATTTAGAAGAGCTATTGAGACCGATCAAAGGCATAGGTTATTTTGCGTACAGTGCCAGTGAAAACATACTTTCACCTTCGGAGGCGAAACTTAATTCTATTTTTATTTTCGATGATGTTGCGTGTAACAATCAAGACATAATTCGTGAATATTTTAGTATGGGCAGATATAATTACATAGACTCGTTTTACCTGTCTCAAACGTATGCGAAAATACCTAAATATTTAATAAGAGACAACGCTAATTCTCTCATACTTTTCAAACAAGATGATTTAAACTTAAAACACGTTTACAACGATCACGTGGGAACGGATATGAACTTTGAGAAATTTAAAGATATCTGTTCTCTCTGTTGGAAAAGCGGTCGATATGAATTCGTAGTCATTTTTAAAGATAATCGAATCGATGATGGAAGATACAGAAAAGGATTTGATCAGTATATATATCTTTGATGAACATATATATGATAGTTATTAATGTTCGGATTATCATACGCACCGTTACCTCTCATCAAGATGGATGATGAAAACTTAAAACAGAAACTTTTACTAAAACGTAAAAATATACGAAATAAATTAAATTATTTAAAACATGGTGAATTAATGCAAGAAAAAATGTTCGATCCTATCACTAAACATTTGAAAAATATTGAAAGTAAATTGCAACAAAAAAGTGACAAATTTAATTACGGATGCTAAAAAACAAGTAGTGAAAGAAATTCACAAACCTGCTACGAAAATTTTAAAAAGAAATAAAAATAAAGTGTTTGTGAAATGGTTAGGTTTCGATAATACGCATAACAGTTGGATAGATAAGAATAACGTTGCATAATATTGCACAAGATAAAATAACATTGCGTCAGCTAAAAAAACAGTATATAAGGGGTCAGCATCCGTAATCTGTTAGTATAAAAACAACAACGAAGCTTTGCACTCGTTAGTTAGAAAAAAAAATGTACATAATCGACATCCAGGGTTTCCAGTACAAAGACAGCGAGTTTATAATCAAGGAAGTGGCGATATTCGATATGAAGACGAAACTAATACATCACGCCTTCGGATCGTCACCGCAAACTTCGTCTTGGTTTCGTGGAAAATTGAGGAGTCACGTCGATTGGACGACTAGGAATTTACACGGTCCGGACTGGGATACTTCGCTTTACTACTTACCGCAGGAAAAGATCGGTAACTACATCAAATCCATCGTCGGAGACAAAGTCATCTTCGTGAAGGGACTCAACAAGGAGAAAGTGTTAAATAAAATTATAACTAAACAAATTATAGATTTAGATCAGCTTACGTGTCCGAATTTAAGTATACTGAAACGAAATTATGTTCAAAATCATTGTAATTTACGTACCAATAATAAGTTAAATTGCGCCAAAGATCATGTAAATTTGTTGTACCAGTGGTTCGTACGCTAAATTGCACGAATGTAACCTAAAAAAAAAATTATAATGAAATTTTAAAAATTTTATAATTGATTTTTATTCATCTAATTTTTTTTACAGATATCAATATCTCAGGATGACGCAAATCACAAACATAAATATGCTGAAATTGCATGATTGCAATAACAAGCATGGTAATACATAATTAATCAAATAATTTTATGCAATTATGCACAGACAACAATAACAACACGTGCGCATTTTCAATAATCAATCAGGATGACGCAAATCATACATAAATATGCTGAAATTGCATTATTGCAATAATAAGCATGGTAATACATAATTAATCAAATAATTTTATGCAATTAAGCACAGACAACACGTGTGCATTTTTAATAATCAGGATGACGCAAATCATACATAAATATGCTGAAATTGCATTATTGCAATAACAAGCATGGTAATACTTAATTAATCAAATAATTTTATGCAATTGTGCACAGACAACAATACGTGCGCTAGCATTTTGTTTTCATAAACAATGAAGTAAACAGAAATTTTTCCTGAAATTGTATCATGCAAATAAACAACGAAGTAAACAGTCATATAAATACAGGCCTAGTTGGGCCTTCGTCAGCAGAACCGTAGCTCGAGAGCTCGACTGCAAACCAACTAGGCCTGAAACAGCTGTACAGAGCCTGCTCGGGGAATCCGCTGTAATCGAAACCGATTTGCACAAAACTTTTTTAAAATTCTCATTATGCTTTGACAGCAAGCATGGCCGGCTTGCATGGGATGACTTATTATGTGGCGAACTAGCTTCAATTTGTCAATCCTACTGCAATGTCAGGTCAAAAAGCGATCAAAAGATGTCGCTACTTGAAATGTTCTTTAATGTTATTACTTTTTATTTTAGTGGAAGACTATTGCAGTGTGGGATGGGAAGGAGCCGGACATTTATTTTAAAAGATTTTTATATCTGTCTAAATTAATACATATAATTATCGATGATGATACTGGTAATGTATACGGCGTCATGTAAGTTACCATATGCATATACTTTCGAACATTTATGAAAATCTAATTAATTCGTTGTTGCAGCTCTCCTGCAGAAGAGGAAAGAGGAGTAACAATACATAGATTAGGTTGTAAATTTTTTGGCATCATCGTGTAAGTTACTATATGCATATACTTTCGAACATTTATGAAAATCTAATTAATTCGTTGTTACAGCTCTCTCGCAGAAGAGGAAAGAGGAGTAACAATACATAGATTAGAATGTAAGTTTTGTAACAATTTTAAAATTTTTAAGCAATGTATAATCTGTTACAGGACGCAATAAAAAAGACGTTTTACATTTTTTATTTGTTTTTTATTTATTAATAATTGATATATACATATAAAAAAATTTCATTCATCTAAAATTTCTGAAAGACTTTTGACTTCACTTCTTCTTAGTCTTTCTTGATGCATTATAGACGGTGCTGCTTGTCTGTTATACTGGATGTATGTCTTGACTTTATCAAATCGCAACTCTTCCTGCAGTTTAATCGCTTTGTCTAACTTTGATTGTAGTTTTAATTGGTCGCACGTTCCTAATTCATTATTTAGGATAAACCTTTCCCAACCATTTATTTTTTCAAGGTCCTCCCGTTTTTTCCGCTGATGTTTAATATATTTTTGAAGCGTTAAACATCGAGCTGCTTGGTTATTTAATAAGGTCAAATCAAAGCGATTTATATTCCAGAGCTTAAAAAGTTTGAACGTTCGCACCCACTGGTGTCTGTTCACGTTAAACCATGATGGTAAATCACGTGGAAGATCCAACGCATGCTTCTTAAATAGACGTTCAATTTCTTTATTCAATATATATAATTCAGATTTCTGTAAAAAAAAATAATAATTTTTTTTCTCACATGTATAAATAAATACCTTGATCGCTATGTTCGAATCCATAATCTTACTAACCAATTGTTTTTTTTTAAGAACAGTCTAATGAAGTCGTACACACGTTCTTCGTTTAAATAAGTAATTTATTGATACGTAACTCCATACATACATTTTATCTTATTTCTAAGTGATATTTTTGAGAGCCAAACAAATCGGCGTCATCATCGTAAACTGCTTCTAACAACTCCGGCATCAATGTCGTTGTTGTTAATGTTGATGATGATGATGATCCTGCTGCTTCACACTTCTTTTGCGGTTGCTCAAATGCTGTCATCTTCTTCTTCTTCTTCTTCTTCTTTGGCGGTGTTGAAATTAAATTTAGATAACGCCTTATAAAATATTTCTACTTCCTCTTCGTTTTCTAAAGCCAGACGAACATATTTAATGGGTAAGTTGCCAAATTTTCTTTCCAACGTTTCCTTCTAGGGTGAATATGTTAACGTAACTGCTACCTGATCGATCCCTCGCGGTTGCACCGTCTTCAATCCAAACCTATTAATAAAAATTAATTAACACGATATAAGTACAAAAAAAATTAATAATCTATCTTACCAAAATAGATGCTTGCATATGACAAGCAACATTTTTTGCGGTAACTCGTCCACATCATTTGTTTGTATAACTATTGTGCTCGGTATACTTGCCATTTTCGTTGAGTTCTTCTTTACTATTGTGATCTCTCTGTGAAAACAGCTCTATATTTATATGAAACTAGTTGAATAAATTAGAATCTAAAAATGCATAATTAATCAAACAATTTTGAAGTAAACAGAAATTTTTACAGACAGTGCGACTACAATAACAACTCGTGTACATTTTTATAAACACCACGATAATGTAATCAAATAATTTTAAGTAAACAGAAATTTTCCACAAATTGCATGATGCACTAAACAGCTCGATTACAATAACACCACGTGTACATTTTTTATAATTTATTTCCTGAAATTGCAAATATATTCAAAGTAAACAGCATTATTGCGTAAATTTGATGATGACGAAATGTTGTTTACCGTTGCAAGAGATACCAGTATAAAAATATCACTCACGTACATCGCATCGAAAGATGAATTTTAACAAGCAGTTGGGTGAAATTGTGAATAAAGTTGAAACTGTTGGTAAGTTAGTTAAGACAAAAAAAGATTTCGTGAAGTGGTTGAAGTTCATTAGGAAAACTATTTTTTTAACTAAAAAATATTTAAAACTTAACGATAAAGTTCCAAATTATGCTAAACTCGAGTCATATTTATCGCTTTTATTGAATTACAGAGAAATTCTTAAACAAGGACTGAGAGAAAAAAGAAAACAAAAAAGAAAAACTTTGGTCTGACAGGATTTAGAATCGTGTTTTAAAAATAGACTGAGGACCGGTGCAATAATTAATTTAAGCATTAAAGATCCAAATTTATTTTTACAAAAATCTTTTAAACATTTTTATTATAAAATTAAGAAAGAATTATCGAGAAATATTTTAAAAGTAAACGTAATATTTTTAGTTAATTTTATCGAACCTCAAAACGATGAAACCGACATAAAACATTTTACTACTAGAAATCAAGTAATAGATCACTCTACAAACTTAAAAGAATGGTATGAAGCAAACGTTAAAAATAAAATTTTATCAAAATTCGAAGAGTTTCAAGAGAGAGACAGCGGTAGCCTTTATATGAAATTTTACAATTAAAAATTAACATTAATAATTATACACCTATTAATGGTCATATTTCAACATACGTTGAAATGCCTAAATTTATTCAAAATAAGAAGTCTGTTTTAAATGTATAAAACAATGATGAATATTGTTTTCTTTAGTCAATCGTGGCAGCTTTACACCCTGCATCTGCTCATAAAAAACCTGAACGCGTTTCATCGTACACATTTTTCAAATGTTTTAAAATTTGATGGCATTAATTTTCCCGTTTGTTTAAAAAATATTAAGAAATTTGAAGTAATGAACGAATTTTCGATTAATATATTTACAATAGAAAAAAGAGAAGTATTACCAGTTTCTTTAAGTAAGTTTGAATTTATAAAACGAATTAATTTATTAATGATACCTTGTGAAGAAAATGATGATGATGATGAAATCAATATAAATTCAAAAACAGCGTTTCATTTTGCATTAATAAAAAATTTATCCGGTCTATTTCACCGACAAACCGGTAATTTACATAATAAAAAGTGGTTTTATGAACGTTGTCTAAATCACTTTAAATCGAAAGAAAATTTAGAAAAACATGGTATTGCATGCAAAGATATAAATAAAACTAAAATTACTATACCGACTGAAAGAGAAAAATATCTAACATTTAAAAATTTTAAAAATAAAGAAACAGTTCCGTTTGTTATTTATGCAGACTTAGAATGCGTACTGAGAAAATTTGATGATTTAAAACCTTCTAGTAAAAATATAAAATATCAAAAACATGAACCATTTTCTATAGCATATTTTCTGATATGTTCATATAATCCTTCACTTTCAAGATTCAGATTGCATACCAGAAAAGACTGTGTAAGTTGGTTTGTCAGTGAATTAAAAAAAATAGGCTTAGAAATTAACGATATTTTCTCAAAGGTGGAACCGTGTGAACAATTAACGGTAGAACAAGAGTATGAATTTCAAAATGCTACGCATTGTCACATCTGTTTAAAACCGTTCAATAATTTTAGCGATATTAAAGTACGCGATCATTCACATTTTACAGGAAGTACCGTGGGAGTAGTCATCAAGCATGTAATCTAAACTATAAAACCAGTAACGCGATACCTGTAATTTTTCACAATATGTCAGGCTATGACAGTCATTTTTTAATAAAAGAGTTAGCTACACAAATTCCAGGCAAAATTAATTTATTGCCAATTAATAAGGAAAAGAATATTTCATTTTCTAAATATATTTCAAACACTAAAATTAATTTTAGGTTTTCGATTCATGCCCAGTAGTTTAGATAAACTTTCATCATATTTAGAGAGTAATCAAAAATTTATTACCAAATCACATTGTAAAAATGATACGGAACTTAAATTGCTCGAGAGGAAAGGAGTTTTTCCGTACGAATATCTTGACAGTTGGAAGAAATTACAAGATACTAAAACTACCTTCAAAAATGATTTTTTTAATAAAATTAATCAATCTCACATTTCTCACGATGAATATGAACATGCCTTGAACGTATGGAATACGTTCAATATTAAAAATTTACAAGAATACGCAGAACTGTATTTGAAAACGGACGTTTTGTTAACAGATATCTTTGAAAATTTTAGAACCACATGTTTGCAAACTTATCAGTTGGATGCTTTACATTATTATACAGCACCCGGTTTAGCTTTCGACAGCATGATGAAGACAACTTCTATTACCTTGGAATTATTAACAGACGTAGATATGTTAATGTTTATCGAAAAAGGTATCAGAGGTGGAGTTTCTCAATGTTCAAATCGTTACGGTAAAGCAAATAACAAGTACATGAGCGATTTTAACGTCGATGAACCGTCCGTCGTCATATTTAATGCATTACGACGTTAACAACTTGTACGGCACAGCTGTACCTATGCAACCATGTGCTTACCTGTACCTTTTGCCCAGTTTGAATGGGTCGATCCTTATTCGGTAGATATTATGAACGTATCAGATGATGCTGAATTTGGTTACATTCTGGAATGTGACTTGCGCTATCCCGCAGAAGTATTTGAAGAGCATAAAGATTTACCACTTTGCCCCGAACGTTTAATACCGCCATCTTCATCTTCAAAAATTCCCAAACTATTAACAACTTTATTTGATAAAAAACAATGTATTATACATTATAGAAATTTAAAACAGGCTATCCAATTAGGATTGAAAGTTGAGAGAATATTAAGAGTATTAAAATTTAAACAGTCAAATTGGATGGAATCGTACATAAATTTAAATAATGATTTACGTAAAAAAAGTAAAAACGATTTTGAGAAAGATTTCTATAAACTAATGAACAATTCAGTGTTCGGTAAAACTATGGAAAACGTTAGAAAATATAAAGATGTAAAACTAGTAACTAAATGGGAAGGACGTTACGGAGCAAAATATTACATATCGAAACCAAATTTTCATAGTTGTACCATTTTCGATAACGACATGGTCATTATCGAAATGAAACGATTAGGTATTAAATTTAACAAACCTATATACGTAGGCTTCACTATACTAGATCTTTCCAAAACGTTTCTTTATGATTTTCATTACAATTATATCAGAAAGAAATTCAAAGACAACGCTAAATTACTTTATACCGATACGGATTCTTCAATTTACCACTTTTTCGTCGAAGACATTTACGACCATATCAAACAAGATATTTCAAAATTCGATATATCAGATTATTCGCCAGATAACAGATATCAAATACCTCTTCGGAATAAAAAGTTTTAGGATTAATGAAGGACGAAAATAATGGTAAACTAATGTTAGAATTCGTCGGAATTAGATAAAAAACGTACTCAATAAAAGTTGAAGATAATATTGTAATTAAAAAGGCTAAAGGTGTGAAAAATTCAGCGCTTCGTTCAATCTCGTTCGAAGACTATTATCAAACTCTATTTAATAATTCCACGCTAGAAACGAAACAACATTTAATCAGATCGCAAAAACACGAAGTGTTCACAATTGAACAAAGAAAAGTAGCCCTAAGCCCATTCGATGATAAAAGAATGAGTAATTTCATTTTCACCGATACATTTCTATGGGGATATAAAAAAAATTAACTTATGAAACAGTTTCAATTTCTTTTTCACTAGTTACAGAGCGAATTTATCAAGTAGTAAGTTTTCCATTTCTTTGTTTTATTTGTACGATTAATTTTTTTTCTTTCCTCGTAGCGACAAACCAAAAGCAATTAAAATTTATGAAAACCGTACCGCACGCATTTGCACCTACGAAAGGATCGACGAAAGCAGCCGGCTATGATTTGCGCAGCGCATACAATTATTTAGTACCAGCGAGAGGCAAAGAAATCATCGACATCGGCATCAAAGTTCAACTTCCCGAAGATTGTTACGGTCGCATAGCTCCAAGGTCGAGACTGGCAGCGAGAAATTCCATAGACGTCGGTGCAGGTGTCATCGACGAAGATTACCGCGGTGTAATAAAAGTCGTACTCTTCAATCATTCCGACGTACCGTACGAGATAGTGCGCGCAACGGAACTATCATCCACGGTTCGAGGTGACAGCGGTTTCGGATCGAGCGGTATTCATTAACATGAGCTCCTACTGTAAGATATGTAAAATTTATTTTTGCTTTTGTAAAAATTCTCTAGAAAATCATTCGAAGAATGATATAAGAAAGGAACCAACAATAAAGAAACAGTTCATAAAACTGAAACCAAATAACAGCAATAAAAATAATGAATTATACTGTAAAGAAAAGATATTTGAAAGTCCTAAACAATTATAACGTTAAACTGTATCATTTTTAGAATGCTTATCAAATAAATTAACGAGCGTTTTATCAATTCTCCTTGACCTCTCACAATGTTTTCGCTCACCTCCTGACTATAAAAATATTTTTATCTTAATTAGTATGTTTATTGTTAATTAGCAAACCTTATCTCTAAATAAACATGTTGTTTCAAAACGAGCGTTTTATCTCCCCTGACCTCTCGACCCCCCGATTACGCTCGCGTCCACGACCACTTCACCCGTTTAAACAGGTAAGTATTTTTTACCTCGACCAAGATGCGCACCTCTGACGTCATTGCAGAAAAAAATTCCAAAGACCACCTCTGGTCTGCAACTCTGACGTCATAACTGCAGACAAAAAAATTCCTCTGCAACCACCTCTGGTCATTGCCGCTATTCTTCTGCGATCTCCTCCGGTAAAATTACGTCATTGACAACACTTCTTCAGCACTCTGCGACCTCCTCCGGTAAAATTACGTCATTGACGACACTTCTTCAGGTACAAGAACCAAAGGGGTGCACGAAGAACCACCCCCTAAATCATCTACAGTAAACCCGCCCACACCTCTGCATTGGCCATTGCAAGAAAAAATGGCCACCCGTCTGCAAAAATGGCGACCAAAATCACCCCAAGACCAGCCTCCAAGAGCCTCTGGTCAAATTACGTCATTGACGACTACTTCTTCAGGTACAAGAAACAAAGGGGTGCACGAAGAACCACAAACAACCCCTAAACTAGGGGATGACCTTCAACGGTGGTCACTGCGGATGGACAGGCCATCGAGGTGTCCCAGGATCCCGCCAGTTATACTACTCGTTTTGAAAAATCTTCTACGATTTGTAGTTTTTGAAATATGTATGTATATAAAAAAAACTGAAAAACGTAATTTTAGTTTTTATTTTTTTCTGAAGTTATTATTGTAGGGATCACAATAAAATTAATACATTCTATAGGCATTTTTTTTTGAGCTCTTTACGATGATATCATTAGATTTTACTTAAAACGTTTCGTCTCGTTCTGACCATGATCAACTACATTTTTTTATGGCCACCACATTGGATTGTCGTAAAGAGCTCAAAAAAGTGCTTATAGAATGTACTCATTTGTTGTGGTCCCTGCAATAATAATTTCAGAAAAAAATAAACAACCGTTTTTCGGTATATATTTATATAATTTATATAATATTTCAAAATACAAATCGTAGAAGATTTTTCAAAACAGATTATTGTTCAGCACCAAAATACGCAACATTGCTCTAATTTAACCGACTTCTTATCTCTTACCGTTTTCGAGATCCTAATAGTGAACTTCGGATTTGTAATGCCTGTTCTTTTTTCCAAAATGGCATAAGTGTCCTCTTAAATAAACGCGTTTCTGAAAGAAATATTTTCTTTAAATTTGGCACAAAATAATATTTTTAATTTATGCTGTTTGGAAAATAAACGCTTGAATAAAAAAATTTTAAATGTATTACACTACAATTCTTGTAGAGCAGCACATTTTTGTAATTTATAGAGATTATCAAATGGATTTCACATACAAGCGACTGTACGAGCTTATGAAACAATGTTCGACAAAGGAAGTTGATGAAAAATTCCGTTTCATGGAAAGTCGCATACTGGAGATGTCAAATTGTCCCGCAGAATGTATTGCCGCTGTAAAAAAGAAAATATCGTACTTTAAGTCTCAGTTTAAAGTGAAGTGGAATACGGTACAGAGGAATGAACACCTATTCATGTCAAAATATCAATTTTGGTTAAGGAATAGAATTAACGTTCCTAGCACAACTGCACTAAAGAGTGGCCGTCCGACTAAACCGTTCCAAGATAGTAGCGATAGATCAAAAAGACGCAAAACATCCGAATTACGAGCAAACAATACAACAGAGGAGTTAACTTTCGCAGCACAAATTAGTTTAAGGGCTTCAGGACAGACGAACGCATCCAAGGTACTGAGAGAAATACGAATACTTCTCCTACCCGAACGACAAAATACAGGACAGCTTTTCGAAATACGAAAAAGCTGCCGAAACAACTGTCACCTATGAAGGCACTGTCCACATTCGTAGAGGCTGAACTTACTAGGAGACAGTACGAGATTATTCGCAGCAATGCCAAAGAACAGTTTCCATGTTATTCATTATTACAGAAAGCTAAAAGAGAATGTTATCCTGCTTGCGAAGCGTATAGAGTTACGTCTACTTGCTCTGAAATAATATTACAGCCTCTTGTAGATCTTACAACCTCACGATTATGCGAATCTTTAACAGAAGTTCTGCAGACATTAAGAAGCACAGAAAAACAGAAATTACAGTTAATTTCTAAATGGGGTTGCGATGGATCTCAGCAATGTCAATATAAACAAAAATTTGACAATGATAGTGACAGTGACACACACATCTTTCAAAGCTCTTTTGTCCCGTTGCAATTAGTTACAATTTGCACATCAGGAAAAAAGAAAGCTATATGACAGAACCCGACTCCCTCTCCACCAAGATATTGTCGCCCCATTCGTATCCATTTCGTTCGCGAAACAATCGATGTAACAAAGGCTGAAATTAATCACATAGAATCTCAAATTACTTCATTGCGTAAAACCGAAATACAAGTAGCTAACGAAACTCTCTTTGTCCAAAATATTTTTCTGTTTACCATGATTGATGGGAAGATCTGCAACGCTATCACAGAAACATCATCATAAATAGCAGAGATGCTATTTATGTGGAGATACATCAGTCATTTAATAAATTAGAAGAAATAAGCGAGGAACAAGTAAACGTTGACACATTACGGTTCGGGATATCCATTTTACATGCACGAATTCGCTTTTATGAAAGCATACTTCATCTGTCATATAGACTGCCTTTGGGTAAATGGCAAGCCAGGTCAAAGGAAGACAAAATAATAGTGGAAGAAAGAAAAACGATGGTGCAAAAGTCATTTAGATTAGAGATGGGACTTATAGTTGATACTCCTAAGCAAGGCGGTGGTAATACGAACGATGGTAATTCATCAAGGAGATTTTTTTCTCAGCCTGATTTAGGCGCAAAAATTTCAGGTATTGTCTCTGAATTATTACATCGTTACAAAGTGATCTTAGAAACTTTGTCAAGCGGCCAAAAAATTGATGCAAATAAATTTAAGGCATACGCGATGGATACAGCTAGATTATATGTTAGGTTATATCCATGGTATCCTATGCCCACAACGATCCACAAAATATTAATTCACGGTGGAGATATACTGTCTGCCGCTATATTACCTATTGGTCAACTAACAGAGGAGGCTGCAGAAGCAACAAATAAATATTTTAAAAGATATCGAGATGGGTTCTCAAGAGAATTTAGCCGTGAAGCTTGCAACCTAGATATAATCAACAGATTATTGTTAAGGTCCGATCCACTAGTAACAAATCTCAGGCCTACTCCAAAAAAAAATAATAAGCCTTTTTTTAAAGGAAACTATTGAAATGTTTCTGCTCGGCAATATAGAAGAAGATGTGTTGACCAGTGAGTCAGAGAAAGGCGATGACGATGAAGAATGATCTGGCTTGGAGTGTGTTTAAATTGTAAGAATTACATATTTTGCTGATAATACGCGAATTATTAGCTTGAATATGAATTCCTGACATTTTCTAATCGAATAAATATAAATTATAATTTTGACCATGATTCCCAGTCAAATACTCCACTGGTTCACAGGCGGAAAAAAGTCCCGAGTCTACAACAGTTGCTCGCTCGAAACGTGAACACAAAAGAACACAATAATTTAGTGCAAAAATAAAACACATAAAGTTTTTAAATAATTACATATATAAAATAAATATCCTACTATCGACTGTCATGCAAAAGATTTCGTTAGTTTAATGTCTTATTGGTTACGAGGATACAAAAGATTCCTCTTTTTCAATTGCAAATATTATCTTAGCTCCGACTTGCTCCGATTAATTCTCGATAGTAATATATGTATACCTTGAACTTTTGTGATTATCACGAAGTTTGTTTCATTTGCCACGAACTGCCCCCCTGCAAGTTATCAATTTTTTTCTGCTGCTTCGCGCTCCGTAAAATACAGGTAGCAGTATGCAGTATCTCTAATTCCAAATACCTAACCTCCAATCAAAACACTTTTTGAAAGAAATCCAATCATTTTCGTTCCCCACAATTTGTATACCGGGTGGAAAGTTTCAAACCCGAACATAGGAAACTTGCATTGTTTATGGAGATTGCTGCTAGCCGTTTAAACGTACAAAAATGATAATAGGCTTAAAAGAGAGAAAATTATGATCAATATTACCTTGCAAAAATTATTGTTAAATGTTAATAATTTCGTGAAAATTAAATTTTCAAATTTCATCTGAAAAATTTAGTTTCCTTGGTATGTCAGATTTGAAACCTTCAATTATTTTTTATTAATTGAAAATAATTTACACGTCACTCCGTCACTCAAAATGTATGATGAATAATTTACACATTGAAACTTTATTAAACGTTCTTAATACAATACATTTTACAGCAGGTATTCAAATAAGACACCGTTTTGCAATAAACAATATCCTAATCGATAGAAAACTTTTCATGTCTTGAATTTCACGGAAAATAAATTTCTCTATCCGAAGCCCAACATCACTGTAAAAGATTTCTAAAATAAAAGTCCTTCCTTGTGTGTAATTATTTATGATACATTTTGAGTGAGGGAGAAATTATTTTCAATCAATAGAAAATAATTAAATCTTTCAAACATGACATACTGGTAACTAGATTTTTCAGATGAAATTTAAAAATTTTATTTTCACGAAATTATTAACATTTAGCAAAAATCTTAGTATGGTAATTAATGGTCATAATTTTCTCTTTCCTTTAAGACCATAACCATTTTTGTATCTTTAAATGTCGAGCAGCAATCTCCATAAACGTACTTGTCAATGCAAGTTTCCTATGTTCGGGTTTGAAACTTTCCACCCGGTATAATCACAGTAATGTAGTGTACATGTTAAAATATTACAAATTGAATTCAGTTCTATGCGCTTTGGTTTAATTTTCATGTTACGAGTATTTAACCAAATACATTATTACTATTATTATTATTACACAAAATTACTGAATTCTCTATAAAACTTCCTTTTCAATGATATGTCACTCATAGTACATTCCCTATTTCAATTCTATTGGTTTACAGATTTGTAAACGCTGGTCTAGGTCGTCAAAATTTGTAGGTTACGAATCTTATTTTTAGTTATTTTAGTCAGTTTTCAATATCTTTACGTAATGTAAATTCGCACATTGAATTACCATTAAAATTAGCTTTCATAGGAGTTGTCATATTTTGGATTATGTAGCAATATTTTTTCTCGAAAGAGGGCGCTAATATCAAATTTTCGGGTATTCATATTCACATTACTGAACTCTCTATAAAATTACCTTTTCAATGATATGCCACTCATAGTACATTCCTTATTTCAATTTTATTGGTTCGAGAGCTGGAAGGGAGGGGGATGACGTATGACAGTTGGATATAGGATAGAAAAGTGTCCCCCTTGGATTATAAATTATTGTACAAAATTTCATTTTGCTATGTATTGTAGTTCGAAACCACCGATTTGAACCATTGTGCGCCGTGGCAACAAACTATAGGCGCCACTTAATCGCGGAAAATTAAGAAAACGCGCTTACGTCCAAAACATGTACAATTTATTTCATTGGTCATACAACAAAACAATAAACGTTATTTAACAATAGCGTACGCTAGCAACAAAGTAACATCCGAACTCTGATCTTACGGGTCCGTACTAATTACAAAGCTAACGACTTTTATACTACGAAACAAAGACAAATAAGGCGTCCCGAAAATTCACAACAGTGACGCACATGCATGATAATTAACAAAACTAAAAGTAGTCATAAACGGTCGCGCAAAAATGCATCTCTAATAAACGAAATCAGAAAATCACCTCGTAAACAAACGGGCGAGACAGTAAACTAAATTCCCGAACGGCAAAGAAAATATTGAGCCATAAAATATAAATCCGACCTTAAGTGAAGGCTCCCAGTTCGTCATTACCGACGGTTCTTGTTTTTAGCAGGGGAACGTGGTCATCTCGTGTCCGTAGATGGGGCGTCGCGTCGCGTCGGTCAAGCGCGTTTAGCGTCGCAGCGTCGACGATTGCGCGTCAGCTTGCACTGGGGATTACGATCTAGGGATGCCGATTTTTTGTCAAAAGCATCGATCTTTGAATCTGTCTGTCAAATATCGATTCAAGTAAAAATCGTGCAAAAATGAATCGATCTATCCAAGATCGATATATATTTCTCAAAAATTAAACACAAAGTCAAAGTTCGCAAACTTTTATTAAAACAAAAATAACAAAAATAAACCACCCCTAAACTCACTTTAGAATTTAGTCGGCGTCAAACAAAATGAAAGAATCACCAAAAAATACTTACTGCCATTAATGAACCTAACCATAACCTAACAAACACGGAACTAATAGCGTTTTCCACTGAGTTACACCTTCGCACTCTGTGTGCGAACAAATGACGTCAGAATCTGCCACAGTGTACATGAGCGCAGAGTAAACCAAATTCTGTAACAGAGCAGCGTAAAGTATAACTTTCGAGTGGAACGTGCAATTATGGGACGCAATTGATGATAAGGTTATGTGATTTGTATGGAAGAGCAATTAGAGGTGTTTTGTGTGTGAAAGTATTTCATAGATAATATAACTTGCATTAAAATTGCAGTTGAATTACCAATTGTGAACTACATCTTCTACAATTTTTTTTTATTTTCGATAAACTTGATTTTCCTTTCAAAACCGCTACCAAAAGTTCTTCTTCACTACAGTCACTCAATTCAGTTTCTAGTTAACTCATCCAATATTCAATTTTTCCGCCATGTTTGTTTTGCACTCTCTACACCGTTTCCTATAGTTCGTGTAGAAAAGTGTACACTGGTGTGCACTGCTAAAGAACAGATTGTCTCAGTGGAATGCGCAGTTCTCGGTAGGTGTAATCGTATCTCCCCAGTGGAACGTAAAATTCCAGTAGAGTGTACACTCGTGTACGCGGAGTGTGCCAGTGGAAAACGCTATAATATCAACACATGATCAACACGAATACCACACACACTGCCCATGAACACAGGATGGCCAATCTTCTCAAAATGAATTTCCTACCACATTTACGAACATTTTCAGTTTGCCCAACTCAAGTCAAAAAATAACTTGAACATTATAATTGAATGTTTCATTTTCGATTCGATTTCGTAAAAAATAAAATCGATTCAATAAGATCGAGCTGAAAAAAAGATCGAGAAAATAATCGATATTTTTAACAGAAAAAATCGATCTTTTGAAAAATCGATTTCTTTCGGCATCCCTATTACGATCGCTACAACAGACGTAGCTCGGGACGATACTCGCCCTTTTCCTTCTTTCCCTTTTACTCCTCTTTCCTTTTGCTCCTTACTTTTTAGCCTAAGCGGAGAATAAACGCACGTAAGGGTCCAGCTCGAGAGAAGCAACGAAACAAAAGAACTTACCTAGACCGCTGTATGACTAGGCTGGCACAAGTCGCGGAGAAGACGACCAGAAGACGTCCAGGTGATCCGATAAAATCGGCGAACAGCCGTGCAAATCTACTTCCACCCCTTGGTGAAGTAGAACACCATTACAGAAACAACCAACGAAAAACTTGTGGATCACTTGACGAGCAGAAAAATAATGAAAACGTCGCTTTACTCGATCGGCGGAAAAGGAAAAAGAACAAACGAGAGAGAAATATTTAAAAGGGGTCTAGGACAATTCGCCGTCGTCAATTCGCTGTAGGTACAATTCGCCGTTGGTACAATTTGCCATATGTACAATTCGCCGTAGGTACAATTCGCTGGCGGTAAATTCGCCAGCGGTAAATTCGCCGTCGCAGATTCGCCGTCAATAAATTCGCCAGCAGTTAATTCACCGTCTGTAATTTTAAAATAAATAAATCATTTTTCATTAATGATAATTTTGTAAATACGGCGTTGAAAGATGAAACTTCGTTAAATTTTTAGGCCAGTCGGAATGAACGAAATAATTTAGAAACAAAGAAGTAAACTAGAGAGGAATGAAAACAAACTGCGATCGATTTCAAAAAGGAAAGCGAATAACAAGGAATAAAGGAACGTGAAGCAAAAATAAAAACAGACAATTTCGTAATGAAAACTAATAATACAATAAAAAAAAAAAAACTTAATTTAAGAACGAACTAACTTTTGAGAGACAAAATATCTCTGTAGTATCTACTAGTGACGGGATAATTCGAATTAAAAATTACCGGTCATTCGATTGTACAAATAACCTGTATAATTCGATTATTAAGTTTCATAATTCCAATTAAATATAATCGGTAATTCCAGAAATGTGGTAGAAATGAGTTTCGAGTTTCGGTTGTACAGAAAATTCAGAAATATTTAAAGAAATATTAAATTAATTAAATAAAATTTGCAAAAGTGTCAGCTTCAATACATGCGTCCCCAAATATTTGGAGAATATGTTCAGGAGGGTTTTCACAGAGAAAACTAACCCTATCTTCATAAGACAATTTTTGTTTATACTAGTCTCCTGAAATACATTCTCCAAATATTGGACGTTCCTCACAGAACCCCGAATACATTTGTGCTTGGGCTCGTATACGTGGAGAGAACGTAAAAAAATTAAAAGCAACTGCTATTCCTAATGTAAGCTTAATTGCATCAAATAAGGAAAATATTAACACAATGAATAGCATAAACGTTGCAGATACTTCAACTTAACAAGTTTTAACAGAAAATAATTTCAACGATGAATTATTTATCTTGAAAAGTGAAAAACAGCAACTGATAGCAGAAAATTATTCATTAAGAAAGGATGATGCAGAGAAATTAGGTAAAATTGAAAAACTGGAAATGCAAGTATCGATATTACAAAAAGAAATTGAATATCTGAAGCAGGAGAATATGAACATAAAAGAGAAACATCAACAGAACGAACCTCCATTTACTATAAAAAGATTTGAAAATGATAATAAAAAATATTATATTACATTGGATTTGAAACTTTTGAAATTATGAAATCAGTGTATCAGTTTATATTACCACAGGACAATAATTTCTTGGACATTTACCAACACCATGGAAATTATAAGAGAAGAATATGTCTATCAACCGAAAACCAATTTTTTTTATCAATGATTCGATTAAGAAGAGGATTTAATTACGAAACATTAGATGATTTATTTAATATTTCCCGAGCTACAGCAGGGAAAATATTTTTATGTTGGATTAATCTTATCTATATAAGACTTGGTAGTTTACAATTGTGGGCTCCTAAGAATGTCCTAATTGAGAATGCTCCATTACCTTTTCAAGAAAGCTATGAAAACGTAATTGGAAACATTGACTGCACAGAATTTTACATAGAAAGGCCATCCTCATTAGTAAAACAAAGTGAGTGTTATTCAAATTATAAAAGCTGTACAACATTAAAATCTTTGCTGATGACTAATCCTAATGGTGCAATAATTTATATGTCTCCTCTTTTTACGGGATCAGTTTCAGATAAAAATATTATACTCCAAAGTGAATATTTGGACATTTTAAAAAGTAAAGTTGAGAGTAATGATTTACATCCAGGGGATGTCATCTTAGCAGATAAAGGATTTAATATTAGTTCATTATTTGATGATATTAATCTTAATATTAATATCCCAACATTCCGAATCAAAGGTACACAATTTACTGAGGAAGAAGTGCAATGGATTCGAAATGTGGCACATGAAAGAATTCATGTAGAAAGGGCAATTGGACGTTTAAAACAATACAGAATTTTGACAAGAAAAATACCAGTGGCACTTCTAGGTACCATTGAGCAGATATACACTGTATGTTGTATATTAACCAACTTCAGAAATAAATTGAGGAATTAACATTGTAAATAAAATATATTATATAATAATAATAATCTTTATTGATCCTCTCACAATTACAAAAAATACTATAGCAACACAAAGGATTCCAAATCAACAATTTCCAAAGAAATATGCTTGTGGGGCTTAGGGACTTTTACATTTATAAAAAATTAACAAATTTAGAACAATAGCAGTCAGCTGTAGTTGCCCGGAAAGCTAAAGACAATGACGTACAGATAAAATTGTACTGCTAATTTTATATTAATTTGAAATATTTATAATACATAGTTACTATAAATATTATACAGTTTCCTGTACATTTGCTCAGAAAATGACGGATCAAAATAAATTTTATTTACTTGCACTTGTCACGATTACGAGAAATTTATAATTTACTAATTAATTTAAAAAGAAAAGTATTTTCGTAATGCCGAGTTATTTGCAGACCTGCACGCTCAGCAAGCACCGAGCCATTACACTGAACTTGCAGAGTTAGCAACATAAGTAAAATAATTGGGGCAATGTGTAATTAGTTTAACGAAAAACAATTAGCTTGCGATCTAAATGAATTGGTAACCGCGTAAGAAATCCTGACATCTTTTCCGGCTTAGTAACTACCAGTGTTGGGGGTATATAGTATACAATGTACATTATATACTGTACATAATATACTACGATAAAAAAGTATATTGTATATTGAATATTTATACAAATTCTAGGATATTAAGAGTAAATATCCTTTTCCCCACTTGGGAAATATAATATTCAGTACATTATGTACAAATT
The DNA here is from genome assembly GCA_033060865.1 of Dorcus hopei. NCBI lineage: Eukaryota > Metazoa > Arthropoda > Insecta > Coleoptera > Lucanidae > Dorcus > Dorcus hopei. Next base: position 2,367,106 of record CM065419.1, read on the forward strand.
GTATATAATATACAATTTGTATATTATATATATATATTGCATATTATGTACAAATACACTTTCGTTTAAACTTAAAGTTTCAACAATCTCTGTTGCTAGTTGACATAAACATAACGCGCACTGCATGATCATGTCATGTTATCTAGAAATGAAGCTAAATTACCGAACACCGTCCTTTTTTGAATTAAAAAGGACAAAGCTATGGAACAGCTGATAAAGTGACAAATATGGTGTATGTTTCATGAATTTAAGAAGGATATTTCAAACATTTATTATCATTTTTTTTAAATAAGCTTTAATATTACTTGATTGAAACTCGTTTTATTTCGTCATAAATAACTGGTATACATTGCAATGCACTGACTCGTTCTTTTTAAAATTGAACATAGAAATGTTTATCTTGTATATTCAAAGTTAAAAAAAAACTCAAGGTATATGCCCACTACACAGATGGGAAAAAACTCAGTGAATATGTATATTATATACATATCAAATATATGGTATATGTATAAAGGTACAAATAAAATGTCGTATATTGTACATGTATATACATATACATTTTAAATCAAGTATACAGTATATGTTTAAGATATACATTTTTTTAAAGTATATGTATATGTATCTCAGATCCAAAAATAAAGTATATTACCCAACACTGGTAATTACGCATGTCCACCGAATTTCGTGGACCTTTGGTCATGACATCACGTACATCTTTGGTATATAAGTCATGCATTTATTGTAATAATTATCAGTTATCTAATCGTCGTCTTTGGAGGAGTACAGTGATCTGTGTCTCTAAACTTTTAGACAATAAAGGTAATCTTTGTTGCTCTTAATGTGTTAGTTTACAGTGACCCCTGTATTGTAAAAAATTTCTTAAAGAAAATCCTAACATCATTGTCACAGTAGCAGACAAAAGCAATGTTACTGTTTTAATTGACAAAAATGACTATTTTTCAAAAGTTCAAACCATGCTCTCTGACAATAATACATACGTAGAATTAAATAACGATCCCACAGAAAATTTCCAACGTAAAACTTTCAATATTATTAATAAGTTAGAAAAATCTGTTGAAATTAGTAATAATATTGCTAAATCTCTTAAAGTACAGCATCCTACATTTCCTAAATTATACTGCATTCCAAAAATTCACAAACCTAACACACCTCTTCGGCCAGTAGTTTCTACTATAGGTTCTTCTCTATATTTTTTATCAAAATTTGTTTCAAAAATTCTTACTCAAGTTACTAGTAAGTCAGAATACTTTATAAAAAATTCTTATGAACTTGTAGATAAATTGAAAAACATAGATATACCAAATAACTGTATTATAATTTCCTTAGATGTTGTTTCTTTGTTTACTAACATTCCAAAAGAATTAGCTTTAAAAAGCATTAATGATAGGTGGATAGAAATTTAAAAAAATTTACAGACATTTCCAAAGAAATTTTTTTAGAAATTGTTACTTTATGTTTTGAAACATCTTATTTCGCTTTCAATGATAAATTTTATAAACAGATTTTCGGTACAGCAATGGGTTCTTCTTTATCGCCTACTTTAGCTGAAATTGTCTTGCAGGAACTAGAAAAAATTGTCATTAACTCATTACCTTTCAATTTAACTTTATATTTTCGTTACGTCGATGATATTTTATTGATTTTGCCTTCAGATAAAGTAGACTTTGTTTTAAGTAGATTTAACTCTTTTCATAATAGATTACAATTTACAGTAGAAAAAGAAATTAACAATTCACTAAGTTTTCTAGATGTAAATATCATCAGACGTAATAACAAATTAATAACAAATTGGTTTCATAAACCTACGTGGTCAGGTAGATATATTAATTTTCATTCGTATACTTCTAAAAACTATAAAATTGCAACAATGATTTCTTTAACAGATCGAGCTGTTTTACTTTCAGATAAACTTTTCATTTATGATAATTTAAATTTAATAAAAAAGACTCTTGTTCAAAATTCTTATCCAATAAATCTTATAGAATCAGTAATAAAAAATCGTGTTAAATATTTACAAAATTCAAAAATCCACAATAACAATAACCAAACTTCAAACAAAAAATACATATCATTACCTTACATTGAACCACTATATGACACATTTAAACACATATCCAAAAAAAAACAATTTAATTTTAGCTAGCAAATCTGTAAATAATTTAAATAGTATTTTCTCAAATTTAAAAACCAAAACACCAAAACTAAAACAACCTAACGTAGTTTATGAAATTAAATGTTTAAATTGTAATTCATGTTATATTGGAGAAACAAGCCAAAATTTAAAAAAACGTCTAGACCAACATAAATATCATATCCAAAAAAATAATCAAAATTATTCAATGCTCGTAGAACATTCATTAGAAAATGACCATAATTTTGATTTTGAAAATACTAATATTTTATATTACGAGTCTAATATTTTCAAAAGACGTTTTACAGAAATGTGTAAAATAAAAATGTCGTCGAATTCTATTAATAAACGTACTGATTTTGCAAATTTAAACGATACATTTTGTAGTTTTCTCGATTCCTTAAATAGAATGTAGATCTGTCAATTTTTTAACTTTATAATGTTCAAATTATTTTTAAAAAATAAAAATTAAAAAAAAAATCAAGTTACTTTTTCAGTTTCCGTTGACAACCTTGTTTATTTTGACAACATATTTTTCACTTCTGACGAAGCTGTCGAACGACTGTGAAACGTTAAATGTATAGTGCGCGATTTAGTGTCCGCTTAAAAGATTTTGTGATACAAATTTCATCGGACAAGAACCAACTGTAAATATACACTTAACGTTTCGCGTCGTTCGACAGCTTCGTCAGAAGTGAAAAATATTTTTCACTTCTGACGAAGCTGTCGAACGACTGCGAAACGTTAAGTGTATAGTGCGCGATTTAGTGTCCGCTTAAAAGATTTTGTGATACATAGTACATATTACATTCAAAATTACATATCCTTTCAAATATTTTATCAAATTCTCCGTTTAGAATTATTATAATCAATCATTTTTCTTAATAATGTAAAATTAATATTAAATTAATTAATTCTTTAATGAACTTCATACTCCATTTTCACAAATGGAATGGAAATATAAATAGAAAATTCAATTCGTTTTGCTTTCCACCTTTGGTAGCACATGCACAGTAATGGAGCCGTGTCGAGAATTTAGCCGCTCGTAAAATATATACCACAGACAATTCTTGAATGAAACGTATTGTTCTTTTATACACGGTGCTGATAAAGTCCCGCAGCAAGCTTATAATTTGTTTATTTAATGTTTTTTCGCAAAATCCTGAAACAGGTGAATTTTTAATTTTAAAAAGACCCCTTTAATTGCAAAAATCTTTTCTCGATCGGCATTTGTTTTTCCGCTGTGACGTCATCATTAATTTTTTTAAATGGCAACCCTAACTTTTTAATGCAGATTTTGATAGTCCTTCTTGTCAGCAAAATGGCGATGTAAAAAAGTTAGTACTTTCCACAACAAATTTTTCGAAAAAAATAGACTCCTATCTTTATTCCGGCTTTCTTGCCCTTCTTCAGAAAGCTGCCCATTAAGGCACGAGCAACTATATCCGAGCCATGAATATCTTGTGCACTGAAGCAGGCACGTATTAGGTTGTTCGGAAAAAAAATGTCGTTTTCTTTTTAATTCAGAATGTTTATATACCTAAATATATAAATTTTGATTAAACTATACAGGGTGAATGACTAGTCATACCGACAAAAAAAACGCATAAGAGAATCGATGTCATAGGTTACGGGAAAAATGTTTAAAAAATTCTTGTGAATAGTTTATAATTAATTAAAAATGTACCCCAAAATCAAGCTCCGGCACTGCGAACGAAATACGGCGGCTATGTTCTATAAATTCGGCATAACAATGGGTTATAAATTTTATGAACATTGTTTTATTATCTTCTTGTCTGCACACAGTGCGACCTTGACACACATCTCGATTGGTTTTATTAACCGTTTCACAACTGGGAAACCGAAGTTTCTTTTACGTAATTATAATTGGAATTGTGTATGAAATAAGGATAACAAATTCGCAAATAATTGTGTAAATAATTCCGATCCATTGATTGGTGTACAGTCACACCTCCATAACTCGAACCTCCACAACTCGAAACTCTCTGTAAGTCGAAATTTACTGATGTCCCTGCACATTGTGTATAATTGAAATCTCTTTCTTTAACTCGAAATTTCTATAACTCGAAGTAATTTTCTGGTCTCTTGAGATTCGAGTTATGGAGGTTCCACTGTAATTAGTATTTAACCAAACTGACAATGGGGCAAGTTGATTGCATTCGCGCCGATCGGTATTGCACGTAGACAAAAAAGCTGTTTCAAACGTCGGTGTTATTTTTGATCAAATCGCGATCAAATTACGAAAAAATGTAGAAAAAATTCTGCGGAACAGTTTGTAATTGATTATAAATATTACATAAATATAAATTTACCCAAAGAAGCAAGTACTTTTAGATTAAAACGCCAAATTTACAGCGTAGGTGTGTCATCAACGTTTTATGATAATCGCTCATTGTAGAGCTTGTAAGAACTTGACCTTGCGTAATAGACGTGTTAAAATACGTACTTTGTCGCATACACAAAACGAAATTAAAGGAATTAATAATCTAAAATGATCTTGACAGGCATCTAACGCATCTTAATTTAGTTTTATTATTACTCGGTTACTAGCTGGAAACGGAAGAAGAAAAGAAACGAAATTAATTATGCTTACTGCTGTCTCGTCAAAGCAGAATAATAAAATAAATAGTTTAATAGGTTTGTGTTAATAATAATTCGTCACATACAAATAGTATATTATACACCTAGGTAGAGAAGTCTAGTGTTATAACCCGAGGGTATGATTACATCCCTCGGCCCTAAGGACCGAGGGTTATAAGACTTCTCTACCGTGGTGTATATACTATTTTTTCCACTACTAGTGCAAATGATAATTTTAATTTGAACAAATATTTATTACAAATTACGAAAGGTTTACAGTTTTCTGTATTACCGATATGAGTTGATTTAAATTTTTTAATTTGTCACCGCAAAAGACGAGTGTGGAAGAGTTGTGACGAAGGAAAAGGGTAGGGTAGGGTAGGGTAGGGTAGGGTATAAGTCGATCTTTTTGCCAAATCGTCAATTAAATAAAGTAAGTACGGTAAACGATGTACGGCGATTTAAATTGTACGCCGCCTGAAATGCGGGAAATTGCCGGACAAGTGGCAATCTATTGCCTGAAAAATCAAAAGATTTGTACCTGAAAGCATACGTAACAATTGATGTTCATTATTTACCCTGGTAAATAATTAAAAAATTATTTACCTCAGGTCGAGAAATTGTTTTTCACAGCAACCTAACATATGTCAAAATGGCAGGCTATAGTACTAGTAGTGGAAAAACGAAGTTATAATAATTAATAGGTTACGAACTAAATAAAATGTTGTAAATTTTGGTTTCAAAAATGTTTATGAAGTACACGTTTCTTGTGTAAATAAACTTTATTTACAATACAATTTAAATTAAAATGAAATAAAAATACTAAGAATTCTTAACCGACATGTAAATTGTTTTTCGTTTTAGGGCTGGTACTTTCATAATTTTCACTTCAACTTTAATCTTTCGTTTACTCCTATATTAACAATTGTCTTTACAGTTGCAGGCATTGGAACAAACCAAAGGTGAAGTTAATCAGTGATGAATGTAACGGCCCTTAATGTTTTATTTATCTATCTATCAAAGCAGGTGTTCGAAGTGTATGTGACCCTTGTTGTGCTTTGCCTGGATTAATCTATTTCAGGTAATTTGGCAAGTAAATATTTTCGAATTTTATTTATTTCACGACGGGCGCGGGCGTTGACCTAAAAACCCAGTTGTGAAATTCCACTAAAAGGTCAAGTTCACGAAGGCAGGCCGCACGCCGTATCATAAAACTATAAAAAACTTTTATAAGAGTATTTATTTCGTTCGTCTGCTCCTCTGCTTTTTAACCAGGGGCGCATCGTCGTTTTGGGGCTAATTTTTGATTAATTATTTCTCGAAAACTAAAGTAGAAAGAATTTTTTAAACATTTTTCCATACTCTCGGACTTCGCTCTTCTTATCGTGGTTTCAATTTGTCGATATAATTAACATTCCCCCTGTATAATCACCATTTGCATCAGTGACCTTTTGCTATCTTTCTGCGAGCAATTGTATTTCACGATGATATCACCCAACTTTTCTGGAATCAAAAAATTCTAGACATAATACGACATTTTTTTCCGAAAAACCTAATAATAGGGGAAAAGTGGCATGAATGAGAATTTTTTTTTAATTTGCTACACTTATTCTTTTACTATAAACTACTTCCTTTTGGCTATAAATACTTTAGCTGAGTGTACATATTTTAACCTCTTAAGTGGCTATGACGGATATAATCGTCATCACTGTATGTATTACAAAATGCCCATGACGTATATATTCGCATAAAATTAAATATTGTAAAACACTTTGCCTAAGTCGAATATATTCGCTTGCGTGTTACAAACAGTAAGTAAACATTCGAATTAGATATGTATTTCTTTCATTAGTTGACGCCTATTCGACGCGTACGTGTTTCTGGAGGATGACAACGCAACGTTAAGATGTTTTTTTACAAATTTATTGTACGTTATTAGTAGTATTACTATAAAAATTCACATTTTTTGTTACTTTACACTTTTGTTACATTAGATCATGGCGAAAAGAAAAGCATCAATGAACACACATAACAAAAGCGATAGCGATAGTGAAGTGTATTGGAGTTCGGAGGAAGAAGACGTTACTGGGTGTATTCGGCATAAGAATCTCAGATTGGAGCAGAGTAACTCTAGTCATGTGACAAATCAATGAGAGCGTTTAGGGTTATTGGAATGAATTGGAGCACAAGTGGAGCATTTGTCTAGTTTTAACGGTTTTTCTATTTTTTAATATTGCAAACGTACGATGAAATGAGCGCAAAAGTTGTTGCTGGATTTATTGCGCTAGAAATATGGCATATGTTAGATAGTAACGATGAAGGTGGAAAAAAGAAATTAAAAATATTGCTTACAAAGGTATCACAATTTACCTGACACGACGCAAAAACAATTTAAAGCATTTTCACTTATAAAATCACATATTACATAATAAAATATTATACCATCTACGACATTTTTTGCACATAAAGTACGCTCCGTGTAGTGCTCTGAATAAATTTGAAACATAATCGAGTGTGCGCCGAACGAATAAAGAAACAGAAAAGAGTAAATCGCGCACGCTTTTTGTACTCCGAGCGCTATGCCGAATTTACCCATTGAAGACAGTTTCGAAGAAGAGGGAAACACTGATAGTTCCAGCGATGTTCAGTAACAGGTGGCATTTCATCTTCAAAGTCCGATAGATGTATGTACCCTGGACTTCTTCAGGAATACCACGTCCAGCATTTTCTTTTGAGGGCGACGCAGGCATAAAGTTTGACAATTTGAACAAAGATAACCTTGTTCAACTTTTTGAATCTTTTTTTACTGATGAGATTATAAATAAAATCGTAATTGAAACAAATAGATATGCTGAGCAGTATTTGAATGCAAATAAAGAAAATATAAAAACTCAGTCTAGAGTACAAAAATGGACACAAACTGATGCAGATGAAATTAGAACATTTTTGGTTATTCTTATTTTTCAAGGAATCTGCATAAAACCAGAGTGTAAATTATATTTTACTAAGCGAGAAAGCATCGAAACACCATTTTTTCACGTATTATGTCGGAAAAACGGTTTCATTTGCTGCTCAAATTCTTGCACTTTGTAAACAACCAGGACTTTGATGCGAATGCACCAAACCGAAGATTATTCAAAATTCAACCGATTTTGGATTACTCGAAGGACAAATTTATGACTATATATGTTCCTAACCGAAACATTAGCGTTGACGAATCACTGATTGGGTGGAAAGGTCGGCTCAGCTGGAAGCAATACATTCCCTCAAAAAGGAAGAGATTCGAAATGAAAATATTTGCATTATGTGAAAGTGAGACGGGTTACGTATACAATTTTATATTATATACTGGATCTAGTACCCAGTATGGAACTTCAAAATATCCAGCTGAACCTGTATCTAGTAGGATCGTACTGGAATTATCAGATACACTTCTAGACAAGGGTTATTGTTTGTATCTCGATAATTATTATACCAGTGCCGACCTTACGGATAAGCTTATAAGAAGAAAAACTGACAGCATTGGAACTATGAGAATAAACAGAAAGGGAATTCCTTCAGAAATAAAAACTAAAAAGTTAAAAAAAGGAGAACATATATCGATGTATCGGAGGAAACAAATGATCATGAAATGGAAAGACAAAAAAGATATAGTAAGTAGTGAAAGGAAAAGGAGGGTTCATGATAGATAAACCGAAAGTAGTTTTGGATTATAACTCTAATATGGGAGGCGTTGACTTGGCTGACAATTACCTCCATTTTTACACTGCAGCAAGGAGTCGCCTAAAAAAGTATTATATGAAAATATTTAGGTATTTTTTAGATATCACTTGCCTCAATGCGTACATTCTGCATAAAAATTAAGAGGAAAAAAACGCCGGTCTCAACTTCCTATTAGATTTGGGAGAAGAAATAATTGAACGATACTCCAAAGGAAGAGAATTTCACGGAAGACGATCAAAATTACCGAAGCCCTCGCGACTGTTGGAACGGCATTTTCCAGACCTAATAACCCCCACCACAAAAGAGAAACCCACAAAACGTTGTGTGGTATGCTTTGAAACTGGGAAAAGAAAAGAGAGCCAGTATTGGTGTTCAGAATGTCATACTGGATTTTGCCCAGCACCATGTTTCAAGATTTAACATACCAGAGAGGAAAATAATTAACAGTCAATAAAATGTGTAAGTGTTACACAGTAGTACTTTCATTTTCATATAACGAATGTGTTTTTTTTTTAATTTCTCTTGTTGCTTTAGTTTGAATATTAGTTGCTTTCTGTGAATTCGTGTTAGCTTTGAGAGGGTAACGGTGCGTTTTGATTTTTGTTCTTAAATTTACAAATGAATAATGCAGTAGATCGCACACTACGGTAGCACCAATATGAAATTATTTAGATACGTAATTGTTCAAATATTAAAATTATTATCTTTGTAAAAATAATATTAAAATAAATAATACTAACAATGACAGCTTTTCATTTTATTTGTAACGGTATGCCTATGATGAGACGATTTTCTTACGTAATGCCTATGACGTATATGTACGCTAGCGGTGAAAAAAACTCGTCACTGAGGAACGCACTTCGTACAACGAAAAGAGCCACTTAAGAGGTTAAGTACGATCATAACGGGAAATTGGTCATTATAATAAAGATAAAAATTAATATATAAAAAATTAAAATGTTCCATTCAATACATGTACATATTGTATTGAATGGGACAGGTAGAAGTCTTGAATGGGACACTTTAAAAAATGAAAAGGTGGCTTCAGTAAAAAAAAAAAACTTTATTCCAAATAATAGGTACATGGAGACTTTGAGTACGTGGTATATTTTATAACACTAGAAAACTTTTGTATATTTAGTTTCAATATCATTCAAATTAATGTTGAAAATTAGTGTCTTTTTTGTTGGAGCAGTCCCTTCATTTACTCACCGAGTATCAATGTATGATATGTCCACATTACATACATCACTAGCCTCGGGGTATATAAATTTATTTGAATTTCCAACTCTTCTCAAAAATTTAATTTAAATTTAATACTCTGCATTCTGCACACATCCAATGTAGGTAGCACTGCTTATTTTTCTTTGTCGCCCAATCTACTAAAACAAAGTCACTCTGTTCAATATCTAGATTTATGAGAAGTAGTGTTGGATTGCTGTTATCATCATCCGGTTCTTCCCAAAAAATCTTACCGTCGCTATCATCAGAATCTTTTCATTCAATTTTTTCCTCTGTTTCAGTTTCCGACTCACTATTTTCACTGATTAAATTCTTGGTTTTTTTCTTGTAATTAGGCAAAAATACAAAAATTTTTTTAAACTCGTAAAACACAACACACAATTAAATTTTAAAACACTACATACACTACATGTTAAAAAGTATTTTCAAGTCTTCTATTGCCAGTTTTGCCCCCGTTAACATGTTACCTTCCTTTTCTTTTGTTCCTTCTATACGCGCTTTTATTTTTTTCAATTTTTCTAAATATTCTTCTTGAATTTTTTCCTTTTCTAGAGTCTCCGTTAGAATTCTTGTAGTTCCCCTTTTTCTTCCTCTGTAGTTTTCCTTTCTAGTTGGAGCCTTAGGAAATGGACGGATGGATTCCGGTGTAATCAATATATTGCTACAATTAATAGTTGATAATGATGGAGTTGTTGGTACAGAGGTCATTGCAGAAGACGATACATTTTCTTCCGGCAGTTTAGGCGATGAACTGGAAATCAATGGATGACCTGTTACCTATTGCTGTGTTGTGTGTTAAAATGAGACACAACGCATTATCTTTTTTTAGAATACAAGATTTTCTTTATTTTATTCTTTTGTCCGGCTTTCTCTTATCTCTTTGCTTGGGTCGCTTATTTTGATTTACTAAACGTTAGGCTCTCTTTTAATTTGAATTCGGTTTATTTTAAAATAATTTGGATACGACATACTTGCATTCAAATCGCTCCAAATTATTTTAATATAATTAGTGTTGGCAAACAATACTGTAGTCAACATAACAATTTACATACAGCCTGTTTCAATGAAGATGCACCAAACTCGGTATGTCGGTAGATATCGTGAAAAGAAGTAAAAGTTTTCTATAATTTTTTTTTCTTAAATGAATAAGTTTCGAGAAAATCGAAGGGAAAGCAAAGTCGTATATGTGTAGCACGTGTCTGACCACGTGCGTAAGAGAGAGACGGAGACACGTAGTTCTGGCGTCCGTCCCGACGTCCGCTAGAGGCCGGCTCCGCTGCTATTAGTTCGGAAATCGTCCGCCTGGTGTCGCCGCTGTCGCGCTGCGCAATTTTTTCTCCGTCCAGAGAGAGATTCGAACCCGTTCCTCGGCGTTCGTGAGACGTCCACCTAAGCCGATCGATCGTTAAGTCAGTTGCTCGAATCAGTTCGAGATGTGTAATAAGAAGGACACGGCGAAGGATGTCGTTTGTTCGTCGAACACGGATGCGATGTTGGTTGCGTCTGGCGGTGTCCATCCGCTGACGAATTGCGAAAGGACGAGTGTAAGGTCGCTGGCGGCTGTAGACATCCATCTCGGAGACGTCGGTGGGTTTCTGTAAAAAGAATGGCGCGCGAATTTCGAAAAAATGCCCATTTGTTGACGAATTATTGCGCAAAAGGGGAACTTAGAGTTGGACCAAGCATTCGTGGCGGTTCAAGCAGCACCAGCATTTTGTTGAGTACACTCTCAGAAAGAATTTTAACGTGCCAAATTTAAATCAATTTATATTATCTGTAACGATTTACTTATATTTTTAAATGTGAATGGATTGACTATTCATCTCACTTTATTGTTAATATGATTACTTACTAGTTGCACAGACTTGTCTTAAAATTGAAGCTGTCATTCCCAAATTTTTAGAGCAGCTTTTTAAATCCAAGTCTCAGTGTAACTTGGTACCAAAAAAAACTACACTATACTATCTCGTTTATTCGTAATATGTTATTACAAATTTACAACTACAAATATTTATGCATACATATTATAAAACCTCAAAGTGTTTAAATTTGTTTTATTCGTTATCCGATTCCGGCCACTCTGTTTCAGAATCTGAATCACCTAATCGAATAATAAACTCTTCGTACTGTTCGTTTAATTTATCTCTTTCAATGTATTGTGTTTCAATTTTTTTCACATGTTTACATTCTTGTAGCCATAAATCAGTTGTGATTTATGTGAGGCTACCTTTCTCTTCACCATGCTCCAAATCAATTCTATGGGATTAAGGTCACAGTGATAGGGGGGTAACCTCAGAACAGTATGACCAAATGTTACTGCGTAATTATCTATTTCATATTGTGGTTCTCGTTTATTTTGTTCTACTATTTGAAGTAATTCACATTTTAACATTGTAACGGCCAATTAAAATGCTTCTATATTTATATACTATATTATATAGATAATTGTACATACCATGAAATGAAATTAGCGGAAAGTTTTATTTATTTTATGAATTAAAGTTTATTTATGGTGGGGTTGTTTTAGTGGGGATAGTTAACGTGGGGCAACTCCTACCACGCAGCCAGAGCATATATAAACGGCCGCTCGCGCGATTTGAAGATAGATCGTGAGCGTCTCACGGTCTCAACCTCCTGCGCAAGTGTCTTGAGTATACCCGACGACAAGCGTCTTTGTCGACTCTTTCCCGAGCTCAAGTGTCTTGAGTATACCCGACGACAAGCGTCTTTGTCGACTCTTTCCAGTGCTCAAGTGTCCGACGACAAGTGTCTTGTCGATTCTTATTTGAGAATGAATGTAAATAAATGTATATATAAATGTAAATAAAGTTGTATATAAGTTAAACCTACCTGTCTTTCATTTAACGAACCTGGACACCGGCGAGTTAAAATCCCGGAACATAGTCGCTAGATACTTGAACATTACACAAGAGATACCGTAAAAAGCGACGGAAACATTGTAGAAACGTTACATGGCGCCCGAGCAGGGACCGGTGTTATAGTAAAACTTAGATAGAGTGATATAAAGATTTTGAAATTTGAAAAATAGAAAAGACAGGTAGAATATAGAAGAGCATGAAACGGTGGATACACAGCTTAAAGCGTGAGCAGCTTGTAGAGGAATTAGAATCGAATGATCTAGATACGACAGGCCCTGTAGAAGAGCTAAGGAAAAAACTAGGAAAGTTCGTACAAAAGAATCCGCAATTATTTACAGCACGAAAACAAGACATGGCTTCAAATGAGACAGAAGCATCGATGCCATTTGAGGAACCGGAAGAGCAACAAAGTACTAGCAATACTACAATTCCACCAGTATTATCTTTTCGCGAAGATCCTGTAAAAGTTATGAATCAGATTCGTAAGTGGGGATGCCATTTTGAGGGAAAGGATCCGTTCTCGTTTCTTGAACGAATTGAGGAACTTAGAATAAGTTATCAGCTAACTGAAGCTCAGGTTTTACAAGGCTTACCGGAACTACTTCGAGGAGAACCACTCTTGTGGTACCGTAACAATAAGAAAAATTGGGTACGTTGGCAAGATTTTGTAAACTGTTTTAAACAATATTATGTACCGCACCGTTTACAAACCCAACTCGATCAAGAAGTCCGAGATAAAATGCAAAAAGATAATGAATCCTTCCTAAAATATGCCACATCTATTCTCACTCTGATGCGAAGATCCGGAAATATGACAGAAGAAGAACAGTTTAACTGAATCTATGACAACATGTTACCAAAATATATGTTGTACATCCGTCGTCATGAAATTAAAACGTGCAGCGAACTGATTGACCGAGCGAAAGAATACGAAGATATTCTGAAGCTAAACCAACAGTACCCGGTGAGTAAAGCCGAACATACTGAGAAAAAGTCAGGTGTTACCATTGCCGCAATTTATGATCGATTGACCCATTGTAGGGGCTGTAAAAGACGAGGCCATATGCGTAGAAATTGTAGATTGCCTGCTAAGATATTTTGTTCTTACTGTGGACGTGATGATATCCTCACAAGGAATTGTACATGTAACAAAAATTCGGGAAACGCCAACGGGGCCGGACAAAGCAGACAATCGGACCGGCCCCAGAAATAAGAATTTCTTACAATCCTAGGCCTTTTATCAAGATCTGGATTTATAATGGTATCTATCGCGCGGTATTGGATACGGGTTCCGAAAAATCTTATATAAATTCCCAAATTTTAGATTTAAGTAGTCGAAACGGATAATTTCCACAAAGCGAAAATTCAACAGCACATCTAGCGGACGGTAGTGAAATCTCCATTCCCGGATCAATCCCAATACAGTTTAAACTTGCCAATAAAACTTACGAGTATACTTTTTCCGTAATGCCGTCTTTACGAACTCCGATTCTTTTTGGAATAGATTTAATTAACCAGTTACGGATAACTATCCCACCGTCACCGATCATAGGGAATCAAGAAAACATTTGTGTGGTCACAGATAATGAATCTAATCAGAAAATTGATAAAAAAGTTTTTAAGACCTTCATAGAAGAGGAATTACGAAAATTCAACGACATCTCAGGTCCCACACATCTTATACAGCATAATATTAAGCTTGTTGATCCTGCTCCTTTAAAACAGCGATACCGACCCAGAAATCCTGCAATGCAAGCCATTATCAACACCGAGGTCGAGAAAATGGAACGAGAAGGTATAATTGAAAAATCTCAAAGTCCGTGGAGTTCACCGGTAGTTATTATTGCAAAAAAAGATGGAAAACCTCGCTTTTGTATAGACTTCAGAAAAGTGGATTCTAAGACTGAGAAAGATGCCTATCCATTGCAACAAATCCAAGCCACTCTTGATAAACTAAGAGGTGCTAAATTTCTCTCGACACTGGATCTAAAAAAACGGATATTGGCAGATTCCACTTGCACCTGCAAGCAAACCTATTACGGCCTTCACGGTACCGGGAAAAGGGCTCATGCAGTTTAAAGTAATGCCGTTTGGGTTACATTCTGCACCTGCTACGTTCCAGAGATTACTTGATCAAATAATAGGTCCAGAGCTCGAACCATATGCTTTTGTCTACTTAGATGACATAATTATTGTTAGCAAGATTTTGGGCGATCATATGTCACACTTACGAGAAGTCTTCCGTCGTTTACAAGACGCTAGATTAAAACTTAATCCCGAGAAAAGTAAGTTTTGCGTGAAAAGTTTACGTTATCTTGGACATATTGTTGATCAAAATGGAATACGTACGGATCCAGAAAAAGTGGCAGCCATTACATCTATGACTGCTCCTACAAATATGAAAGAAATCCGTCGGTTTCATGGAATGGCCTCCTGGTATCACCGCTTTATTCCTGACTTTGCTACAATAATAGAACCGCTAACCAGACTTATCCGCAAACATGCAAAATGGTGCTGGGGTCCGGAGGAAGAACGTGCTTTCCAGACAGTAAAACAGAAATTAACTAGCTCTCCGATATTAGCTTGTCCTGATTTCGCTGCAAGATTTTATTTACAAACCGACGCTAGTGATATTGGTCTAGGTGTGGTTCTCACCCAAAATTTAGATCAGAAAGAGCGAGTTATAGCGTACGCTAGTCACACGTTAAGTAAAACAGAACGTAACTATAGCGCTACCGAAAAAGAATGTTTGGCTGTACTTTGGGGTATTCGTAAAATGAAAGCATATCTACAGGGTTACTCGTTCAGTGTAGTTACCGATCTTCAATCTCTTAAATGGCTTCAGCGCAATGATAATCCCATCGGCAGATTGGCAAGATGGGCTTTGGAACTTCAGCAATATGACTTCGATATACAATATCGTCGAGGAACACTAAATATAGTACCCGATGCATTATCTCATCAACCTTCGCCAACAGAATCTAACCAAGATATATGTATCCTACAGCGAAAACCTACATATACCTGGTACTCTAAAATGTTAAGATAAGTACAAACGAACCCGACCGGATTTCCAGATTATTGTATCTGCAATGGTAAATTGTACCGTCATATTATTAATACTTTAAATTTTAATGAAACCGTACCTGAAGATAATTGGAAATTATGTATACCTACTAATGACCGTTCCTCAGTCTTGCGTCAAAACCATGATGAACCAATTGCAGGACATCTGGGAATTGCAAAAACAATTGTCCGACTGGCTAAAAACTTTTATTGGCCCGGAATGTTTAGAGAAGCCGCCAATTACGTAAGAAAATGTGATGCCTGCAACCGTTATAAAGTTAGCCAACAGCGAACCGGAGGATTCCTTCATCCTACTCCGGGAAATGATCCTTGGCATACCGTTTCTATTGATCTAATTGGTCCACTCCCCCGTTCTAGTACGGGCCATGTTTGGCTCCTTCTTATGCAAGATCATTTTACGAAATGGATAGAAGTCAAACCAATTCGCAAAGCAACCGGTATTGCGGTGACTAGAGCAGTCAGAGAAGATTTAATATTAAGACATGGATGTCCAGTTTCAATCATCTCCGACAACGGAAAACAATTTGTTAGTCAACACTTCACAAAAATGTTAACAGAATTTGGGATTAAACATCGTCGTACTCCCCCGTATACGCCACAATGCAATCCCGTAGAAAGAACGAACAGGGTAATTAAAACTATGATCGCCCAATTCGTCAAAAAGAATCAACGTCGTTGGGATGAACGCATCTACGAAATCCGTTTTGCTTATAATACTGCTCATCATGAAGCGATTGGCTACACTCCAGCCTATTTAAACCATGGACGAGAATTACAGATACCTAATCAAATTAATCGAATCCGAGACTTACGTCATCCGGAAAGGAGAGGGCGTGATTTGTCTGATGCCTTCGAACTCGTACGAATAAATCTTGCTAGAGCTTTCCAGCGACAAGAAAATTATTATAATCTTCGTCATCGAAATTGGAAACCGAAAGTTGGAAATTCCGTCTGGAAAAGAGAACATACTCTTTCTGACAAAAAAGCTCAGTTGAACGCAAAACTGGCACCAAAGTTTTCCGGACCGTTTACTGTCGGAAGAATCATCTCACCTGTTGTGTTCGATCTAAAAGATAAGAATGGACATTGGATCCGACACGTTCACGTACAACATATCAAACTTGCCCCTCCAAATTAAAAGATCACAAAAAAGTCCCATTTTTCCTATAAATATCCGTCCCATTGAACATCTGAAGTCACTCTTCATTAGAGTTCAGCGGAGAGAGTGTGTTGATGATGGAGAAGATGGAATGGATCCAGGAATTGGAAGAGCTGCTAATGGTAGTAGACAAGCCTAAGGAAGAGACCAGAGCTGCGGAGGTGTGCAGTATCATCGAGCCATGCCGTCGCACACCAACGCGCCCTCGTCCACCTCCTACCACCCGGTTGGAAGAAGGACAGTCTTCCAGAAGAGACCGTCCTCATCCGTCAACCTCCCAAAAGGATGATAACAGGAGGAAAACGATCCGCCTAGATAGGCTTCCTTCTCCGCCCCCGAAGAAGACACGGGTCCACAGGAAGGACTCCGACCCCGCGAAATGGTTAAACACAGCAATCCGGCATACCAAGGCCTACCACCGTCCCAGGGACCATCGCAGGCCTCCAATTCCGATACCCTCCAAGGGTAGCCATGTTTCATCGGGCCCGGCCAAGTGCGAGGCAACAACAGTTCGCACCCAAGTGGATTCTCACCCTCCAGCCCTCGAAATTCGGGGAAAGTCTCCGAGAGCAAGAAATGAAAATTGGCCAAAAACCGCTCCTTTGACCAGCGCTAAACCGAGGCCTTTCATCAGCGAAGTCACCTCCTTCCATCCAGGTACCAACAGGGAAGGGAATTTAAGTTTACTCCCGGTTCCCTACGTGAAGAAAACGGACGCTCCGATCCCGACAATCTGGCTCCGCCTCGACGACCAGTCGAGATCCCCTGGAAGGCCGTCCACCTGTACCGGGAATACAAACTTCGTTTCGGCTCGGAAAGATGGCATCTGCGATTTGACCGTGCCGGACAACTCCGATCCTGCCGCGACCTCTCCGGCCCAAAGAAGGAGGGGGTGTAACGGCCAATTAAAATGCTACTATATATTATATACTATATTATATGTATATATAATTGTACATACCATGAAATGAAATTAGCGGAAAGTTTTATTTATTTTATGAATTAAAGTTTATTTATGGTGGAGTTGTTTTAGTGGGGATAGTTAACGTGGGGCAACTCCCACCACGCAGCCAGAGCATATATAAACGACCGCTCGCGCGATTTGAAGATAGATCGTGAGCGTCTCACGGTCTCAACGTCCTGCGCAAGTATCTTGAGTATACCCGACGACAAGCGTCTTTGTCGACTCTTTCCCGAGCTCAAATGTCTTGAGTATACCCGACGACAAGCGTCTTTGTCGACTCTTTCCCGAGCTCAAGTGTCTTGAGTATACCCGACGACAAGCGTCTTTGTCGACTCTTTCCCGAGCTCAAGTGTCTTGAGTATACCCGACGACAAGCGTCTTTGTCGACTCTTTCCCGAGCTCAAGTGTCTTGAGTATACCCGACGACAAGCGTCTTTGTCGACTCTTTCCAGTGCTCAAGTGTCTTGAGTATATTCGACGACAAGTGTCTTGTCGATTCTTATTTGAGAATGAATGTAAATAAATGTATATATAAATGTAAATAAATTTGTATATAAGTTAAACCTACCTGTCTTTCATTTAACGAACCTGAACACCGGCGAGTTAAAATCCCGGAACATAGTCGCTAGATATTTGAACATTACACAAGAGATACCGTAAAAAGCGACCGAAACATTGTAGAAACGTTACAACATTTCTGGATGGTACTGAATGTTTTGGGTTGTAAGCCACGATATAATGTCAGCCTTCTTGGATGAAGTAGTGGGCCCTTTATTAATTTGAACACTATGATATAGTGCATTGTCCATAATTATAATAGAATTATTTGGTATATTTGGTATTAGCTGTTTTAAACCATTTTGAAAAATTTGCGTAATTCAAGTGATGTTCATCATATAAACATTCGGTGCAAAGGTCTTTAACTCCACCTCCACACAAGACTGCTTTATTTGAAAGATCATTTAGCTGGAACATTGTCAAAACTTTTAATAATTTACCGAATGATTTAAAGATTTTAGGGAGCAATTCATTTAGAATTTTATTAAAAAGGTTCTTCTTTAGTGAGCAGAGCGTTTAAATGAGCTGATAAATAGAAAATATTATCATGTCTCTATTTTTATTTTTATTTTTTTTACACTTTATATTCATGCGTCATCTTTCTTCTTTTAAGTTAATTTAATTTCAATATATTAATTTAAGTTTAGTAGTAAAAGGTTAAGTGGAAGAGCAGAGAGCTGATTGTTCAGCTACTCTGAACTTCGCCTTTCTCTCAGGTATCTCTAATTATTTATTAGTTATATCTTCTAATTATATTATTACTGATATTGTATATCTGAGAATAAACTCTATTATTATTATTATTATTTCGTCATGGTAATCACCACTCTTAGTTTTAGATTTAAATAAAAGCCAGGCCCCTTTAATAAATCCCATATCGCCACCAGCATGACACATAATCCGTCGCTGTCCAGCTCTATCTCGTTTCAAAACGCCTTTTTCTGTTGCACTTTGCCAGCATTTGGACATAGCATAATTCTTATGTAGCTCTCGTCGAGACATATTACAGGCCTCTTATTTTCACCAAGGCTATCATTATACATCAAAAAACGTAAATATCGTGCTCGCCATGCAACAATATCCTGTCTTTCCATCAAATATTTTCTATTTGATTCACACTTTTTATATTTATAGCCCATATCAAGAATAATTTTGCGTAAGGTCTCTTTACTACCTTTAAATTCAGTTTCACTTTTCATAGCTGCATGCAAAGAACTTAAAGTTGGTACGCTTTTTGCAACATTATACATTGATGAAATCTTGTTTCGAAGAAGGCACCTAAAATTAATACAGATATAAAAATTTGGCACATTAAATAGTAAATGCATAACAAACTTATCTGCATCATCTAATTCTATTTTGCGGGATTTCCTCGTCTTCTCTGGCACCACACATGCAGAAGATAAAGGTTGAGGTTCTAAAGTCTTAAACATTTGACTTTTAATCCTTTCTATCGTTCTTTCAAATTTGCCCGTCATGGCAGCAACTCTTTTTATAACCTGCTCCACAGGAAAAGCGTAACGGCTAGTTTCCTTTTCAAGTTCACAGAATTCAATGATCGTCTCCAAAATGGTCAATTCATTATCTCTAGAAGATTTCTGTTTTGCCATATCGAAAGTACTAGATAAAATATTAGAAAAATAAGCATATGATATACAATTGAGGTTATAAAATTATTTGCCTTAAAACCAGAATCGCAGAACCAAAGTTTTGAAAAAAACTAATTTAAATATTTAAAATGTAATAAATCAAAATAAAAAGTACAGAGAATATCGCAGGAAATATAATAGAACAACTTCAAACACAACAAAACAAAACGGCACTGTACACAACTGTCAAACGTTCAAAGTGAGGGCTAGCGGATTGCGGGGCAAGGTATAGGTAAATTAGTTCGCATATTTTCCGTCCGCCAAATTTAGTTTGTCCGACTCTAGAGATCGCTGCATGGGGAGCAGCGGCGTTGCGGGAATTTCGAAAAAATTTAGCAATGGTCAACTCTGCATCGCGGCGCGTGGGCATGCGCATTTCCGCATGCTGAAGTGGGCGAATCACGATGTCAGCGTGCGTGTATAATTTTAAAACGTATTAAACGTCTAAAAATAAGAGGTACGTTTTACTTAGGTATGTAGTTTATTACCATGAAAAAAACTTATATTCATAACTTGATAGTAAACATTTACAAATTACATTTGCGTTAGTCATGGAACAAATACTGTAATTGTTTGTGTGATGCAGACAAGTTGAATTTCTTTTGTTTAAATTCGGACAGTCAGAATCGGATTCCAAGTTTACGATTTCTATCGTTGGTAAATGCTCTTGGAGGAAATTTGCTTTTTGGTGACCTTTTACTTAGATTCGCTGATATCTGTGTGTAAATTGATGAAGAATATTCTTCACTTGTCTGTAAGGAATGTAACCGTCAGAGTAGCGCAGATAATGATAATTATTCTTGAGACAAATAATTTGTCTTTTATATTCCTTTTTTAGTTTATTGAAAGGAACGTCCGGTGGACCGAATACGAAATGTGCTATGCCATACCCGTCTCTGATTGCCAATTCTTTTACCACAAAACGTTCCAATTGGAATCCTTCTATATCAATAACTAGCGATTTTACATTTGCTTCTTTCTTATACAATTCGTGCTTCCGAAGTAGAATAGGATCGAGAATTTTCGATAATTTCTTAATACGTTGACGGAAACGGATTCTGTCGCGTGCATTTTGCATCCGATTATTGTTTTGCTCTTCTTTTTCTTCTTCATCATTCGTATTAAATTCTATTACAACGGCTGATTCTTGGCAAATATTACGTTTTTCTTCGTGCTAATAATTTTGTGTACTCACCACTCGATGAAGCAAACCCAAAGACTGAGAGAAAATGCACTCGGTATCCTTTCGTTTAGAGTGGAGGGGAAAATAAAAGCACTCATTGTTTAAAAATTATACACATATATTTTAGATAATTAAATACATTAAAACTAATAAAAACATATTTTGTTTAAATTATATATCTAACAATATTCGTTGCAGGGTTATATTCAACGATCTTATCGTGAATACAGTATGCGACCATATCCGCATAACCCTTTCGCTCATAGCGTACACAAATGTGCACATCAGATTCACAGTGTTTCAACTTCAAAGGTTTGGTAATAATGTCCATGTTTTCACTTTGTACATATTCCTGTATATTTCTGTAATATTCCTATATATTCCTGGAATATGTACAAAGTGAAAACATGGACATTATTACCGAAACTTTGAAGTTGAAACATTGTAAATCTGATGTGCACATTTGTGTACGCTATGAGCGAAAGGGATAAATTAAATTCCTGTTCGCTCTCTAATTCTAATTTAATGTCACCAGTCGAAGATTTTACGGACTCGTTCTGTTTCGAACAGTCTATAACGTATATTTTAAGAACAGTATATTGCTCGACGTTAACCTTTGGGGAGCTGTCTTCTGAATGATGAATTCTGCGGCCTTATTTTGTATATTATTATTATTACCGTTATTTTTGTCGTGGAAACACAGACCCATTACTTTACGTTTGCTTTTTCAATTCCAGACTGATTCGAAATTGTTCACCTCTTAAATATATGAACGACCCGTTCCAATTGAGTAACGACAACGTAATGTTATCAATCTTGTGCACTCGATGTTGCTGGGATTAATATTTATGCTGTAACCGAGATCGACGGCCGGTGAAAATTCAAAAACCGTATGCGATATCTTTTCGGTGTAAAACGAATCGGTAGCAACATTACACTCTACACGGGTTGTCGTCACCTTTATAATTTCCACTGCTAAAACCGATTGATGTAATAAATTCGCTTCTAATATTTTCGGCGAGAAGCCCAACATTCGGCCTATCGAATCTGGTTTTTCAAAATCGATCTTAAACATGCACTTAATTTCACACTTTAGCGTATTGTTGTTCGGTTTTAACGAAAGCGTACCATTTAATTCTGTCTGCAGGAATTTCTCCAGGTCCTTCACTTGGTAGGAGCCCATTGGAATTTCGATAATCTTGCCATCGCTGTAATAAAATTTGTTATTCTTTCGCTCTTCAACGTTAGGCACAGTATTGTAGGTGTAAAGACTAAGGCCCAGTTTCATAATTGAATTTAAAGGAGACTTTAAATTATAGTCACTTTCAGATATCAAAACAAATATGAAAACACATTTGTTTACACATCTGAATGTGACTTTAATTTTAAAGTCTCTTTTAAATTCCATTATGAAACTGGGGGTTAGTAATCCGATTTGATATTCGTAATGGGGATCCAGTTCGATAGGTGGATAATAATTTGCCGAAAGTACGCTACTGTTGCCCACCAATGTGAACGTTCTCGACATGACTGCGTATTTTTTTCTATGCTTTTGCCCTCTTTATGTAAAAATTCTAAACACAGATGTCCACAATTGTTAGCGTTGAATTTTTGATATATCTTGTGATTGTAGATTATTCGACTGCCCTCAAAATATCGAATCACTTCCAACGGTGGAGGAAGGTTTCCAAAACTGTCGAAATACAGGACGTGTTTATTTCTTTCAAAATAAGCGACCCAATGCGTTCCGGGACCGTTTTTCGAATCTAAATTTATTAGGGGCAGTCTATTAATTAGTTTCTTTGTTGTTTCGGTTGACGAATGTAGAGACCGAGACCCTTACGATACGGTTTCAAATATAATCTGTCGCCCTTCTTGCCCAGCGCTATGGTCTCCATTGTTCGATTGTGCCGTTTTGCTTCTTCTAACTTCCTGCTCGCTTCTTTAGCTCTGCCAATTGCGCGCGCAATGCTTGCAGATTCTCCAGCAAGGGAACCCGCTGCGCTGAGGCCCGCTAACAGCCGTATGAGAAACGGTATGACACCTTCTACATTCGGAACAACTATCACTCGAGATTTTCTTACCGCCGGCTTGTTTCAGAGCAACCGTGGCCGATGCTCTCGCGAGTTTTATAGTTTCATTCGTATTGTCCAGACGATCGAATTTTTTGACATTGTTGCGAATTTTCCTGAAAACTTCTCCCAAGCCCACTTCACGAGAACCTCCGCCGCCGCCGCCGTGACCACTTCCGAATTTTCGTTTGATTTTCATTGCAGAAGTAACAGCAAAAGACGCTATTCTCTTTCCAGGTTTTGCGTCTTTCGATTTAACGCGATTCCAAGCGCGCTCTTCTAGCTTCTTGTCTGCCAAATGTCTGTTTGGTAAATCTTTGTACCTGGAGTACTCTATATCGTGTTCTTTGCAGGATCGAATTCGTTAATGCCGACGTCTGCGCGTTCCAATCGCTCTTTTAATTTCGTACCGGGTCCACAGAATTGGTAATCTCCGGGTAGATGCAATTCGAACGGTAATTTATTGATGAGAGAATATAAGAGACCTGCAGCACTACGCGTAGTCAGTAGTAGGGATAGGCCGACTCTGGAACCTCCTCCGACCTTGACGGAAAAATTCAAGGTCAAGGTCGGAGGAGGTTCCAGAATCGGCCTATCCCTGACGTGACCTTCGCCATAACCTTGACATGGAGGAGGTTCTAGATTCAAGGTCAAGGTCGGAGGAGGTTCCAGAATCGACCTACCCCTGACCTTCACCATAACCTTGACGCGGAGGAGGTTCCAGAGTGAGATAACCTTGAAATGGTGTTGAGGTCAGAGGAGGTTCTAGTGTTGATTTCTGCTTAGTGACCTTGTGGTTGGAGGAGGTGAGGATTTAAATTAGTATTACCCCCACCTAAAATCTTGTTATATAAGGCCGTTATTTTGTGAATTGTTTCAGTTGTTGCAGAACTGTGAGTTGTGTTATACAACTTTAATAGTGTATCGTCGATCTATATAAAAGTAAGTTTATTAAATTTTATATTTTTGATGTATTTAATAGTGACGTCTAAACAAGTGGAATTTTTCTTGAAGCAGAAGAAAAGACACGTGGATGATCAAGGTGATGATGTACAGAAGAAAAGATTTCTCACTCAAAACGTTGTCCTCAGTTCGAAACGAGTTTCAGTTTGAAGTATTGTCTCAACCTTTTTTCACGGATGAAGATTTTCGTCAGTATGATATTAGCGAGAAAGCACCTTCAGAGATATCAGAAGTAAGGGAAGTGGCTGATGTGGACCAATTACCATTGTTAGCTCAAAGTGTATATTATTTAAATAAGAGCCGCACGAAGTGGGTTTGCGTGGGACTGTGTGCCGAAACATTTTTTGATCCAGTAATACGCATTATGGGTACTAAAAGGCAGAGCATATCGTTTTTAGAAGAGGAATGGAAACAATTTTGTTCTTATAACTACACATTAAAATTATATTTTACCGAGAAAAAAACTGTTTATCCGGTAATGAAAATTAGTTCTGTAAAGGCATCTTTCGAACGTATCGAAGGAACAAAAATATTGAAATTAGAAAGAGGTGACGAGACACTGTATATATCTTATAAGGGTTTATTGGAATTATGGAAATTGTGTGATATTATATCATATCGTTTGGAGGTTTTGAAGCAATGGAATTATAAAACATTCTACTCCAACATGATTCCATGCGTGAGTGTTATGGATGGTGACGTGAAGCTAACTGTCAAAGCATTTCTCAATAATGAAATATCTGAGAAAGGGGCGATTACAAATGAATTAATAATGTTCGGAATTAATAAATTAATGTGTGACATAAGTATGCATAAAGCCGATACTATGTAAATGTTTTGATTCATTATGTACATATTACTATAAAATTGTAAACATATGAAATTAAAAATAAAATTTTCTGACAATAGTTTTATCATTTACTCACCTAATAACTTTTGATATATAATGTTTAGCGACAAGAGTATCAGAGTAGTACACATTATCATCGTCAACTGTTAGAAACAAAAGCCATAAATGCGGCGTCGCGTCAAGAGAGACCACATTTTGAGAAGTAGTGTAAAACGAAAAGGTCGTGGTTTACTTAATACGTTAATTAATAAACTGCCAGTAGAGTTACATATACCAGGTTACAACTACTGCGGTCCAGGTACAAAATTAGATACTCGACTTAAAAGAGGAGACAGAGGTGTTAATGTATTGGACGAAGCGTGTAAGCAACACGACATTGATATTCGTTAAGTGACGATAAGCGTCACGAAGCAGATAGAAAATTGTATCAAGCGGCAGTACAAAGAGTTAAAAGTTCAGAAGCGGGACTTGGAGAGAGGGCATCGGCATTATCTGTAGCCGCCACAATGCGAGCTAAGGCGAAGCTCGGAATGGGGAACAGTGGGAAGAGAAAGCGTGCGATTAAGCGGAGGAAGCGGGGTGGTGAATTATCATTTCGGGAAGCTCTCAAGAAAGCTCGACATGCCATTTCGCGCAGCGGTAACAAGAGCCTTTTAGAAAATGTTAAATTGGCGCAGTTAGTTTTAAAGAAAAACTACAAAAAAATAAGACGTCCGCGTCAAAGAGTGATTCCAATTCCCAAGAGAGGAGGATTTTTACCTTTAATTCCATTATTTGCAGCTTTGGGAGCAATAGGATCACTCGGTGGCGGTGCAGCTGCAATTGCTAAGGCGGTAAAGGATGCAAAGGCTGCGAAAGTACAATTGAAAGAGGCAGAACGACATAATAGGGCTATGGAAACAAAAGCAGTGGGAAGTGGATTCTACATTAAACCTTACAAAACAGGATGTGGATTATATTTACCATCTAATTCAAAAAACTGAAATATTTGCCTCGGCGACCATTGAGTAACTTTGACATACTAAAATATGCTAACATATTAAAATTACCATTTTTTCGAGGAGTGTTTATGAGAGATACATTACCTAAAAAAATAAGAGAACAGGAAAGTGGAATTATAAATTTAGATGACAATTCTGGTGAAGGAACACATTGGGTAGCATATTACAAAAGAGGTAGAACTGTAAAGTATTTTGATAGTTATGGAGATCTGCGACCTCCAGTGGAAGTGGAAAAATATCTTTTCTCAAACGGAGTAGGCATTATTAAGTATAATTATGAAAGATATCAAAAATCGAATTCACAAAAATGTGGACAATTATGTCTACAGTTTTTAATAGCCTTACAAGTTAAGTAATGATTTAGTTCTTGAAAGATGGTCAACATGGAATCTTCACCGATTTCGTGTACATTTACTCTAACGGGAAAGGAATCGGTTTTAGTTTGTGAGTTTAATCCACCAATATACCTGAGCGAAGACGCAACCTATGAAATGTGTATGTTAAATTTTGAAACGTTTAACGCAATACCTAACATAGATGAAAGTAATTTAATACATTATGAAGAAAGGAAAAAAGTCTGCTTGGAAAACTAGCGATATACCTACAGGCACATATGAACTCGATGATATTAATAAATTTCTGAAAGATTATTTTCAAAATAAGAATATTCCTGATTATATAAACATTCATGGAAATAATAATACTTTAAAGGCAACCATAAACAGTTCGGTTAAGCTCGATTTTAGTCAACCAAATTCATTGGGAAGATTGTTGGGATTTGAACCCAGAATATTGAAGGAAAACGACAATAACATCGGTGGTTTTCCAGTCGATATAAACAAAGTCAATGCTATAAGAATAGAGTGTAATTTGACCGGTGGTTCTTATAATAACAGAGAACCAGGTCATGTGTTGTATCATTTCTTTCCAAACGTACCACCGGGAGGCGGGGGGGGGGCGAATCCGCCCACTAAACCTTGATCAGTCTCCTCCCATTTTACCTTGCTTAGTCTCCTCCCATTTCACCTTGCCTAGTCTCCTCCCATTTCACCTTGTCCAGTGACCTCCCATTTCACCTTGTGTTTTGCCTTCGAAACAGGATGTCATAAAAATTCCCACACCCGTCTGGTATGTAATCTTTAGATGTTATTGAAATACATGATAGAAATTTCCTATTGCATCATTTATGTAACCTTTAGATATTACAAATGTTAAACAATTCCTACAAATATGAAACAATCCCCATTACATCATTTCTGAAGGTTTAACGTTCACTTTTTGGGTATATAAGTTTTCCTTTCAGTTAGCAATAAGTGCTTTCTACAACAGTACTGGTAAGTCCTCTTTTAATTCTTTATTACTTATCATAATATAATGCTGTTCATTCTTTATACAATTGAAGATAATACAATTTAATACTGTTTTTGTTCCTTAATTTAATACTGTTTTTGTTTCTACAATTTAATGCTGTTTTTGTTCCTTAATTTAATACTGCTTTTGTTTCTACAATTTAATACTGTTTTTGTTCCTTAATTTAATACTGTTTTTGTTTCTTGTTGCAGATCTAACATTGTTTACAATCTTTTTATCTAGAATCTAATAGTGAGTATTTTTGTATTTTTTATATACGATTACTAAAATGATATGTTTTAATGCATCCCGTGTTTTTACATAACAGTAATGTCGAATATTGGCGGCGGAAATGATGAACGTTCAATTTTGCAACAATATTTGCAGCAGGATAGTAATCCTTCAACTTCAATTATTACTAGCGTGATTTCTGCACTTCCAGAAACTTCTCAGAGTGCAGTTACCACTCAGGCAAATGCTGTACCATCCTGGGGGAAAGACATTGACAATGGTTTCTTCCTCCATGAAGGTGCAGTTGATTCTGCCTTGACCGTACTTGGTGACGAGATAGATCGTGACGAGATAGATCGTGTAAGTCAAAATAATTTACTAACGCCGAATATTTCTTTTCAAATTCAACCTGTTCAACAAAATTTACTAACCCCGTCTACTTCTTTTCAAATTCAATCCCTTCCACTTCAAACACAACCCCTTCAAACTCAAGTAACCCCGTCTACTTCTTTTCAAACACAACCCCTTCAAACTCAAATTCCGCATCAATCCCTTCTGCTTCAAACACAACCTCAATTTATAATTATTCCTTCAAAGCCACTTCAAACAGTTTCCGTTCAACCCGCACAACCCCAAGCAGTTTCCGTTCAACCCGCACAACCCCTTATTTCATCTTTTCTTAACCTTCATAAGGCCGGGCGGGGTACAAGTGTACCCCACACATACATTTTCTGTTGCAACTTCAACAATATATTTTTTTAATTTTCTCTTTTCTGCTATCTTTAATTTATATATTTTTTATATAGTATCCAAAATATTAAAGCATTTGTTTTAAAATTGCTACAAGTTAAGGCCAGTTTACTTCATTGGGGTGCATTTGTAACAGATACAAATTTTTTGATCACGTGAAAAACCGACCGGGGTACACAGTGATATTAGACGCACAATTCTAACCTTTCACGTGATTTATATTGGGTTTATAAAGTATTTTTTCTTACTAAAATTATTGGTTGTCGCATGAAAAATTATCTACTATGTATTTTACAACTCCATTCCCCAATTTGAGTCGAATTAGATATTGGCAAGAATAGCGAATTCGATTCAAAATGAGGAACGGAATACCACTCCTGATTTACTACTGTGTGGAACAGTGTTGAACGAACATTTGTGTGCAAAGTGAAATGTAAAATCATAAAGCACTTCGTGCTTCTTTCCTTCTAAGAATGACTTTGTTATCAAAATTTCGTAACGAAAATAAGCTTACCGATGATGAATTGTTGAGAATAATCGAATCAGACGATTTTTATGAATATTTTGAATATTTATGTTGCCTATAAAATTTACAATTGAAGCACCTTTTTGTCTGATGAAAACTATTATAAAATATATCATTATTTTTGAACGGACACTTGGAAAAATTGAGTTTAAAGTCGACGTTTCGCTGTGTGTTTGACAGCTTCTTCTTATAATTTTCCTGAAGAAGCTGTCATACACAGAGCGAAACGTCGATTATAACATAAATTTTTCGAAGTGTCCATGCAAAATTTTTATATATTTTACATAAAATTTACACAGAACAAAAAAGAATCCGTGGGGTACAATTGTACCCCACGGATTCTTTGTTAATGTTAATTTTGAAGCCCGGCCTTATCAAGGTTAAACCTATCCAAAAGCCCACTCAATCCCTTTCACTAGTTTCCCAACAATCAATAGTTACTCCTATCGTTACTTCCACCGCAAATACTTCCACCGCAAAATCTGCTCCTATTTCTAAACCTGCTCCTATTTCTACACTTGCACCTGCTTCTATTTCTGAACTTTATAACGTTCTTTCTCGTGAATCTAGATGTACGCGGGGTAGTCGCAGATGTACCCGAGGTAGTCAATCTTCTCATCTAAGGACCGCTGAAAGTTTGTGGTTGCCTAACCGTGAGTATGCGTTATTTAGGCGTCAACAAAGGATGGCTAGGATAGTTAATCGAAGAGCAGCTATCCTTTCATCTTTACGTTCGCCGCAAAATGACTCAGACTCAATGTTTTTGTCTAAGCAAAAGTCCAGTGCGGAGTTGTTAGGTCAGTCGCAACTTCGAGTTTTTGCAGATAATATCTCGATAAATCCTAATGAATTTGGTGATTCTGAGATAATTAATATATCAGACCGATCAATGGAGATATCTCAATTATCACCAGCTCAATCACCTATTGGGGATAATATTAATTCATCAAAATCTGTTAACATTATTTCCAATATTCAGATTCAACCACCCCCTCAACCTCAAATGCCAGCACAACCACTGCAGCCCCGAATGTCTACACCTACCGTTTCTTCAGAACCACTTACATCTACCGTTTCTTCACAACCAGTTTCTTCACAAGCACCAGCACCATCTATTCTTTCACAAGAACCCTTAGCACCCTCTATTCCTTTACAAGAACCCTTACCCTCCTTACCCTCTATTTCTTTACAAGAACCTTTTTCCAATTTATCTAGAGTTATCTCAACAGCAGTCCAAAATTATTATGATGGAATAATGCCTGAAGTAAGGAATTATTGTTTACAGGGTGAGAGAAATCTTAGAAAAGTCACGGACGAGTTAGAAACATGCGAAGAGATTATGCGTATAGTTCGCCCAAGGTCTCCGACTGAGCGGGCTTTGAGCGAACAATACGATAAAATTTCGCTTCTACGCGACCGTCTGAGACTGATCAAAGATTTATTTCATAATCTTGCCACAGACATATCTACTTTATGATAATTCTTAAGGTAGATATGTCTGTGTTTATTGTTGTTAAATGGATTATTCTTCAAATGAAGTTGTTCCCAAGAGATAGATTAGGTATAAAGTATACCTAATAAGACATCTGTATTATTAATGTTATTCAATTTACAGATGTCTTCACCGATGTCTTCACCAAATGGGTCTTCACTATTAGTGAAGTCCATTGTCTTAGAACAGGTGGAAATGAAAGTGAGTCAATTATTTTTAGTTTTACAGTTTACAGGTATATTAATTTTTGTACTCATCCAGTTAACAGATGGAACACTATTAAATGCGGAAACCGCAACTATCAATTATTCTTTGCTGCGGTTTCCGCAGGTCTCACCCATCTCACCTACGTATACCCCAACACAAACGCTGCCGGCGACGCCGGAACGGCCACCGCCGGAGCAGCAAGTGGCGGCGCCTAAACGTCGTATCCGTTTGAGGCGCGTTAAAAGAGGAATATTTGCGTCACCTGTGTTGGGGTCGCAGCCTCAGCCGCTCTTCCCTGCACCAGCGGCTAAGACTGTGCAGGTGCAGGTGGAAGTGGAGACTGCACCATCATTCACCGAGATGGATGAGTCATGGATTTGTTTTTTTTATTATTACATTTTTCAACATTTTTAATAACATTACTTTTACAGTGAAGATTGACAGTAAACTGATTAGAGCGGTAGATCGCCCTGTCGGTTGGGCGAGACTACGGGGAGGCTCTATTAGTTTAAGTTATAAGTTTAGTGTTACTTTAAGTTTAGTGTTATTTATAGTTTTAATTATATTTAAGTTTAGTGTTATTTATAGTTTTAATTATATTTATAGTTTTAATTATATTGTACCGATTTTAAAGGTTCTATTAATTTTTATTTTAAAACAAAACACGAAATAGTTAATAATCTAATTTATTTACAAGCGAACTAATTAACACTAACATTTAACACTAGATAATTTCCAAACTTAATCCTAATTTATTTTAACAGCCGAGCGAAAGTTTATGACGCGACTTTAACGCCGAACTTCCCAACGATGAATTCAATTGGAACTATCGCATTCCCGGCCTCGTGCATTTTTATATGCCGGGGTTGTTTTTTCGCGAATATTCTGGAGGCGACCCACTGTCTAATCTAGTTTATTCCGCCGTCAGAATTCTCTGGGCTGTCGCCTAAGGCGCGTCGACTAGACGACAGTGACGCAAGAGACAATTTGGCGCCGGCTGGTGTCGACGAATCATTACAATATTTATAGTTTTAATTATATTTATAGTTTTAATTATATTTATAGTTTTAATTATTTATAGTTAAATGTATATACAAGATGGTCTAAAATAAATAATTTCTTACAACACGTATTTTTACTTTAAATAGCAGATGATATTAATAACTACACCATAATAATAGAGTGTCGCGTTTGGTAAAGAGTGAAAGTACTGTTTTAGAAATATGAAGTTTAAACAACAGTCTTTAAAGTTACCTATACAAAATTTTGATGATGCGATCGTAAACGAAACCTTTAAACGTCACAGTGCTCTTTTCGGAGGATCAACTAAACGTGCCATGATCAGTGATAAAAGTGGAAGTGGTAAAAGCAATTTGATAGTATCTTTGTTGGTAAATGCTAATGGGCTGCGTTTCAAAAATTTATACATTTGTTGTAAGACCTTAGCTCAAGAAAAGTATAACTTTCTGAGACATTTGCTGCCAACAGTGCCGGAAATAGGTTACTTTGAAATTTCTGATACTGATAATATGATATCCCCTGCAAATGTAAAAGAATATTCAGTTGTTGTTTTTGATGATGTTCAATGTACTACACAAAATGTAATTAAAGAATACTTCTCTTTTGGACGCCATAAAAATGTCGATTGTTTCTATTTAAGTCAAACTTATAGTGCAATTCCAAAACAAATGATTCGTGATAATTGTAATTTCTTAGTGCTATTTCGGCAAGATTCTACAAATCTAAAGCATGTATTTGATGACCATGTGTATGGAGACATGACCTTTGACCAGTTTCGTGATATGTGCTACGCTTGTTGGAAGGAACCGTTTGGTTTTCTAGTTATTGATACTGACTGTACTACCAACGGAGGTAGATATCGTAAAGGATTCGACAATTATATAAACCTTTAAAACCACTACATTTTAACATCGTTCTTCAGTGTTGTAAAAGGCGTTAAAGGAAACGGATGCGCTATGAGTAATAAACTTAAAGCCGAATTAGCTACTGCACGTGAAAGTTTGCGTACTAAATTAAAAACACTTAAATCCGATATCGAACGATCAAAACATCATATTGAGCAATCAAGAAAATACCTTCAGGCGACTTATTCACCTATTGTGGAACCACTAAGAGATATTGTCAATAAGCTAGATGTTGTTCGCAGTACTTTACCTACAAAAGAAGAGCAACAATCGTACGAAGCCAGTGAAAAATGCTTTAAAGGGGACCCGAAAAGTTCTTTCATACGAAAAAGACCTCTTTATAAATTAAAATCTGATCCTTCATCACAAATTACATGGTCAGAAAAGCATGATGTGAGTACTTCAACACCAGTTGGTCGTGAAATTGGAAAGAAACAACCTTCCATTTTAGAAGAAGAAGAAATTCACGACATCTCTCATGGATAACCTGAATCTCCACCATCAAAATCTGCTTATGAAGAAGCTGAAGAGTTTCATACAGATAGCAGTAGTGTCCCTTTAGATGAATCCGAAGCTCATGCTCGTACTCTTTTACAAGAACGGAAATCAATATTACAATCTAAATTACAAGCACCAGAGGTACAGGCTGCTTTACAACAAATTGATCCGTTACCACGTGATTATATTACACGATTTAATGTTGATGTGGAAAGTGAATTTGATACCAAATACGGTATAAGAAAACTTGATGGGAAATTGTTTATTGGTGCCGCGGAAGTTGCGTTTGATGGTCGTGATCTTGTAATAGGAGACTTAACATATAAAAGTACAAAAGGTTTATATGAACTGATTTTTAAGAAAGTTCCTGAGAAATTTACATTTCATGATGTGCGTGACTATAGAGATATATTGAGAAGAACTCATGCATTTAAAGTAAATTATAATCCTTCTGGCCGAATATCTGCAAGTAAAGGATATAAGTATACACATATTATAAAACCAATAATGCAGGGAAAACCACCAAACGTTTGGTGAGCTCGAAGCTGGAAAACAGGTGGAGCTTTAGAAAAAGAACTTATGCCTAACAGTTGTACACAGTATCTATATTGGGATAATGCTAATGAATTAGTAGAACGATTACGTTTATTGAAAGCATCAGAATCTGCAGGTCATACAGGACATACCAATGAGATTATAGCTATTATCGAAGAATTGAAAGAAGCCAAAATTATTTCGTAAAATTTAAGTATTTAGTTGGATGATATCGAGGTCATTCTTCAGTTTCACATCTTTGTTGGTCAGTTCACGATGACCATTGATAAGTTTGGAAGGCACATTACTAAACATACAGTTCTCAAGCATATTGTTTCTAGACAATTATTTTACGAAACATTATTAGACTTTCGAAGTGACCAGTTAAATGCCCAAGGCGAATTTATTCTTTCAAATAGAAGTAATCAAACGACGTATACGATTCAAGAAACTTGCGTGGTTAAAAAAGTAATCTTTCATAAACCTTGGAACAGGGAAGTATATATCAACGGTGTAAATTGTACTGATACTTTAATTGGAAGAACGTTGAATGTGGGAGATAAAATCTCGTTTTCTTGCACAGCTGTAGTTTGTGCAACTACATTATTTGTTGAATTCATTATAAGGAAACGAGTTCTAACTGAAAATGTCTAATCTATCATCGGCTGTAAAACGTGATGTTGTCGATGAACTGCACAAACCAGCAAGGAAAAACTTTCGCCGTCGTCGAGTTATAATAAAAGGTCTCAGAGATCTTTTCCAAGCAGATTTAATTGAAATGCTTCCTTATTCAAAGATAAACAAAGGATACAAGTACATTCTGGCTGTGATCAACACATTTTCTAAATTTGCTTGGGGAATAGCATTAAAAAACAAGACAGGTAAAGAAGTAACCAAAGCTTTTCAAACAATCTTATCCGAAGGTAGAAATTCTATACCGAGAAATCTGCGAACAGATAACGGAAAGGAATTTTACAATGCAGACTTTCAAGATTTAATGAAGAAGTATAAAATTAATCACTACAGCACATATTCTAATTTAAAAAGTTCGATAGTTGAACGCTTTAATAGAACATTAAAACAAAAAATGTGGAAAGAATTTAGCATGCAAGGAAATTTCAGCTGGTTCAAGTTGTTACCACAACTAATCGAAGAATATAACAACACAGTTCACAGTACGATGGGTTACAAACCTAGTAAGATAAATCAAAGAAATGCGAAAACTATTTTACAGTCCGTCTACAGCAATATTAAAATTGTGGATCCAAGAAGTGCAAAATTTAAAGTTGGAGATCATGTGCGCATCAGCAAATATCGACAAGCATTTGCGAAAATGTACACTCCAAATTGGTCCAACGAAATATTTACAATTTCAAC
The DNA here is from genome assembly GCA_033060865.1 of Dorcus hopei. Lineage (NCBI taxonomy): Eukaryota > Metazoa > Arthropoda > Insecta > Coleoptera > Lucanidae > Dorcus > Dorcus hopei. Next base: position 2,402,079 of record CM065419.1, read on the forward strand.
AGTGCAGAATACTAATCCCCGAACATATCTAATTAAAGACGCTGACGGTGAAGCTATACTTGGTGGGTTTTATGAGAACGAATTACAAAAAATGAAACATTCAGATGTATATTTAATTAATGTGTTGAGAAAAAAAGGTAATAAAGCACTAGTTAGTTATTTAGGATTAATTTCTAAACATAATGCTTGGATACAAAAACGCAATGTTTTATAATAACTTTTTATTAACTATAATTAGAAACATACATTATTTACAATAAATATATTTTATGAACTAACATATATTTAATCTATTTACTATTTTTATTACTTTTTTCTAATTCCTTTTCTAATTTTTCAATTAATTCTTTCAGTTTTCTATCTCTTTCTATATCAGCTATTTTATAATGACCCCATGCGAGAGTATGAATCTTGTCATCCAGAACATAACGTTTATCATCTTTCGATGATAATGCAACTTTATTTTTCAACTCTGTGTACACCGTATGAAAATCTGAATGAAACACGTACATTTTTTTAAAAATGAAACCATTTCGTTCAATAATTTCTTTGCAGTCATCAACAGTTAAATATTTATCTATAACATATTTTTTAACACCTTTCGCTTTCTTAGTACATTTTGAAGTAAGCTTTACACAATAGGCTTTCGCGCCTGTACCAACAAACGATTCTATTACTTGTCCGGCGTATTCATCTTTGAATCTTCCAATAATTGATTCAGTTTGAGGCATTTCATGAATGTTATTTGTTGAGTAATTTGAAGTATTAAATTTATCTAAATTTTGCTTTATATCTTCGTACACATTACCAGTATTAACGGATAATATTAAACTGTCCGTATCGGTATATAATAGAGCTGCATGATTGTTATATTTTCGTTTTATGAAATAATTAATAAAACTCGTACAATACTGTTTTCGATATTTCCAAAACACAAAATCCTACGTATAAAGATTTGTTATAATTTACTTGTACTTTGGTTAATTCTATTGCGGCCAGGTGATCACTAAAAATTTTACTAGATTTGTAGTTCGGTTTAGCAATCAATGATTCAGCTCCCGGTCTCCGATTATGACTTTCCCACCTGGTAGCTAATTTAATGTCGACGCGATTCTCAACATTTTCCATGGTCTTACCGAAGACACTATTGTTATTTAACTTGTAAAAAAAAATTTCAAATTCGTTTTTCGCTTCAGCTCGTTTCTGCGAATTAAAGTCTATATATATTTTTAACCAACGCGACTGTTTAAATTTAATTGCCCTGTGGATTTGAATTAATGTTAAACCATGTTCCAAACATTGCTTTAGATTTAAATAATGAATTACGTATTTGGTTTTGTTATAGAGATTTGGAATAAGTTTACTATATTTAGACTTTGGTGGAATTATGTTTTCCGGACAAAACGGTAAATCGTTGTGCTTTTCGTGTAAATAAGTCGGATATTCCAAATCTACTTCGAATACGTATCCAATATCTGAATTTTCTTCTAATTCTGAAATGTTAAGATTGTTAATTTCTTCTCTGCTTAACCAAATAAATTCTCCTCATGGAAATCTCGAACACATCGCATGCCCATAGAGATTTGTAGCATCAAGATAAAGTAAATAATTAGTTACCTTGCTTGAATCAAAGCTCTGTAAAAATTTATTATTAGCGTTTTCAATTCTTTTAGTGCACATGCTCACTCCACCACGAATACCCATTTTGAAAAAGTGTAACATATCAACATCCTGTAATAATTCTAACTTAATTTTCGTCATTCGTAACATTGCATCCCAACTTAATCCCGGAGCTGTGAAAAAATGGCAAGGGTCAAGTTTATAATTATCAATACAAAGATCTCTGAAATTTTCAAATACGTTTGCTAATAATAAAATATTACAATTAAATAAATTCCAAACGCGCTGTGCTCTTTCATAATCTTCATCACTAATGGTTCTTCATAAAGCACGTCATAAAATTCTTCTCTAGAAGGTAAGGTGGGATAATCTAATTTCTCGAATGAGTTAATAAAACAATATGGAAAAACCCCTTTTTGCCGTACTAATTTAAACATTTCATCATCATTGAAATATTTCCTAATTTCCCTACATTGCCAATCTTCCAAGTATGAGCCTAATTTTTCTAAAGACGATTGCATGAAACGAAAAGAATCTACAAATCTTATTTTGAAATAGACTTTGCGCATTTTTCCTTTACAATCCATCTTATCCCCTACGTGTATTAATTTCGAAAAAGATATACATTTTTCTTTATTTTGTGCGATCACATCAACGTCCTCTCCTTCTAATGCCATCGTCTTCACAAATAAATGACTATCATAATTAGAAAGATTATGAAGGAAAACTGGAATGAATTTTGGTATTTTAAAATTAACATTACACACCGAATGAGCAGCTCCTCTAAACGCTCCAGTTAAATGTTCATGGTCACGGACTTTTTCCTTAACATCCAATATTGGTCTTTCACAAATATGACACATTGTTGCGCTGTCGTAGACCTCTTTTTCTTCTCGTGTTAAATCAAGCATTGGTTTAATTTTACTTAAATATTTATCATAAATCTCTTTAATATGTTTTTCATAAACTCAGTAGCAGCATTTTGTCCGCGATATAACTTTAATTTTGACAAATTGTTATTAAAGCTACACTTAATATAATACGCAAAAGAATGAGGTTCGTGTTCATAACATTTAACTGTGAAAGACTTATCTGGAGTTGGTTCAACTCTATCTAATGGTTTTAGTAAAGCCTCGAAATCAGCGTACACAACAAAGGGCAGTTTCAATTGCTTCTCAAAATTTTCAAATTGTAATATATTTTCTGGGATAGATTCACCATATTTATTTATTTTTAACTCTGCTGATGGTAAAATTGTTTTGATAATTTTACAATCTTCTCTTTCATGTCGTTGCAATTTTTCTACACATGGAAAGTATATTAAACATCCTTCACAAATATATTTCTCGTGACCGTGGTGTGACGTCTGTTTTGACACTAAACGCGATAAATTTCTAATCCTACAATAGTGAGTATTTTCGTTACCGTCATCAACCAATAACAAATTTATATGAATATCTTTTCGATTTTTAGTAAAATGTAGCGGTCCAAAACAAGTTATTTTATTTTTGGTATTGAAAGATTTTATCTCGGTACTTTGTTTAGAATCCAAGAAATACGCTCCGAAAATTTCCACATTCCATTTTAACGCTTTATGAATATCCAATATACTCTGAACCAAAGTTAATACTTTTTCTTGAATATTATACGTAAAGTCGTCAACGTCCACATAGTTGTAGGGTCCCGTGATACGATACGAAACAATTTTATCACCGAATGCACCTGCTATCTTTTCTACACCATTATCAACAATTACAAAACCATTGCTTTTGTGTGAATTACTACGTAGGTGTGCCGACAAACACTTTCTGTTAACGTATATTTCGCACACATCACATTTCACGACATTCACGGGGTCAAGAACTTTGGATGGACCGACTTCATTTAATTTTAAACGTTTACCGTGACATGCTGTACGCATGTGTCGATACTTATTATCAACTCTCGTAAATTCTTTTCCGCACTGATTACACTCAAACATGTTTTTAGAACTGTTACTTCGATCCCGTTCAATACAATAGGTTAACTCAACGTGAGTGTCACACTTCATCTGTAGGTACGAATTTATACATGCTACATACTTTAAGGTTAAAGTGGTTTGAAGATCATGTTAAGGTTACTTCGAGGTTACATTCAAAGTCATATCAAGGTTACCTCAAGGTTATTTCGAGGTCACATCAAGGTCACCTTAAGGTCGTTTCAAGGTCATTTCAAGGTCACCTCAAGGTAATTTCAAGGTCACCTCGAGGTCACTTCAAGGTTATTCGAGGTTACATTCAAAGTCATATCAAGGTTACCTCAAGGTTATTTCGAGGTCACATCAAGGTCACCTCAAGGTCATTTCAAGGTCACCTCGAGGTCACCTCAAGATCGATTCTGGAACCTCCTCCGACTTTGACCTTGAATCTAGAACCTCCTCCACGTCAAGGTTATGGTGAATGTCAGGGGTAGGCCGATTCTGGAACCTCCTCCGACCTTGACCTTGAATCTAGAACCTCCTCCATGTCAAGGTTATGGCGAAGGTTACGTCAGGGATAGGCCGATTCTGGAACCTCCTCCGACCTTGACCTTGAATTTTTCCGTCAAGGTCGGAGGAGGTTCCAGAATCGGCCTATCCCTACTACTCTCACTTAAATGCACTTAAAAGAAAATTTTAAATTATCACTCGACTTAAGTTTGGTTAAATAAAATTTCGAAAAGTACTGAATTGGGTTGAGAAGTTGATTAGCATTGAGCGAGTAAGTCATGTCTACTTTCGAAGCGCTGCGCCGCATTGAAAACAATTCAGGGTGTCCGTTCTTTTATGATTAACCACCGTAGAAAACAAAATTATATACAGGGTCTCCCAAATAGAGTGGCCTATTAAAAGTTTCCGGGGAAGGGAATATACAAAAATCCTGAAAATTAGTACACTGTCCTAAGGGAAAGCGGTCTTTCAGATTAAAATATTTCTTATTTCAAGTGGAATGCTATACTTTTTATTACAAATTCTGATTCTACAAGTCATTCTAAATAAAAAATATTAAGACTACCATATACCTAAATGTAACCAATTTTCTGATATCTTCAAAAAATTGTTTTGGTGACCTTTCATTTAAGACAATGTATTTACGCCAATTTCAAATTTAAAGATTGAAGTGACATGTTGTTTAAAGGTATAATGTCATATCCTAACTCTTTCTGAAAAATTCATAGGCTGGTCACAATATGGTGTCGAAGGTCGTTATGTTTTACTGTCCAAAACTCAATTTTCGTAAATGGAACACCCTGTACATTTTTACATCATGAGATACAGAATCAAATTCTACATCGATTGATGTTAGCATTCCCTATACCTATTTCTTTTAGTTTCCTTGTTATCAATAATTGTTTATTATAACGGCATATTTTGATAGAATTATCGAAATTTTTCGCAGTAAATGTCGACAAAATAAAAATATTTGTTGAGTTATACCATTAACAGATAAGTAGAAATAAATAAATAAGATTCGAAGAATGCCAATACAGAAATTTCATTTGCTTCATTGCCAGTTACAGGAGCAGATGAAGTTTTCTTTGGTCACTTCTTAAAAAATACGTTCAAATCTTCTATAGATTTTTTTTCTGTCATTGGCGGTAACTGCCGATACTTTTCATTAAATTTTCTGCTCGTTCTCGTAACCATTTTATTGCACTCTCCTTCAATGTAAAATAAACTGTTTATTAGAATAAATAAAATTATTCATTATTATTTTAAAATAAAGTTAAAAAAGGTATTATTATTTTTACCACTTTACCAATTGTAAGTATTGCTTTTCTTGTTTAATAAAAACGTTAAATTGACAAAAAAAATTGTTTTTCAAAGCATGCTTAATTTTGAAAGACGCTCGTTTATGAAAATGGTAAACTTACGGTAGGTATTTACCTAATAGCTTTATTCTATGATGTACGCCAAAATAATACTATGGTTAGCAATTATTTATTTCTTAAAAAGTAACAGTACAATATCTGCTTCTTTTTTTCAAAGCTTGCTACGAATAACTGCATTCATTCCATTAATTAACAGAATAAAATATACAATCATTGATAACAAAAAAACTAAAAGATATAGGTATACGGAACACTAATAACAGTCGATGTAAAATTTGATTCTGTATCTCATGATATGAAAATATACAGGGTGTTCCATTTACGAAAATTGAGTTTTGGGCATTTAAACATAATGACATTTGACACCATATTGTGACCACCCTATGAATTTTTCATCGATAATTAGGATATAATTTGAAAGTCTAAACATTATACTTTTAAACGACATGTCACTTCAATCTTTAAATTTGAAATCGCCGTAAATACATTCTCTTAAATGAAAGGTCACCAAAACAATTTTTTAAATAAATTTGAAGATATCTCAAAATCGGTTACATTTAGGTATAGGGAAACCTTAATATTTTTTATTTAAAATAATGTGTAGAATCAGAATTTGTAATAAAAAGTATAGCATTCCATTTAAAATAAGAAAGTTAACGGCGACTTCCGGTATAACCGGAAGTGATATAAAAGTGAAAATATTTTAATCTGAAAGATCGCTTTCCCTTAGGACAGTGTACTAATTTTCAGAATTTTTGTATATTCCCTACCTCGAAAACTTTTAATAGGCCACTCTATTTGGGAAACCCTGTATAAAAAAAAAATTCTAAATAATTGAAATTACAAGGGAAGATAATTATACACTGTGCAAATAATACGGAAACAGAAAAAGAATTTAGTTCAAGAAAAATAATTAGATAAGGGTACTAAAAATAAAGAAATAATAAAAAAAAATTGAAGTTTCGGATTCTAGGATCGAGTCCTACAAATTAACTGCTTCCCTTTGAATGATAATAATCAAATAGTAATAATAATGACAGTAAGTATACAAACTGTGGATAATCAGGCGCTTACTTTTTCGGCACACCCTGTAACTACCGCGCGCGGCCACATATTCTCCGGCGCTCGAGTTTTCTTGGCACACCCTCATAACTGCATCGATGCTTATCGTTTGAGCGATCGTAACTTCTGCATGCGCGCGTCACGTCGTCGCGATGTCAATTTAAATAAGGCGCGGACTGAATTTTCTTGGCGCTGTCCTCTTATTTATTAAAAAATTGTTTTCATTAGAGCTTTTGAACTAGGACATGATATGTTATTTAATTTAACCAAACTAAACTGAATACGGACGCCGAATAAAATTATCACAAATTAATTAATTAGGCGCAACCGAACGTGTACCTGAAAACACAAAAATACAAAATACTTGTAGTTGCATTTCTTTCACTTTCCACGCGCTTCTGGTCCTTGTCCAAGATAAAGTAGCGTTTAAAAGATGGGATATTATAGCATTATTACTTTTAGAGTTTATTATTATTGTAAAATTTTCGGAAATACTATTTCATTTCGTAGGACAAAATTATCAAAATCCCACCGTTCTGCCAACATTTATGTAAGCGGGGTTTGGGGAGAAGAAAGTTGAAGACTTTCTTCGTATTTTTTTCAACCCTTCTTACTTGGGTATGTAATGTATTAAAGGTTTTCAGCATAAAATTCAATGTTTTTATTTCAGTACAAAACATATGACAATATCAGTTCTTATTAATTTATTATATATCTATTGTTTTCCGCCAACTTAAATGTAAATTATACACAAACACAACATCACCTTCCCCTAACAAGAAAATTCTGAAATCATGTGATGTGGTCATTTAACTATAATTCAATTTTTCCACTGGCTTTTTTTGTCTTTGAAATACTCTCTACTTTTCTGGTATCCAAAGCAGTTCCATCACAACTCAATTCTGACTCAATTTCTAAATCCAATTTACTTTCCTCAGATAATTTGCCGGAAACTGTAATGAAAATACTGGTTTTCATTAAATAATAAAGTTTATTGTATCATATTAAAATACACGTGTGTGTCTTACAACTACTGTGGCCGAACTGCTCATGCTCATAAGCGTCGGTGCTTGTGCGCATGATTGCATGTTCTGCACATGGTTATAATAATTACACATAGATGGCGTATGCCTACATTCATGACATCTTCCTTTTTTTCTTTTTTTTTTAACTTTAAAATTATCATTTAGGTTACATAATCATCTAAATAGCGTGGTCTTTTCTTGAGTCTGTTACTTCTAGTTGTAAGTGTATTATTGCAATTACTTGAACTAGTTATGGTTTGTTCAGGACTGATTTGGTTCTCACTTACATCAGCAAGTTCAGAATCAAGACTAACATCATAAGTAATTTCTGGTTCTATTTTAATGGGACCGCTTACATCTCTTGTTAAGTGAACTCTATTTCGTGTTAAAATATTCTCTGTTTTTATCTTATAAGACCTATCATTATTTGTTTTATCAACTACAATTGCTGGATTCCATGTACCTTGTTTGTTTTGAACTCTTACATTCTGCCCTATTTCTAATGAAGGTAAATCTTTAGCTTTTCTGTCGTGGTATTTCTTTTGTACATTTTGTCTGTTGATTAATGAATTTTTAATTCCTTTATGTTTTGTTTCATTATGGTCAATAAAATCAGGCATTATACCACGTATGTTTCTACCCTGCATTATTTTATTTGGTGACTCTATGTTATTGCTTATGGGCGTGTTCATTAATTCTATTAATGCTAGGTACGGGTCTTTTTTATCGTAAAACGCTTTCTTTAAAACTTTTTTAATTGTTTGTATGTGTCGCTTTGCCATTCCATTACTTCTCTGGTAATGAGGACTCGACGTAACACGTTTAAAATTCCACTTCTCAGCGAATTCTTTGTATAACTTATTACTGAATTGGGGACCGTTATCTGACCTAACTACTTTTGATATACCCCATCGTACAAAACATGATTTGAGTGCTCTAATGGTGGTTTCTGCAATTTCATCTTTTAGCGGTATAACTTCTGCATATTTTGAGAAATAATCTATTACTATTAGATATACGTGTTGTTGAAAATAAAAAAGATCTGTACCAACTATTTCCCATACCTCGTTTGGTATTTCGCTAGGTCTTAGGGTTTCGAAAGTTTGACTGTTTTGGAATTTTAGACATGTTTTACAATTTGTGATAACTTCTTCTAATTGTTTATTCATGCCTGACCAAAATACTATGTCTCTTGCTATGGATTTTGTTTTTTCAATGCCAAGATGACAGTAATGGCGGCAGTTTTACATGGCGGCGGCTGAGTAACACGTGCTTAGTTGTGGTGTGCAGTATTTTAAATTATTTCATAATTAAAAGCCATCCATTTAAAAAATTTCTCAGTAAATAATAATCTAAGTATTAGTATCTTCAGCGTATAAGAAAATGGTTTTATCGCGATCACAGATATCTGAATATGAAGAAATAATAGTGCAAGCGTTTAAAAAAGAATCGTTCATTACAAGTATATCCACGTCTATTTGTGACATTATAAATAAACAAATGAGTACTATCGTTGAACATTATGAAACTCAAATATCGTCACTGAAAAAAGAAATCGTTGAGTTAAGGAATGAGAACGAAAAAACGAAGACAATGTGCGAAGAAAAAACGGACAAGCTAGAACAATATAGCAGACGAAATAATGTACGTATTTATGGTATCAAAGAAACCAATAACGAGAATGTGGAAGCTGTAGTAACTGAAATACTTTCTGAAAAGTTAGCATTGGAAATTCCACTTTCTTGTATCGAGCGATGCCACCGTGTAGGCATAAAAACTGCGGAGAAAAATCGAGCTATATTGGTTAAATTTGGTTCGTATAAATTCAAATCGCAAGTTTATAATAACAAGAGTAAGTTAAAAGGAACCAGGATTACCATAAAGGAGGATCTAACGCAACAGAGAGCCGCGAAAGTTAAGGAGCTGATGATGGAGCACGGCAGAGCAAGTGTGTGGACCCGGGACGGTGTCATTTTTTATAAAGTTGGAGGTTCTGTAAACAAAGTGTTTGGTTCTCATTAGTAATGGATTAATCAATGTGCTTATACTTTGATATCAGGGATTGTTTTGGTCAAGGGTAGTCATGGATTTTAAAATTATTTAGGTTTGTACATTGTATCAATCATTATTTGATTGTCAAAATTTGCCAAGCAGTTCTGAAAAAGTGTACTTGCTGTTATTTTTTCAGATTATTGGTTTTACCTGTTGTTAATAGTTTCTTGATTTATTTCATGACCGCCTTTGACCAGAATAATAATTGTTGTCTCAGTACTTTGTTAACCCTTTCCAGCCCGAATTATTACGCAGACTAAGAAAAAAATATGTTTTTATTTTTTTTATCCAAAACGATAATAATAAACAGATATATGCAAAAAAAAGCAAAATATTCCCTCTTGTTATACTAAAACGATTTGACGCCATATGGAGTCAGTGGGCAAATATGTATTATAGTAAAACAAGAAAGGATATTTTATTACTTAACATTAATGATATTTATTTACAATGAAATAACTTAAAACAGTTCTTATCCTTTGTTAAACATAAAGGCATTTTACATTTCTCACACATTATGCGGGAATATGCATAAATGCAAAGTCTACATCTTTGTTTGGTTGTAATATGTATAGGCCAGTGCTCTACAGCATCATAGCGAACGTCAGCTACAGGGATTGCCGTAACATTTCTTTTCGTTGGGGTGATGGCGTATTATTTACATCTAAAAAGAGGCCTGCCTCTTTACGGGACTCAGTTTTTCCCACATTCATCAGACCATGGGCTATTTCAGAACGGAAAATCACCAACGACTTGTATTTTTGTTTCATTTGGCTCATATGCCTTCGATACAGTAACTATGAATTTACGATGGCACATATCTACTACATTCCAGAATATTCGCAAGTAGAACCGCCTCACACCAATATTTATTCTGTAAAGAGACACCAGCATATCATGAAGATCGACACCGCCCATATAGGTATTATACTCCTCACTATGTTTGGTCGTGGTACTTGAATATAACGTTTCTCAGCAACACTCAACGTTCTACTGATTCAACAGGACGAATTCCTGTATGTGTTGAAAGTACGTACTGGTTTGTTATCATACCACTTTACAGCTAGTATATTGTCTTGGTTTGTGTAGTAATCAAAAGATCCTCTTCCAGATCTTTTTAATACCTTATCAGTTTCCATTTTGCATCCAGGTATGCGGTTACTTCTAACAGTTCCAGTGGCAAAAATACCTAAATTCCTAAGATTGTTGAAGAGGTCAACTGATGTAAACCAGTTATCGCAATACAATTTATAATTATTATATTTCGGCATATTTTCCACCAATCTCATGACTACATCACCACTTATCCCAAGTGCAGAAGTATTTGTAACAGTGCCTTTGCCAACATATACCTCAAAATCGTAAACAATTCCGTTGCTACCTGCTCGAGCGAACAGCTTTATTCCCCACTTGTGAGGTTTATTTTTGACATATTGTTTCAGGCTGCTTCTGCCTTTGAACGGAATAATTATTTCGTCGACTGACATGTGTTCTTCTGCTTCAATTGTTGCAAAATTGGATCGTACTGCATCAATGACCGGCCGAACTTTGAATAATTTGTCATATTCAGTATGATTGCGAGATTTTATATTAGAATTGTTATTTAGGTGAAAGTAGTTCCTCAGCTTATCGAATCTGTTTCTAGACATGATATCAGCTATAGGTGAATATCTCGTAGATTCGGCCCAATACATGCGGTAACTTGGCATTTTCACAATACTGCTCAAAATATGCATACCTATGAATTGTTGTATTTCTCTAAATGTTGTGTTGATAGAGGAGCCAGTCTTTTCTACAGAATATAAATTTGTTTGATATGCAATATTCTCCAATATGTTATCATCAAAGAAATATTTGAAATAGGTCATCGGTGTTAGTTCTGGTTCAGGTGGATCAGAAAAAATAATTTCACATCTGGACGCTACTTCATCCAAGTCTTTCTGTTGCCAGTGATGTTTTTGTCTATTCATTGATTTAGGAACATCATTACATTGATATTTTTCTACACCAAAAAGAACCGCCAATGGTATTTCATCATCAGAATCGTACTCTTCTTCATTTGCTGTCTCGTAATTCAATCCATTTTGTATCACAGAAGTAGGTGTTCGATGATTTTGTATTTCTACAGTTTCGGCCTCAACGTCATCATCTGATTCTTCAACATCTAAATCAGATACATCTCCTTCTAGAAGTAACAACAAATATCGTTCTTCTTCTGCAGTCAAGCCGACTCTGGTCATCTAAAAACATTGTATTCAGGTGCTTCTAATAACAAATTGTCGCCCGTAAGAAATCTAAATAAATCCAAAAATACAATTTTATAGATGTATTTTTCTCTAAACGCCCACTGACTCCATATGGAGTCACATAATTTTGACCTATCATACCGGTAAACTATAGTAAAAATCCAACATGCTATTATGAGTTATTTATAAACTACTAATTTGACTTACATTTTATGCAAAACTTTCTATAATCCAATGAAATATTCGATAAACAAAACCTTCCACAAATTGTTATTACACCACAAATAATACTGTCAATTGAAAACTGACACATATATGTATTCTTTAGATTTAAAATTTTGAAACAGAATCAACGGTTTTGTATCAGACCATCTATGAGGAAATAATAGAACTGAATCCAACAACATCTGCAGGAATAAAGATTTCTGTATGTAGATTTTATCCACTGGAACCACAACGACGCCATATGGCATCATTGGGCCGGAAAGGGTTAAATAACTCATCCTGCAACCGCAAAAGCTTGTTAATTGCAATTAAGTAATACTCCAATTGAATTTAAAAATTAAAAGTTAATTATTTAGTTCTTTTTGGTCATCTACAAACCATTTAAGTTGTTCTAAAAACATAAATCTGTTATTTTTACAATTTATGTAATTTGCAGATATTTAAACTATATCTAGTTAGAAATTTATGATTTACTTTGTGTATTTATTACCCCTGAGTAAAAACAAAATATAAACTTCAGTATTTTTGCAATTTATACATTTACTTCAGTCATTAAAATTACACTTCATTAGAAATTTACATTTCATTTTCTTTTTTTTTTTTTGTTGTTCAATGTTTCTTAATAAGAATGCTATATAGATTTACAAATTATTATTATTATTTTTGTTTTTTTTTTTTTTAATTTGTAAAATGCGCAACTCTTGTTTTGCTGCTCCGTAGCGGTGCTAGCGAAACTATTTCATTAAAATGTCAAATAAATTTATTAAATTAGCACACTTAAATGTGCGTTCATTACAGGCTAATTTTGATTCTGTAAGGCAAGTGGTACTAGATAACAACTACGATATTTTGGGTATGTCTGAAACATGGCTTTCTAATATTCTACCAGATGAAAATTTTCACATAGATGGTTATAAGCTTTTACGGAGGGACAGAGGTTCTAGAGGAGGTGGTGTAGCATTTTATTTAAGGGATTTTTTCAAATATGAAATTATTCACTTCTCGTCACAAACCGAACAATTGTGGATTGTTGTTTCTTTGAACAGTGAGTGGTACACATTTTGTGTTTGCTACAAGCCGCCTGCTGCTAATTATAATGTATTTTTAAAAGATTTTGAGGACAGCTTATACAACCTGTTACCTCGTTCTGATTACATATTTTGTGTGGGTGATTTTAACATTGATTTATTAAATAATCAGAGCCTAGCTACTACTATGTTGAATTCTTTGTTGGATGCTATTGGTCTTGTACAACTTGTAGACGTGCCAACTCGAGTCACTAGTAATAGTGAATCTCTTATAGATCTATTAATTACTTCTCAGGAAGATATAGTTTCAGATGTAGTAGTTCAAAATTTTCATATTTCTGATCATGAATTGATCTCATGTTGTATTGCTACAAAGAAATTAATAAATCCAGTAAAAGTTTGCACACATAGACTCTTCAAATATATAGATTTCGACTTATTTTACAGTGATCTCTACCTTTTGCCATTGCACAGATTATTTTATATTCAAGATATAGACGAAAAAATAAATTTTTTCAATCAACAATTGATTCACTTGTTCAATATTCATGCGCCCTATAAAACTAGTCGTTTATCGAAAAAACCTGCACCTTGGTTGACCGAGAATATTAAGTACATGATGAAGTTAAGAGATGATGCTTTAAAAAAATTTAAAAAATCAAAGAATATCGATCATTGGAACTACTATAAGTCTCTCAGAAACTTAACGACTAATTCAATTAGGCGCGAAAAGAAGGCATATTTTGAATATAAAATAAGAATTGGAAATACAAACAATTTATGGAAAGAACTTCAAAAACTTAATATCGGAAATAAACCAGATACTCCATTTCCTGAAACACTACAAGATCCAGATGCATTTAATGATTATTTCATAAATTGTGTGCCGATGATTAATGCCAATGATACTGATACGATTGAATTTTACTCTCGAAACCGAAAAACTAAAGATAATGACTTATTTAGTCTGCAGTTAATTGACGCAAGTTTAGTGGCTGAAATATTATCAGATGTCAAAACAAATGCTACTGGTGTCGACGGTGTTAATGCTTATATGTTGAAACTTTGTTGTCCTCATATAATTCCTTTTATTACACATATCATTAATTCTTGTTTATTAAATAACTATTTTCCAGTTTGTTGGCGGCGATCTATAATTTTGCCGGTAAATAAAATAAATAATCCTACTTCTTTATCACATTACCGTCCGATAAGTATATTACCAACGATATCAAAATCTTAGAAAAAATAGTTTCTATGCAACTACGTAAATATATGGATACAGCAAACATTCTCCCTCAAAATCAATCTGGATTCAGACCATATCACAGTTGTGAAACTGTTATGCTTCAAGTAACGGATGAAATATTCAAAGCAGCTGACGGTGGTAAAGATAGCATTCTTGTTATGTTAGACTTTAGTAAAGCATTTGACACGCTTAATCATCAATTGCTATTATCAATTCTGCACTATATCGGATTATCGGAGAATGCTATAAACTTTTTTCGTTCATACTTACAAGGCCGTGTTCAAAAAGTGGTAATCAAAGGAAAAGAATCACAGCCGTCATAAATATCTCGAGGTGTCCCGCAAGGATCCGTATTAGGGCCTCTTCTATATACTATTTATACATGTAACTTTTGTTCATACATACATTTTTGCACGTGCCATATGTATGCTGATGATACGCAATTGCTGTACTCGTTTTATTCTGATAACCATAAAATGTCAAATGATCTAATTAATTTAGACGTGTCTTCCTTGGCAGCTGCTTCACTTAAACATTCTTTAATTATTAACCCTGAGAAGTCATCAGCTATATTGTTCAGTAAGAAACTAGAGCATAATTCATTTGATTTAAAAATAAATAGTGTGTCTATCGAATTTGTCGCAGAGGCTAAAAATCTTGGTTTAACTTTAGATACAGAATTACGTTTCAAATCGCACATATCTAAATGTATTCGTTCTGCATATGCAGCATTAAAAATCATATACAGCAATAGAAATTATTTATCGCGAGATATTATACAAATGTTATGTAATTCCCTAGTGCTTTCAAAATTTAATTTCTGCGATGTAGTTTACGGACCTTGTATCGATGTTCTAACGCAAAGAAGAATACAAATTTTACAAAATTCTTGTCTACGATTGATCCATGGAATTAGGAAATTTGATAGAATTTCTTATACACTAAAACTAAGTAACTGGATCAATATGAGTGACAGAAGATTTCTTCATGCTTGTTGCTTATTTCATAAAATCATCACATATAAAAGTCCCACGTATCTGTTTAAAAAAATAACATTTCGTTCTGATGTTCATCATCTGAACATAAGGAATAAGGGGTTACTAACGCCACCTGCTCATAGAACGAGTTTTTTCGAAAGAAGTTTTTCTTATAATATTGTTAAAGTGTATAACCTTATGCCATCAGAATTTAAAAACTTGCCTGTTCATTTATTTAAACGCAAAATATTACAAAAATTAAAAAAAAAAAAAAAAAAAAAACCTGATCTTCATGAACGCTAATTAAAAAACAAAAATTTTGATAATCGCTAGCACTGTTATGGAACTGTGAATTCTGTTTGTTGATTTATTATTTTATGCTTTGTAAATTCATAAATTTTGTTTAATGGGAAAATTTGAATTTTTGTCGCCTTTAATGTTTTAATGTTTTTTTTTGAGATTTATGGGTTGAGTAAATAGCAGAGGTACTACGGTACCGTAATCTGTACTTCACCCATGGATTTTCCATAACATCGTGTCATTTAATTTAATATAATATAATTTAATTTAATAATGTACCCGTTCTGTTGTGGAAAATAAAGTTTATTATTATTATTATTATTATTATTATTATTATTATTAATGTAATTTATTTACAATTTCCTTTCGGAGTGCTTGTGGCACAATTAAGCAGTTATTTTTGAAAATTAAGCCTTTGTACTCAAAAATATCATTGTGATATGTGTGATAGGCTTTAATATTATTTGGAACGTCTTTAATTTCTTTTGGCCAGCCATGTCTCACATATTGCAATAGAGTTTGTAATTCGCTATCTAATTCTGTTTCTTTCACAAATTCTGTGCGTCTTTTGTCACTCATACTGTCTGCTATTTGTATTTCTAAAATATGTAAAACATCATCATCCATATCATCTTCCGTATATTTTAAATGAGCACGTGACAGTGTGTCAGCGATCACAAGTTCTTTTCCAGGTTTAAATACTACTTTTAAATCAAAACTGTATTCTCATTCGCATTTTTTGCAATCTATTTGGAATTAAAGAAATGTACTTATTCATGATAGGAATAAGAGGTTTGTGGTCGCTTTCCACCGTAAAGGATTTTCCTATGACAAACTGTCGAAACCTTTCACAACCGAAAACTATTGCGTATAGTTCCTTTTCGATTTGAGCCCAGTTTTTCTGTGTATCTGTCAATGATTTAGAAGCGTATGCGACAGGTAAGTTATTTTGTAAAAGAACAGCACCTACGCCTGTGCTACTAGCGTCTACACTTATTACACAATCTTTGTTTACGTCATAATATTGTAAAATCGGGGTTTGAGTTAATTTTTTTTTAATATTATTAAATGCAATTGTGTGATTTTTTAGTCCAGTTAAACTGAGTTTCTTTTTTCAACAAATTTCTAAGTGGGGTAGTTATATGTGCTAAATTGGGAATAAATTTCGTTAAGTATGTGACCGTACCTAAAAATCTTTCCAATGCTTTTATATCTTCCGGGACTTTCATTTCTAATACCGCTTGTACTTTACTGTTATCAATTTCGATGCCATTTTCACTAAAATTATGTCCTAAAAATTGAACTTTTTTAACAGCGAATTGACATTTCTTAAGATTAAATTTAATTCCATTTTTTCTGGCCTTTTCAGAAACTTCCAGCAATATTTCTTTACGTTTATCTTCACTGTCTGCCCAAATTATAAATATATAAATAGCTACATTTTTTATATCTTTGAATATTTCGGTATAATCTATGGAAAACTTCGGGCGGCGTTTTAATCCCGTAAGGCATCCTTAGAAAACAGTAACGTCCAAATGGCGTTTGAAAAGTTGTCTTTTTTGAACTTTCTTCTCCTAATTCTACTTGCCAGAATGCCTTTGATGCTTCTAATATACTAAATATTTTGGCATTAGTCATTCGGCCAGCTATTTCCTGAAATGTAGGAAGTTTGTAATGTTCCCGCAACAGACATGAATTTAAATATTGAGGATCTAGACATATTCTCATTGTGCTGTCAGGCTTTCTGACTAGTACAACAGGATTTACAAAATCTGTAGGCTCCTCAATTTTCTTAATTATTTTATTTTTTTCCATTTCAATTAACTCTTTCTTATGCCGCAGGCATATATGCATTTAATGTAACGCCTAACGTGATTTTTAACATCTAATTTGACATAAATCTGCGGTTACACTTAAGTTTAATATCAAATTACTCGTTATAAATTTGTTTTCTTTTTCATATTATCATATCACAAGTAAAAACTACACCAAACTCGTCAAATTAGACTTTGAAAATCACGTTAGGCGTGACGTTAAACGTTAATGTGGCCGCACCGTTATAGGTCTCTAATAATTTAAAAGGTACTTTACGACATGGTTCTACTTTCCCTACTGAATCTGACTTCAATTTAAAATCATACTTAAAAGGAAGTTTACCTATTCCCTCGAATAAATCTTTGTTATTTTTTAATATACATTCAAGATTATTTTTATGGACATTTACTTTTAATATTCTACTTAATAAATTAAGTTCTTTAATAGTCTTTAAACCTAAGACGGGTACTGGTTCCTCACAGTCAAATACATATAATTCTAATAATACTATTTTGTTTTTAATTTCAGATAACAATTCAATTTTTCCTTTTACTTTAATTTTTGATCCGTTATAATTTGATAATTTTAGACTTGTTTTTTTAAATTTTTTGTTTAATTTTAATTTTTCAAAATCATTTTTCCCGATTACGTTACAACCAGCTCCCGTGTCTAGTTTAAAAGTTATTGACTTTCCTGTGTCATTAAATTTAACTTTTTCAGTCCATTCTTCGTTTATAGTATTTATGTCACTTTTCTTTTCTGATTTTGTAATTTTACCTAACAGAAATTTATTTTCTTCGTCAACTTTTGCAATAGTATTAATTTTTCCCTTATTTTTACATACCATTGCAAAGTGATTTAATTTATTACAAAGATTACATCTCTTACTGTATGCTGGATAATGTCTTGGAGCATGTTTGTAGCCGCATCTGCTGCACGTTGAATCCGTGGAAGTTCTGCGTTGACTTCTACGTTCCGTTGTCATCGTAGATACCGGTATGAAGTTAGCAATAACTTTCAGCAATAAAAAAAAATTCTAAAATAATACCAAAACAGTTTCAGTATTTACATATTAGTATAAAAATCTACTAATTAAGTAATATTCAATAACTTAAAATGAATATTTTTAGAAATTGATTCGAAATTGACCTCTCAAGTAATGTTGCGCGAGGCGTATACAACTTTTTTCGTATGACAGCGTTGTCTTATTTTTAAATCAAATATTTTTAGACGAAAATAATCTATTAATAACGGGCTTTTGATAGTGTAAAAACAAAAAGGGACATATTTTTTGTTCGCCCACAATTAAATCTTAAACTTTAGTTCCGCAGGACACGCACTTCGTTTTTCTCAAAAATGACAGCGTTGTCTTATTTTTAAATCAAATGTTTTTAGGCGAAAGTGATCTATTAATAATGGGCTTTCGATAGTGTAAAAACAGGGACATATTTTGTTCGGTCACAATTAAATCATAAACTTTAGCTCCGCGGCAGGACGCGCACTTCGTTTTTTCCAAAAATGACAGCGTTGTCTTATTTTTAAATCAAATGTTTTTGGGTGAAAATGATCTATTAATAATGGGCTTTCGATAGTGTAAAAACAAAAAGGGACATATTTTTTGTTCGGCCACAATTAAATCTTAAACTTTAGTTCCGCAGGACACGCGATTCGTTTTTCTCAAATAAATCAATAAGAGGCGTCTAATACTGTAACAAAAGCATTGTGTATCTTTTTATTTTCAATTATATACTTATTTTGAACGAGTTTCCAAATCACCTTAGATTTTTGAGGTCCTGTAGTACGCGGAACTAAAGTTTAAGATTTAATTGTGACAGAACAAAAAATATGTCCCATTTTGTTTTTACACTATCGAAAGCCCATTATTAATAGATCACTTTCGCCTAAAAACATTTGATTTAAAAATAAGACAACGCTGTCATTTTTGGAAAAAACGAAGTGCGTGTCCTGGTGTACGCGGAGCTAAAGTTTATGATTTAATTGTGTCCGAACAAAAAATATGTCCCTTTTTGTTTTTACACTATCGAAAGCCCATTATTAATAGATTCTTTTCACCTAAAAACATTTGATTTAAAAATAAGACAACGCTGTTATTTTTGAGAAAAACGAAGCGCCTATCTTGCAGAACTAAAGTTTAAGATTTAATTGTGACTGAACAAAGAATATGTCCCTTTTTGTCTTTACACTATCGAAAGCCCGTTATTAATAGATTATTTTCGCCTAAAAACATTTGATTTGAAAATAAGACAACGGTGTCATTTTTGAGAAAAACTAAGCGCGTATCTTGCAGAACTAAAGTTTAATATTTAATTGTGACTGAACAAAGAATATGTCCCTTTTTGTTTTTACACTATCGAAAGCCCGTTATTAATAGACTATTTTCGCCTAAAAACATTTGATATAAAAATAAGACAACGGTGTCATTATTGAGAAAAACGAGGCGCGTATCTTGCAGAACTAAAGTTTAAGATTTAATTGTGACTGAACAAAGAATATGTCCCTTTTGTTTTTGCACTATTGAAAACCCGTTATTAATAGATTATTTTCGCCTAAAAACATTTGATTTAAAAATAAGACAACGGTGTCATTTTTGAGAAAAACGAGGCGCGTATCTTGCAGAACTAAAGTTTAATATTTAATTGTGACTGAACAAAGAATATGTCCCTTTTTGTTTTTACACTATCGAAAGCCCGTTATTAATAGATTATTTTCGCCTAAAAACGTTTGATTTAAAAATAAGACAACGGTGTCATTTTTGAGAAAAACGAGGCGCGTATCTTGCAGAACTAAAGTTTAATATTTAATTGTGACTGAACAAAGAATATGTCCCTTTTTGTCTTTACACTATCGAAAGCCCGTTATTAATAGATTATTTTCGCCTAAAAACATTTGATTTGAAAATAAGACAACGGTGTCATTTTTGAGAAAAACGAAGCGCCTATCTTGCAGAACTAAAGTTTAATATTTAATTGTGACTGAACAAAGAATATGTCCCTTTTTGTTTTTACACTATCGAAAGCCCGTTATTAATAGATTATTTCCGCCTAAAAACATTTGATTTAAAAATAAGACAACGGTGTCATTTTTGAGAAAAACGAGGCGCGTATCTTGCAAAACTAAAGTTTAAGATTTAATTGTGACTGAACAAAGAATATGTCCCTTTTTGTTTTTGCACTATTGAAAACCCGTTATTAATAGATTATTTTCGTCTAAAAATATTCGATTTAAAAATAAGACAACGTTGTCATTTTTGAGAAAAAAGAAGCGCGCATCCTGCGAAACTAAAGTTTAAGATTTAATTGTGGCCGAACAAAAAATATGTCCCTTTTTGTTTTTACACTATTGAAAACCCGTTATTAATAGATTGTTTTCGTCTAAAAATATTCGATTTAAAGATAAGACAACGTTGTCATTTTTGAGAAAGAAGAAGCTCGCGTCCTGCGAAACTAAAGTTTAAGATTTAATTGTGGCCGAACAAAAAATATGTCCCTTTTTGTTTTTACACTATCGAAAGCCCGTTATTAATAGATTATTTTCGCCTAAAAACGTTTGATTTAAAAATAAGACAACGGTGTCATTTTTGAGAAAAACGAGGCGCGTATCTTGCAGAACTAAAGTTTAATATTTAATTGTGACTGAACAAAGAATATGTCCCTTTTTGTCTTTACACTATCGAAAGCCCGTTATTAATAGATTATTTTCGCCTAAAAACATTTGATTTGAAAATAAGACAACGGTGTCATTTTTGAGAAAAACGAAGCGCCTATCTTGCAGAACTAAAGTTTAATATTTAATTGTGACTGAACAAAGAATATGTCCCTTTTTGTTTTTACACTATCGAAAGCCCGTTATTAATAGATTATTTTCGCCTAAAAACATTTGATTTAAAAATAAGACAACGGTGTCATTTTTGAGAAAAACGAGGCGCGTATCTTGCAGAACTAAAGTTTAATATTTAATTGTGACTGAACAAAGAATATGTCCCTTTTTGTTTTTACACTATCGAAAGCCCGTTATTAATAGATTATTTTCGCCTAAAAACGTTTGATTTAAAAATAAGACAACGGTGTCATTTTTGAGAAAAACGAGGCGCGTATCTTGCAGAACTAAAGTTTAATATTTAATTGTGACTGAACAAAGAATATGTCCCTTTTTGTCTTTACACTATCGAAAGCCCGTTATTAATAGATTATTTTCGCCTAAAAACATTTGATTTGAAAATAAGACAACGGTGTCATTTTTGAGAAAAACGAAGCGCCTATCTTGCAGAACTAAAGTTTAATATTTAATTGTGACTGAACAAAGAATATGTCCCTTTTTGTTTTTACACTATCGAAAGCCCGTTATTAATAGATTATTTCCGCCTAAAAACATTTGATTTGAAAATAAGACAACGGTGTCATTTTTGAGAAAAACGAAGCGCCTATCTTGCAGAACTAAAGTTTAATATTTAATTGTGACTGAACAAAGAATATGTCCCTTTTTGTTTTTACACTATCGAAAGCCCGTTATTAATAGATTATTTCCGCCTAAAAACATTTGATTTAAAAATAAGACAACGGTGTCATTTTTGAGAAAAACGAGGCGCGTATCTTGCAAAACTAAAGTTTAAGATTTAATTGTGACTGAACAAAGAATATGTCCCTTTTTGTTTTTGCACTATTGAAAACCCGTTATTAATAGATTATTTTCGTCTAAAAATATTCGATTTAAAAATAAGACAACGTTGTCATTTTTGAGAAAAAAGAAGCGCGCATCCTGCGAAACTAAAGTTTAAGATTTAATTGTGGCCGAACAAAAAATATGTCCCTTTTTGTTTTTACACTATTGAAAACCCGTTATTAATAGACTATTTTCATCTAAAAATATTCGATTTAAAAATAAGACAACGCTGTCATTTTTGAAGAAGTTGAGTACGCGTCGCGCAACAATACTTGATAGGTCAATTTCGAATCAATTTCTAAAAATATTTATTTTAAGTTATTGAATATTACTTAATTAGTAGATTTTTGTACCAATATATAAATACTGAACCTGTTTTGGTATTATTTTAGAATTTTTTTTTATTGCTGAAAGTTATTGCTAACTTCATACCGGTCATCGTAGATGGCGTTTTCTGCTGACTGTAGCCTTGTTTTGGACCGGGTACGCCTTGCTTGGCAGTTGGAGGTCATTGTTGCTTCTGCATCTGGATAGCTTCAATTTTTTCACTGGTTTGGAGTGTTTGAAGTTGTTTATTGGCTAATTCTGCTGCTTTGCATAAACGGATGCACTTTTCCAAAGTCAAATTTTCTTCACGCAGTAAACGATTTTTCAAATGTGTATTTTCAATACCACTCACTATTTTATCTTTGATTAAACTGTCTTTCAGTTGCCCAAATTCACAGTCTAAGCACAGTTTCTTCAAATCCGTTAGAAAGTCATCAAACGTTTCGCCGGGTTTCTGATTGCGCTGGAAAAATACGTGTCTGCATATGCTCTCATTTTTCCTGGCACGCAATAATCACGAAAGGAATTTACAACACTTTCGAAATTTGTGGACTCATCTTCGGTCAACTCAAAAGTGTCGAATTTTCCTTGTCCCTCTTCACCAATAGTGTGTAATAAAATTGCGACCTTGATTGCGTCATTTTTGTCTTGGCTTTCAGTAGCTTTCAAATAAATTTGAAATTTCTTATACCATTTAATCCAATTTTCAGCAACATTGCCCTCAAACGATAATGGCGGCGGTGGTTGCAAATACAGTTGTAGGTTCGTGCGATGTCCGTTTGGTTGTTGAGCTTCGGCCATTTTGAATATTCTATCGATTCACATTTTCACACACAATTTTTCTTTATTTCGCTTACTCATCACTTATCTTTTTCACTTCACTTTGCTCTAGCACTGAAATGACTGCGCCATGTTATGAAAATACTGGTTTTCATTAAATAATAAAGTTTAATGTATCATATTAATATTTACATATTAAAATACACGTGTGTGTCTTACAACTACTGTGGCCGTACTGCTCAAGCACATAAGCGTCGGTGCTTGTGCGCATGATTGCATGTTCTGCATATGGTTATAATAATTACACATAGATGGCGTATGCCTACATTCATGACAGAAACTGGTCTTAATTGGTCTACATATCGTTTCCAATAAATACCCTCTTCTAAACGTACAAGATACATATGAATATCTAAAACGGAATCAATTTTGCCGGTTTTCCAAAAATTTGTAGAGCGGTAATCTCTCGCTAAAACAGTGTTTTCTACTTCAAACACTATTCTCCTAGTACCACCGAAATTTCTAACTAAATTTCCCTGCTTTGATATCGTGGTATCTACATAACTAGGCCGAATTAAATCCATTCGAGTTCTCGGCCGTCTTCTCAACATCAAAACTGCTGGTGCTTCGCCTGTAATTGAGTGTGAAATCACACGATAATAAGCAAAAACATGTAACGCATCATCAAGTGATAAATTTTTATAAACACTACTTTTAACCGATCGCTTAAATGTATTTACTAGATTTTCCGCAGCACCATTTGTCGCTGGATAATTTGGAGCAGACGTGATATGTTTAATACCATTTCGCTGCAGGATATCTTGAAACTCATTTGATGTAAATGACGTAGCATTATCAGAAACCATTACCCTTGGCAATCCGAAACGTGCGAAAACAGAACGTAGGTTACAGTAGACGATACAGAATTGACAGGAAAAATCTCAGGCCACTTACTATAAGAATATATTATAACGAAAAACATCTTTCCCATAAAAGGACCTGCATGATCAACATGTATTCTTTGCCAAGGAACTGTTGAAGGTTCCCATGGATGTAGTAATGCTTTGCTTGGATTTTTCAAAGTGAATGCACAAGCACCGCAATCTCGTACTAAAGTTTCAATGTCATCGTCAATACCGGGCCACCAGACAAACTGTCGGGCTAATCCCTTCATACGTACAATACCAACGTGACTTTGATGTAATTCATCCAATATTTGTTGCCTCAATTTTGTCGGAACAATAACTCTGCTTCCCCATAAAAGACAACCTTGTTCAATTGTCAATTCTGATCTTCTTTTGTGAAATGGTCTCATTAGAGTGTCCTGTACATTTTCAGCCCAATCAATGCTTGTAAATAAGTAAGCCTTGGATAACACTGGATCTTGTCTCGTAAATCGGGCAGTTGTTACGGTTGAAAAATCCATTCAAGTTACTCATAATAATTATCCGTACACCCTGTATCAGCGTGGGAAATACGGCGTACGTGCCGATCGTCGCATTGCACCATATTTCACAACATAGCGTGAGTTTAACTATCCGCTGTTACTTCAGGCCATACTACATAGCTCCATCTCACTTAGTTTCCGGGGGTAAATCTGTCTCGATCGTAACGACTCCTGTCTGAAT
This sequence comes from Dorcus hopei, assembly GCA_033060865.1. Classification (NCBI taxonomy): domain Eukaryota; kingdom Metazoa; phylum Arthropoda; class Insecta; order Coleoptera; family Lucanidae; genus Dorcus; species Dorcus hopei. The sequence goes on from CM065419.1 coordinate 2,426,942, forward strand.
CGGTGTTGGGGGAGGAACGCGACATGCATCCGCAGCCAGTCTCATATCACAAGCTCTCCCGTTCGCATCGTTCATTTTGTGCGTATGTGAGTACAGCTCCTTTGTGCTCCTTTTCACTGGTTTTTGTGAAGGAGACGGAACCGGATTATTCCGAGATTTTCTTCCATTAGGCTTTTAGTACGAGTAGAGGCTTTCAGTTGAAGCTTAAGTTTGAGATATTGCCCCAGTTCAAGACAACTTGCTGAGGTAGTTTTATTTGGGTGGGAAAGATCGTCGTCCCCTTGGGTGCAGGAGAAGCCAGGCGTTGGCTTTTGTCAACGAATTGAGCCCCGCCACCTGGCCTTCCCCGTCGTTGAGAATAGGCTCGCCCTGCAAGACGATGTCATTTCTGGCGGTTTCTCCGCTTACCGCAATATTGGTCCATTTCGCTAACCACCGGGGGAGGACGCTCCGATCTGTGGACGTTGGACAGCTGATTGACATTGACGCTGGATCTTAGGAGGCCAAGGTCGGAATAGCCCTTTTAGTAGTTTATTTGCGGAGTGGTTAAAGTACATTTTATTATCGCGCGGTTCATTTATTATTATTCACAAAGTGTATATTACCTCGTCTCCGTCTTATCTTGTTTCATTGCTAACCCCTAAATTTCTACTCCACGAAAGGCATTTACGACGCACGAGTGGGTTGCATATTCCATCCCATCGAACTTCACTTTTTGAAAGATCATTCTCTTTTTGGTCAGTAAAAATGTATAATACATTGTCACATGAGATTAGGTCATTGTCACTTGCGACTTTCAAAAAGAAATATCGGGATCAGCTCTTTTCAATGCAGCGATGACCGTACATTCACATTCACATTCACATTCATTTTCATTTTCATTTATATTCATTCATTTTTAGTACATTTATTCATTTTTGGTACATTTATTCATTTTTAGCACATACAATAGTTCTTTCTGTATTATACATATATATCGAAATATTATAATATTTACTAATTTTATGTCATAGCATTTGTAGTTGGTTGAGTGGAAGAGCAGCTTAGCTGAACTCCGCCAAGTAAATAAAGGCATTTATTATTATTATTATTATTATTATTACCCGAGTCTTTGATAATCATTAATTGCGTTGTTCGTCTAAACCGTATGTGCAACCGAAGCACAGATCTTTGGTACGGATTTAATTTAACGTGTTATTTGTTTGATATTGTATTGATATTTATTTTTCGTGGTTGAGTTGTAGTTATTTAAATTTTGAGCTGGCTAAATATAAACAAGTGTGCTCAGCTGATGCATTTTATTTTAAATCATTTTTGCCCACCTTTTGCATTGGGGTTTCGTCGAACCCTCCCTTCTCCACGAGCTACGCCGAGCGGTGTGGAGACTTCGCACACAATTTGCAGACCTACAGGTAGGTAGCAAATTTGGCGCCTCAACGTGTGAGCCATTTGAATTTTCAAAATTTACTTTAAACCAGCTTTGCACTTTGTTTTTATTTTTTATCGTAACGCCTTGCTTTTTATACTGCGCCATGGAGTACAAACTATTGCCAGACCGTTTAAATACTGAACAGCTGAGTTACGAGCTCATTGCACGTGGTGTTCAACCCGAAGCTAAGGCTGCGCAGAAAAGAGCGAACCTAAGGCGTCAATTAAAACTCGAACGTGACTTACAATTGCCTTCGGTAAGTTATGACATTCCTTTCGAGAATGATGCTACGGCATTAAATGAGAAAGCAGTTGAGATCCGTTGTTTAATCGACTCATTTCCTAGTGACGCAACTATTTGCACTAAAGACAAGATTTTTACAAAGCTTTCACATGCTTTTGGCAGGGCTAAACGTAGCCAACCAACGACAAGTGAGGAGATTCAGCAACGGAATGCTTTCTTAAAAACCCTCGACGAGATGGCGTACCTTTTTGAGCAAAAGGTTCAGGATTTACCTTCGGCAAGTAAGACATTGCATACGGCTTCACCGCCTTCACCGTTACTTAACTTGTTAGTCATCGCGGATCAATTCAACATCGATCAGATGTCTGTCTCATGCGTCGAGCCATTAATTAATCTGAAATCTGACGTAGACCTCGACAATAGTATTTCGATCAGACAAAATAAACATCAGGCCAACGTAGCTGACATTAAGTCAGTGCCTGTATCGAAATGGGGTATTTCGTATGACGGCAATAATAAACTGTTATCGCTGAACGCATTTTTAGAACGCGTTGATGAATTAAGAGTTGCACGTAACGTTTCTGAGGTTGCACTTTTTGCCTCCGCGTCTGACCTATTTCGAGACAAGGCTCTGATTTGGTTAAGAGCAAACAAACGTTTATGCAAAACTTGGCCAGAGCTAGTGACACTTCTCAAAGACGAGTTCCAACCGCATGACTACAGTGATCAGCTTTTTGACGAAATTAAACGACGGACACAAGGACCCGATGAGTCCATAGGCATTTATCTGTCGGTTATGTCCAACTTGTTTAATAGGCTTGGCGTCCATGTCACTGAGGCGGCTCTTTACCAGCAACAATTAGGCCTGGTTGAAATAACATCTGTGGCGCAACTGCTTAAATTAGGTAGGCAATTAGAGGTTCGCAAATCAGCTGTGGAAGCATACACTCCCCCACCGCGAAGGAATCTCACTCTTGAGCCTGACTTAGCCTATGTTCAAGCTGTCCCCTCCGCCAAAACCGAACCTAAACAAAGTAAGCCCGAAATGTCTAAACCCAGCCCAACCTCTAACGTCATCAGGTGCTGGAATTGCAAAAAGACTGGTCATGTCTCATGTGAGTGTCCCGTTAACAAACAGAGGCACTGCTTCTGCTGCGGTCTCCCAAATGTCACCGTGAACTCGTGTCCGAAGTGCTCAAAAAAACGTGAAATCCACGCATCAGATGGTCGACTAGTGCGATGTTTTAAAATTTCGAAACCGATCGAACCACCATCAAGTAACCCGATTCTCAATTATGTCCTCGCTCATGCCCAAGGCGATGAGCGACCTCATTTAACCGTGTCAATTTTAGGCATTTCTTTTCTTGGCTTGTTAGATTCCGGTGCTTCCCGTACTATCATAGGTGGGCCCGGATGGGAAATTTTACAGACTTTAAATCTACCTTTTATCAAACATGTGACCTCGTGCACCGCGGCAAACGGACAGCCTTGCTCGAGCCCTGACAGTGTTACCACTCCTATTCGATTGCGTGATCGAGTCAAGGTCATTGATATCTTAGTAGTCCCCGATTTGCCACATTCTTTAATTCTTGGAGCTGACTTCTGGAAGCTAATGGGTATTGTCCCAGATTTACGATCAGGTGACTGGTGTTTTGGAAGTGCAAATGTGGACTCCATCGAGCATGTTACTTCCTGGGGTCATCTGATGAATTCCGAACAGGAGCAGCTGATCGAATTGACTGACAGGTTGTTCACCAATTCAAACAGTGGTGAACTTGGTTGCACGACATTGGTCGAAAATGTCATTCAAACTGATAATTAATCCACCAATCAAACAAAGCTACTATCCTATTTCCCCTGCGAGACAAGCCATCGTCGACAAGGAACTCGATTCCATGCTGGAGCGAGGTATCGTTGAGAGATCAAAAAGTGCATGGTCTTCTCCGATTTTACTTGTTCCCAAGAAAGACGGTTCCATTCGTTTCTGTGTCGACTACCGTAAGTTAAATCAAGTTACGACCAAGGATGCCTACCTTTTACCCTATGTGTCTAACACCCTTGACAAACTCAGAGATGCCAAATTCCTCTCGTCACTCGACATCAAGTCAGCATATTGGCAGATCCCAGTCGCGGAAGAGTCTCGACAGTATACGGTATTTACGGTGCCCAACCGTGGTTTATTTCAGTTTCGTAGGATGCCGTTTCGCCTTCATAACTCACCAGCGACGTGGCAAAGGTTTACTGATCATGTCATTGGTGCTGACCTTGAACCACATGTCTTCGTCTATTTAGACGACATTATTATCGTAACCCAGACTTTCGAAAAACATCTCGAAGTCCTTGAGGAAGTTCACAAAAGATTGACTGAAGCCGGTTTGACTTTAAATAAGGACAAATGTCATTTTTGCCTTACCGAAATGAAGTATCTTGGGTATGTTGTCAATCGTCATGGCCTCCATGTTGATCCTGAGAAGGTACAAGCTATCTTGGGAATGCCAAAACCTAAAACTGTTACCGAGGTCCGACGTTTGATAGGCACTGCGTCATGGTATCGCAGATTCATTCCGGATTTTTCTTCTCTTATCGCCCCCCTGACGAATCTGCTGAAAAAGAACTCCAAACATCGTTGAGATGAGAGTTGCGATGAGGCTTGGGAAAAGGTTCGTGAGCATTTGGTGTCTGCGCCAGTCCTCTCATGCCCTGATTTTTCAAAGGAATTTACCATCCAGACCGATGCTTCCGACTATGGCGTTGGTGCCGTGTTATCCCAACAGCAGGACGATAGCGAGAGAGTCATTTGTTATTTAAGTCGTTCGCTGACCCGTGCTGAACGCAAATACTCTACAATTGAGAAGGAACTACTGGCTATGTTGTGGGCAATCGAAAAGCTTAGGCCTTATGTTGAAGGTTCGCATTTTACGGTTATTACGGATCATCATTCACTCTTGTGGTTGAACAAATTGCAGAATCCTTCGGGACGTTTGTGTCGTTGGGCTGTTCGCCTACAACAGTATGACTTTTAGCGTAGTTCATCGTAAGGGCAAGGAACATGTTGTACCCGATATGTTGTCTCGTGCTGTCCCTGCTGTTGACGTCATCAATTTTGAAGAAATTAAGGACCATTGGTATCTCGACTTGTTAAGGAAAATTCGATTATGTCCTGAAAAATTCCCAAATTTTCGAACTGAGGGAAATGTCATTTACAAATTTGTCAAGAAAATACTTACTATCGTTTGGCTAATGAGAGTTAGCAGTGGAAACCTGTGGTCCCCAAGGAGGCTCGTAAACAAATCCTTGAAGAATGTCATGATTCCCCCACTAGTGGTCATCTAGGAATTTTCAAAACTTATAATCGGATCGCCCAAAACTATCATTGGCCAAAAATGCACGCCGATGTGGCGAAGTATATTCGCAAGTGCCAAACCTGCCTTCGCACTAAGCCTGAAGAACGAGCTCCTGCTGGTTTGATGGGCGGTCATTCCAGAATATCGCGACCCTGGGAGGTAATCAGCATTGACCTAGTTAGACCACTCTCTAAGATCATCTCGTGGTTTTCAATACATTCTCGTAGCCACGGACTGTTTTAGTAAGTTTACCTTATGTTTCCCACTTCGCAAGGCCACTACACCTAAAATCCTCCAACATTTTGAAGAAGTCATTTTCCTAGTTTTTGGTGTGCCTCGAACGATCATCTCTGACAATGGAGTCCAGTTTAGGTCAAAGAAGTACCAGAAACTTTTGACTTCGTATCAGGTACGCCCTGCATATACCTCTTTCAATAATGCGAAAGTGAACCCTGTTGAGCGCGTGAATCGTGTCCTCAAAACCATGCTGACGGCTTACGTAGCAGAGGACCATCGAAAATGGGATGTCTTCGTACCTAAAGTTGCCTGCGCTCTAAGGACAGCTCGCCATGAGGTTACTGAGGTAACTCCATATTTCCTAAATTTTGGTCGAGAGATGTGTCTTAAAGGTAGACTTAATCCTGAATGTGACAAAACCCAAAAAGAATCTTTTGACATTACTCCCCAGGATCCTGCCGAATTACAATCTCGAACTGGCAAATTCGCAGCACTGTACAAGGACGTGCAGGAGAGGTTGCAGAAGGCTTACGAGCAGTCCAAAGGTCGTTATGATCTTCGTAGGCGTAAGGTTGTTTACCAACCGGACCAACAAGTAAGGCGCAAAAATTTCGTTCTTTCGGATGCTTCCAAACATTTTGCTGCCAAGTTGGCCGATAAGTTCGTAAGGCCTTTCAGCATTAGCCGTCGTGTGTCTGCGGATACTTATGAGTTGAAAGATTGTGAAGGCAATGTTTTACCTGGCACTTGGAGTAGTGAACATCTCAAACTCAATCCACCTGACGAGTAGCTTATAAACTTTCTTCTTCTTGGCCTGCGGGTGCGGCTGAGCGAATACTCCCGACGTCAAATCCGCGTGTCGTAAAAGGCGACTTAAGGAATCTGAAGATTTCCCCCTGTCATCTTTGGAAATCAACATTCCTTCTTTCCTTTTAACTCCCGTGGAAACTTTCCATTCCGTTAGGTCTCAGGGACCCATGAATAGTGCGATCGACTGGAGAGGTTGTCGACTTTGTTTCGGCTGGAGCCTCTGCGTTTGCATTTGGGTTGGTTAACTTGAGGGCTTTTGGGTGAATTAAATTTCTTTTCTTTTCTCTTCTACTCTACTTCTTTCCTGGTTTGATTGATCGGCTTAGCCTTGATGATCGAGAGAAGTTCGTTCGTGGGTCGCAAAGGTGCGGGAAATTCAAGCGTGCCGGAACCCGTGAAAGCATTTCTTGCCCTCTCTCTTTGTGAACCTAGCGATAAGAGCATCTCCCGGGTATCTTGGGTGCAGCAGGTGTGTTCGAGCCAGATAACTTTCCTTTTTTTTTGTTGTCCCTTTACATTTTTTTTCTGCCTTTTCCCCTTCTCACTCGTTGGAATGGATCCCGAATGGCGTTGGACTTTTAAAGTCATTTACCAGATTCGACTTCTACTTTGGTAGAGATGTTTGTGACCTTCCTGGACCGTTTATGAGAGTAAAGTTATCCCACGTCGGAGGTTCTCTCTCTTGCGGTGTTGTTCGTTCATCATTCGTTTTGCGGTGTTGTTCGTTCATCAATCGTTTTGCGGTGTTGTTCGTTCATCAATCGTTTTGCGGTGTTGTATGTTCACCATTTGTTTTCTTTACGGCGTTGTATGTTTATGATTTTTTTTTGGTGTTGTGTTATGGAGTCAGACTCCCCATTATAGGTCTCCTTGACGAAGGGTCAGATTGACAGATTTTTCACCCTTTTGTTCTGGCTTATGGAAGAAATTTTCCCTAGGTAAAATTTCCTTTTTGGTAAGGAGGGAGTTGTTACGATTGAAAAATCGTATTTCCGTACACCCTGTATCAGCGTGGGAAATACGGCGTACGTGCCGATCGTCGCATTGCAACATATTTCACAACATAGCGTGAGTTTAAACTATCCGCTGTTACTTCAGGCATACTACATAGCTCCATCTCACTTAGTTTCCGGGGGTAAATCTGTCTCGATCGTAACGACTCCTGTCTGAATCGGTGTTGGGGGAAGAACGCGACATGCATCCGCAGCCAGTCTCATATCGCAAGCTCTCCCGTTCACATCGTTCATTTTGTGCGTATGTGAGTACAGCTCCTTTGTGCTCCTTTTCACTGGTTTTTGTGAAGGAGACGGAACCGGATTATTCCGAGATTTGTTGTTATCGTACGAGGAGAGAATTTTAAGCTTGCTAAACAGCTTTCCAAGCCTGTCGTCGAAATACGAAACAGGTATGTCTTGTGGCTTTGTTCTGACTGCGACGAAACGTAACGCAAATTTTCTTCCATTAAGCTTTTAGTACGAGTAGAGGCTTTCAGTTGAAGCTTAAGTTTGAGATATTGCCCCAGTTCAAGACAGCTTGCTGAGGTAGTTTTATTTGGGTGGGAAAGATCGTCGTCCCCTTGGGTGCAGGAGAAACCAGGCGTTGGCTTTTGTCAACGAATTGAACCGCGCTACCTGGCCTTCCCCGTCGTTGAGAATAGGCTCGCCCTGCAAGACGACGTCATTTCTGGCGGTTTCTCCGCTTACCGCAATATTGGTCCATTTCGCTAACCACCGCGGGAGGACGCTCCGATCTGTGGACGTTGGACAGCTGATTGACATTGACGCTGGATCTTAGGAGGCCAAGGTCGGAATAGCCCTTTTAGTAGTTTATTTGCGGAGTGGTTAGAGTACATGTTATTATCGCGCGGTTCGTTTATTATTACCCGAGTCTTTGATAATCATTAATTGCGTTGTTCTAAACCGTATGTGTAAGCACAGATCTGTGGTACGGATTTAATTTAACGTGTTACTTGTTTATTGATATTTATTTTTCGTGGTTGAGTTGTAGTTATTTGAATTTTGAGCTGACTAAATATAAACAAGTGTGCTCAGCTGGTGCATTTTATTTTAAATCATTTTTGCCCACCTTTTGCATTGGGGTTTCGTCGAACCTTCCCTTCTCCACGAGCTACGCCGAGCGGTGTGGAGACTTAAGTCACTTCGCACACAATTTGCAAACCTACAGGTAGGTAGCACAGTGTCAGCAGCTGTGCAGGGAAGATCTCGAACGTCCAACTTAAACAACTTCTTCCTCTTTTTCTTCAGGATCAGCTTCCTCTACGGGTACCTAGAAAGGAAATCGGCAACTTTATTTTCATTTGACTTAACAAATTTAATTTCAGAATCGTAAGCAGACAACTGCAAAGCCCCACGTTGCATTCTTGCTGCTGCTGTGCTCGGTAAACCATTCTTAGAACCGAAAATTGATAATAGTGGCTTGTGATCAGACCATAAAATGAATCTTTTCCCGTAGAGGTATTGGTGAAAACGTTGTACTCCAAAAATTATACTTAAAGCTTCTTTATCAATCTGGGAATAATTTGAATGTGCTTTATTTAAATTTTTTGATGCATAAGCAATAGGCACAAATAATCCCTTGTGATTTTTTTGAAAAATTGCTGCACCCAGACCATATGACGAAGCATGACACATCAATTCAGTGGTGCGGTTTGGATTAAAGTGTGCGAGTATGGAAGCTTTGTTTAACTGTCCTTTAATTTTCAAAAATGCACTATTATAATCTTGACTCCATTTCCATCTCGTGTTTTTCTGAAGCAATCGATACAATGGATGTAACAATGTTTCTAAATGCGGAGCAAATTTAGCAAAACAATTTACCAATCCAATAAACGAACGTAGCTGATGTACGTCTTTCGGAACTGGTGTATCAACAATAGCCTTCAATTTATCTTCAGTAGGCTGCAAACCGTTTTTAGAAATACGGTAATCTAAATAAGTTACAGTATCTAAAAGAAATTTGCATTTGTCTTGACGCAGAAGAACACCATACTTCTCAAGGGTAGCTAGAACTTTCTCCAGGTTTGCGATATGTTCCGCCGTGGTCTCTCCAGTAATAATAATATCATTTTGAAATACGCCCACTCGAGGAATATTTCCAACCATGGAATCAAGTTTCTTCTGAAATATTTCAGGTGCTGCTGCAATTCCAAACGGCAGTCTCATTACTTTGAAAATTCCTTTGTGTGTATTTATAGCACACAAATTCTGAGATGGAGAATCCAAAGGTAAATGAAGGAAAGCGTTGCTCATGTCAAGAACACTGAATTGTTTACCTCCGGCCAACTTCGCAAAAATTTCATCAGCAGTAGGTAATGTAACTCGTGTCTAAATAAAAACCTGGTCAAGTAGGCTACATTTAGTAATTCTGCTACATAAATGCAATAGATAAATTCTCGATCACAACCCACTTGACCAGGTTTTTATTTAGACGCTCGTTATATTTATCAATGTGAAGATGGGGATTCACGGTGACTCGATAGTCTCCGCACAATCTTACACTGCCATCTTTTTTTCTTACTGGAACAACTGGAGTAGCCCACTCGCTATGATCAGTAGGTAACAAGATTCCCAAATCGACCAATCTGTCAAGTTCATCTTCAATTTTCTGACGAAGCGAAAATGGTACTGGTCTTGCTCTTAGAAATTTTGGTGTAGCTCCTTCTTTTAAGTGTAAAGAAACAGGAGGTCCTACTAGACAACCAATTCCGGGCTCAAAAACTTTGTACTTCTTTAAAACTGCATCAATATTCACGTTGTTTTGCTCCTCACCATAGAACAATTCTCTGAAGTCAATGTTGAATTGTCTTACAAATGGCCTTCCAACTAGTGGTGGTCCTCCTCTATCAATCACTAAAAACGGATGAATCTTGCAAATTTCATTTACTTTTACTTCTGCACGAATGGCCCCAAATGGACGAATCATTCTACCATCATACAATTTTAAAACAATTTTTGATGGTTCTAATGGTAAATTATTAAAATGATTTGCGTATTTTATTTTGGATATAACTGAAACTGATGATCCCGAATCTACTTCAAAATCCATCAATTTGTAATTAGATCATAATAGGCATATCCTGCCGTTGATCCTGCATCTTGAAAATAGCACCAAAGTTAACTACTTCTAATTCATTGAAGTCCTCGTCCTCAGATGAATGACTCTTCATCATCTTATTCGATGCAGTCTTCATTTCAGTCCTAAATTTAGGTTCACGTTTTTTGTTAGAATCAATCGATGATGACTTACTTTTGCATGCCTTTTTTAAATGACCAACTTTACTGCACTTCTCGCATGTATAATTTTTGTATGGGCACTTGTCCGCCCAGTGACTAAAATCATTGCAACGAAAGCAACATTTCTTACTTTTGACATTGTCAAATATAAATTTATTTTTTTTATCTGGTTTTCCGTTAGTAGATGACTGTATTTTATTTATAGGCATAGCTGATCTTGACGAAGCTCACATGCATCCTTTTTAGCCGTTTCAAAACTTAAAGCAGTATCAGTAGCCATATCCAGAGTAAGCTTGTCCATCGTAAGCAATTTATTCAACAATGCAGCGTCCCTAACTCCGAAAACCATTTGGTCACGCAATCTTTCATTTAGTTGATTCTCGAATTTGCAGTTGGTCGACAATCTCCTCAACTCAGCCAAATAATCAGCGAAACTTTCACTTTCTTGTTGCACCCGTCTAGTGAATCTGTATCTCTCAGTTGTCACATTTGGTGTCGGATTAAAGTGTTTCTTCAAAGTAGCAACTAGCTCGTTATAATTTTTGGTTTTGGTACATCAGGTGTAAGTAGACTACGTAGTAGGGCATATGTATCCTTACCAATCATTATCAACAGAATTGCTTTTTTCTTTTCAACATTCGAAATATCATTAGCGTCAAAATAATTATCAAGTCTTTCTTCGTACAGCAACCAATTATCACTATTTGCATCAAAGGGCTCAATATTTCCCATAATATGAATTGTCGTATTTGCTTTCGGCCCAACATCACTTTGACCTCCACCTTGTTTAGGGTAATCTTTCATCATTTCAAATTATTCTTGCAAGCTCCAATTTACAATTTACCTCGTCGCCAGTTATAATGTATTAAAGGTTTTCAGCATAAAATTCAATGTTTTTATTTCAATACAAAACATATGACAATATCAGTTCTTATTAATTTATTATATATCTATTGTTTTCCGCCAACTTAAATGTAAATTATACACAAACACAACAGGTAGCGTAATTTTAGCGAAAAAAGATAAATAGATTACTTTTACCAATTTTTCGGGACGTTCCAGCGTTGGGGAATCATCCTCCAGAGATATTAATATTTTATAGATCTGGCCTTGCTTTAAATAAACGAGGATTTACCTTTCGTTTTAAATGATGTAAAAATTGATGTACTAGAATTTGAATTGTTTACGCTGCCACCACCGGAGTTTTTTAAGGGACGCCGGACCCTTATAAATACTTGCTCCTTAAATGCTAGTCCTCATTTATTTATTAACTCTTTTCATTTGTTTTTGAAGGCGCGTGTTCTTGGGCTCAGAAGTTGTTTAAAGTGAATTTAAAATGCAAACTCTACCAAAATAAAAGAAGTTAGTCAGGAACAAGATTGAGTATATTGATCATTAGCGTCTTGTTCTAATTACATTACTTAATAAAAGAAAACAAGTTGCGAACACCTACCGGTTATGGGGGGCTCTAGGTAGATCCCAGCAGCAGAGAGGGACTCGGTGTCAGTTCTTCCTCTAGGGAATCGGGGAATTGGCCGTGCTTCTCAGGGGAAGGTAACCAGGCCGGAAAGCTCAGGGGCCGTCGCACTCACCCACACATTATATTTAATTTCGTTAGAGTTTATTACTATTTAATTCGGAACGTCAATTGTATACTAATTGAAGGGGAAGGACAATAGATTATTTTAAAAAGAAAATTTTGAATATTCTAGGGAGGCACACAACCGATTTGCAAGATTACTCGGTGAATAACGATTTACCCTTTTTTAATTACCTCCCTTCGTGCAGTCATTATCTCATTCGAATATAAACAAATTCGTTCAGGAAGTGTTGGGCTTCCTTGGTCAATCGAGCAAGTTCTATCCAAATAGCAATTTTTTGTCACCGAAGGGACTCGGGTTGCCTAACGTTAAGGTGGTATTTTGTCCGCTTTTCGACCAGCGTTTATCGGCCAGGGTAGGCGTCAGTTTTTTGGTCTCACGCAATGTTTATCTTACGGTAATCTTAATGGGCTTTATCTCAGAGAATCTCTTATGATGAGACTAGCTTGCCTCCAAGGCCTGGGAATGTTTATATTACGATTAACTTTGAAATTCTTCGACGGATGTAGTTGAAGTAAACTGATTTTAGTTTAATAAATTTGAATTTAAATTTTCGGCCATTTGCATCAGCACCTAGTAAATTTCAAAAGGTAATGGATGCTTTATTTGCGGGCTTAGAAGGTACTGCGTGTACGAAATTACGACTTTCCAGTGTATTGTTTGCAGTGTCAGCAGAATGCACTGATAATCTGGGAAGCCGGATTCATTCGTTGCGTTTTGTTTATTTAATGTTTGTTATGTAAGGTCGGCCGAAATTACCAATATATTTTTTTTTCAGTATTATTAAAATGTGGTAATGCATATTGTTAGTTTTTAAAACACAAACAGTTAACAAACGGATTTATTTACGTAGTTTTAAGTACAGTTGATTTTTAATATCGTTTCTCGTGCCAGAACTCTCATTGAATGCCTCTCCCGTATCCCACGGTTCCTCGTCCCCACCTCTCTCCTTGTCACATCAGCACATCGAGGCAGACCGGTGATTCCCAGGGTTCTTTTCGTGTCTCACAATATACATAAATTTAAGTAATCAAAACGCTCACCATTTCCTTTGGCTACCGGGCACCGTTCGCTACCATCACCTCCCATTGACATGGTGCGTTCATGCAACAATAACATGTGTTTACAATCGTTTGTAAGAGACAACAGTTATTTACTCAGCGGGGACCCCAGTCCCCTGGCCCCAACGATCTCAACCCCTTGGTCAATTCACAACTCAATCTAGTGCCTCCACTATCTCTCCTGATGATGTTCAACCTTGGGCCTTCAGTATAATATCTGTTGCTCTTTCATAAACTATTGCTCTGAAATGTTATTTCCATAAACACACGCCACATGCAGCACAGATAGCCTCAATGACATGCAAACATACTCTACCCTACGTCTTTGTCATCTCGGACCTGTGGATTCTCTACCACCAATCCACTCTTCCGCCAGGTGGCACAAATCAACGTTAACGTGGCATCCCACCAGGTTATGTCCCCTCCACCTGGCACGTAGGGGTGGTGACAATTTAATAACATTAGGGCTCCCAATCCGCTGCACCGGGTCCCTAAGGGGTCACCATGGGACCGTGAACAGTGCGTCATTCATTCTCAGTAGCGCTTTCCACCTTGTTAGTACGATTTCCCTTACGAAATAACCACTAATCATGCAAGTGACGTCACAATCCCTACGCCACCGTGGTTACCCCAGTCGACCTATTAGCCAACGGTCAGGTGATGCAGCACCTGCCACGACAACCGAGCTCACCCGGGGAAATCGCTTCATTCATGCACCATGTAGGAAATACTTCAAGCTAAGTCTCTACATATCGTGCATTAGCTACAATTAATAACTTATCTCTAGATACCGCTTTCCTGCTTCTACCAGCGTAGCGCACAATACTTTTCGAACACACCCTGTATACGCAGACCAGGAGTATAATACATGCGTACTATACAATTAACGCGAGTTGCGCGATGCAAGCGCAAGTTGGCCAACTTTAAGCGCGTGTATTAATTAATCACTTTCCGCACCTTTCTATCATATTAATTAATACCGCAAACTCTTATTAATGCGCTTATCGATTACGTATCATAAACTCAACTGTTTCGATTCCCAAAGCAAACCTTTTCTCTCCGAAACTGTTTATTGTTTATATAATCTCAAGAGGACGCAGCCTACTACCAAGACCGTAAACACTTTGGGTGAGCCTAAACAAAACTCGATGCATTGCAAGCAAACGTTTATAATTCTTTAATTCTAAACGCATTATATTTTTGCTTAAAAATGAATATCTAACAGTTAGTTGAGAAATATGATGACTCCACTATTGGCGTCTTAAGTTTGTAAAAATGAAACGAGTCAGGCTTCTATTAAAATTTGTATTAAGAGGACGTTTCCTATATTATTTTTCTACTTAATTTTAATAAAATTTCTAACATGCGATATGATAGATGATGTTTTAATCGGAGCTCAGTTTAAATGAATTGAAGGCAAGAATTTTAAAAGTTCTTGACAAATTCAAGGATCCTGGTCTCACTGTGTCAATTAACAAATGTGAACTAGGGAAAAAATCGTTGGAGTACTTAGGTTTCAAGATTGATGCAGAGGGTTTGCATTCGACCGACGAGAAAGTAAGGGCTATTACAGAAGCACCTGAACAGAGGAACGTGAAGGAGATCCAAAGTTTTCTGGGTGTCGTAAATTTTTTTGGCAAAATTCTTGCCTAATATAGCTACAGTTCTATCACCGCTTTATAAGCTGTTGAAGAAGGGAACTCCATGGAACTGGAGCAAAGAATGTTTTGATGCTTTTAATAAGATTAAGGTGATGGTTCAGAAAAACAGAAATCTTTCTCACTATGACCCAAAATATCCTATTCGTTTAGCAGTTGATGGATTTGATTATAGGTTGGGAGCTGTTATTTACCAGTATTACCCCAGTAGGGAAACTCGATCACTAGCGTTCGCTAGTAGAACTCTTACTCAGGCTGAAAAGTTGTATTCTCAGTTGCACAAAGAAGGTGCGGCTTTGATTTTTGGAGCAGCAAAACTCCATACCTATCTGTTTGGTAGAAAATTCATTTTGGTTAATGACAACCGTCGACTACTTTCGATTTTTGGCCTAAAACTTGGCATTCCAGCTTGTGCTGCAAATCGCCTCCAAAGATGGGCACTGATCATGTCAAATTATGTTTATGATGTTGAATGGGTCAAGTCAGAAAAAAACATTGCTGACTGGTTTTCCCGCGCCCCGTTGCCAGATTGTTCCCGAGAGGCACAAGATCCAGACTTGCAAACAAATTACATATTTGATATAAATACTGATTTGCCTTTGGATTATAAGCAACTGCTATCTGCAACTAAAAAAGATGCTACTCTTATGAAAGTAATAACTTATCTTAAATTTGGCTGGCCAGATACAGTCGTCTCTGAACTACAACTTTTTTTCAAGAAAAAGGATGAGCTGTTCATAGAGAAGGATATTCTACTTTGGGGGTACAGAGTTGTTGTGCCTATGCACTTACGTAAGAATGTGCTTAAAGGACTCCACACTTCACATATGGGAATCGTGAAGGTCAAATCCCTAGCCAGATCATATGTATGGTGGCCCAAGCTAGATGAGGACACAGAAAATATAGTCATATCTTGTGAAGAGTGTAAAACTACCAAGGACAATCCTCCTAAAGCTGAGCTTATTCCATGGAAATGGCCAGAGAATCTGTGACAACGTCTTCACATAGATTATCTGGGTCCCATTACCGAAAGATACTATTTTGTAATAATTGATAGCCATTCCAAATGGATTGAGGTTTTCCCTACTACAACAATGACGTCTACCACGACGATAAGGTTACTCAGACAGGTATTTGCAAGATTTGGTCTACCGGAAATAATTGTGTCAGGCAACTACTCTGCATTTGAAAGTCAAGAATTTAAGATCTTCTTGCATCACAATGGAATTGAACTTAAACACGGTGCACCTTTCTCGCCAAAAACCAGTGGTGCAGCTGAAAATGCAGTGCGTACAATTAAACGTTGTTTGAAAATAGCATTAGTGGAATCAACTTCTCCCAATTTGGATGTGGTATTGAACAGGTTCTTACTCGACTACCGTAATACACCTCACTTATCTACTGGGGTTGAACCAGCTAAGGCCCTTCTTGAAAGACAATTAAGGACCAGACTTGATTTTTTGAGACCGTCTACTGCTGCTTCCAAAGTACGCAAGTCGCAAGAAAAACAGAAATCTATCGTGGAGTTAACGTGGACGAGACAAAATATGTTGAAGGTAGTCATGTTTCGTAATTATAGAGGTACCAAAGACAAGTGGATTCCAGCATCCGTGGTGAAACGTCTGGGACCACGTCGATGTGAAGTTTATGTACCATCTCTCAATATGACATGGACTCGCCATGTAGACCAAATTCAAGGCTCCTCTCGTCAGCATACTCCAGTCACGATTGAAGACGAGAAAGATTCACAATCTGCAAGTCCAAATGTTGAAAAAATTTCTCAATTTTTTCGTCGATTCAACGTATTTCTCCAGCGTCTAAAGAGAAAAATGCCTCGACTCAGGAGCAACATGCGCGTCCACAACGAGAAAGGAAGCCAATTCGCAGACTTATCGGCGGAACTTTAATTTTCAATGTTTATATTTTATTTTTGTCTGTGTATTTTGAACATTTTCTTAGTTAAAAGGGGGAGATTGTAGTATAGGCCATGATTATTGATTGTAACAAAAACAAAAGGGTTCAATATAAAATAAATACGTGTGTCAGATGGTGTAATAAATATTATTTAAAAAAAGAATTGTGTCCGTTTTGCTAATGAAGATACTACAGTTCATTAACGCCGTTCCTATTGAATACATGGAAAAATGTTTTATACAAAAGTATCAAGTAATTAAAAGCATAATTTAAAATTATTTTCGAATATACAGGCTGTCCCAATTTGGCTGTACAATGTGTAACTTCGTTATATTAAATGGAACACCCTATGTTTTATAACGAATTTCAGCCTGTGAGGTTACTTTAGGGTAAGTTTAATAAAGATTCCCTGTACCTAAGGTCAACAAAATTGTCTCTTGACTTCTAAAATTTATATCCAACGATTTCCTGATAGAAGACAGCCACATGCAGACATTTCCTAAACTAAAGGAAAGATTTAAAAGAGCCAGGCATTGTACCAAATGTTATTTCTAATAATATTAACTTACATAGCACCCTAAAATGACAAAAATCATGAGGCAAAATGAAAACCAAATTTTATCTCACAAATCGTAGGTTTTAGGTATAGAACTTTGTTTGGGAAAAAGGTAGCAAATTTAAATCTACATCGGTCGATGGTTATAGGTACGGGATGTTTCATAAGAAAAAGTTGAAATATTTCACTTCTAAATTCAGCCGAAAAAACTGCCAGCCACCAACAATCTGCGTAGTCTTCAGATTTGTTTAATATAATGTTACTTAGCTTAAAGCATGTGTAAACCACGCTAATAACTGATAAAGAAGACTCTTCAATTAAACTTAAAAGCAATTTAATAAGGCCCTGCATTTAAGATGTTTATTCGTTGACGGCATTTATCTCAGTAAATACTAGGTTTAGGTATAGAAATATGTTAATAAAATATTTTCCAAATTGATAGATCTATCAAAATTCGTAATAATATATAGGGCATTGCATTTGAAATATTAAAGGTACAGACGGAATCTTTGAATATGACGCCAGACGAAAACGCAAAGAGCGAACGGTCTATCTCCTTTAAATAATGTGCGGTCGGTCGGGATGTCGTAAAATATTATAGTAGGTATAAATCCTCCACAACGAATATTTTCGTTTAGTTTAAGAATTTCATTTGTAGCATATTGTTAGCTATTCATTTTTAAGCAAAAATACAATGCGTCTAGAATTAAAGAATTATAAACGTTTGCCTGCAATGCATCGAGTTTTATCTACGTTCACCCAGACGGTTTAGGATGCTGGAATGCTCTTGACTTTATATAAACAATAAACAGTGTTTCGGGCAGGAAAGGTTTGCTTTGGGAATCGGGACAGTCGAGTTTATGATACGCAATCGATAGGCGCATTAATAAGAGTTTGCGGTGTTAATACGATAGAAAGGTGCGGAATGTAATTAATTAAAGTTGGCCAACTTGCAACTTATAACTCGCGCTTGCAACTCGCAACTCGCGTTAATTGTATATCCGCGAGTATTATATACGTGGCGTGCGTATACAGGGTGTGTTCGGAAAGTATTGTGCGCTACGCTGGTAGAAGCAGGAAAGCGGTATCTAGAGATAAGTTATTAATTGTAGCTAATGCATGATATGTAGAGAATTAGCTTGAAGTATTTCCTGCATGGTGTATGAATGAAGCGATTTCCCCAGGTGAGGCTCGGTTGTCGTGGCAGGTGCTGCATCACCTGACCGTTGGCTAGTAGGTCGACTGGGGTAACCACGGTGGCGTAGGGATTGTGACGTCACTTGCATGATTAGTGGTTACTTCGTAAGGGAAATCGTACTAACAAGGTGGAAAGCGCTACCGAGAGTGAACGACGTACTGTTCACGGTCCCATGGTGACCCCTTAGGGACCCGATGCAGCGGATTGGGAGCCCTAAGGTTATTAAATTGTCACCACCCCTACGTGCCAGGTGGAGGGGACGTAACCTGGTGGGATGCCACGTTGACGTTGATTTGTGCCACCTGGCGGAAGAGTGGATTGGTGGTAGAGAATCCACGGGTCGGAGATGACAAAGACGTAGGGTAGAGTATGTTTGCATGTCATTGAGGCTATCTGTGTTGTATGTGGCGTGTGTTTCTGGAAATAACATTTCAGAGCAATAGTTTATGAAAGAGCAACAGATATGATAATAAAGGCCCAAGGTTGGACATCATCAGGAGCGATGATAGAGGCACTAGATTGAGTTGTGAATTGACCAAGGGGTTGAGACCGTTGGGGCCAGGGGACTGGGGTCCCCGGTGAGTAAATAACTGTTGTCTCTTACAAATGATTGTAAACACATGTTATTGTTGCATGAACGCACCATGTCAATGGGAGGTGATGGTAGCGAACGGTGCCCGGTAGCCAAAGGAAATGGTGAGCGTTTTGATTATTTACATTTATGTATATGCATTACCACATTTTAATAATACTAGAAAAAAAAATATGTTGGTAATTTCGGCCGGCCTTACAATATAATTTAAAATTTGATAATTATGGGCAAAAATTAATTTCTTAAAATTGCAAGTATATTTATATTTATGATATATTATTTCTAGTATGAATTGAAATATTTTCTTTTAACACACTACATTTAATAATAAAATTTATTTCAATGCCCCAGTTAGGAATGCAAATGAAGCAGGTATAATTTACGTTGATTACTACTACTCGTATTACTACGATTTCTAATTTTTTTTTAAATAAAATCTAATTTCTAACAAAAATTATTTTGTGATGAAAGAAAATATTAAATTAAAAATTATTTGTGAAGAGAAAAAAATATTAGAAAAGAGCTTTTTACAAAAAAATTAAAAAGAGGGAAACGACAATGTAGACAAACTCAAAGTCAAATAAAAACCGAATATATAATACATATTATTTTACAAATCTTATAAAAAAATACAAAAAGAAACAAACAAAATATACAGGATATCCCAAGTTGAGTGGCCTATTTGACAGAAAACTCTGGTTTTTTGTGCTTCTAATTATGATTTATTCTTCGAAAAACGTTACAATATTTTCATTAAACAAGTGCGACTTATTTACACATACATAACAACATCTACAATTTTGTCTACGCTAACTACATACAAATAAATTAGGTACATATCGATTTATTTCCAACACCCCTTCTATCGATATGTGCTCTAAAGAATGCAAACAATTAAATTTGAATCATTCTATTTTAGATTTAACATTTCTACACAACGGTTATGTTTATATTTTGCCAATGATTTTGTAAAAATATCTGCAGGCATAAAATCCGTTTGTATGTAATTAATCGATATAATATTGTTTTCAACTAATTCACGAGTAAAATGAAAACTAATATCTATATGCTTACTACGTTTATGAAATACAGCGTTCTTTTGATAATTCTATTGCGCTTTGATTGTCGCAAAAATACATTGATCGGAGAACTTACATACTTATCAAAACCCATATGAAATAAAATTCTTCTGATATAAATAATTTCACGTGAAATTTCAGAGAGTGCTGCATATTCAGCTTCCATTGTTGATAAGGCTACGGATGCTTGTTTTCTTGATTTCCAACCTAATTGGTCCTCCGGATAATATCAGTACATTGCCTGAACACGATTTTCGTTCATCAATATCTCCAGCCCAGTCTGAATCTGTATACGCTTTAAGGTTTCACCGTCTTTTACATATGTTATACCGTAATTAGATGTTTCCTTTAAATATCGCAACACGTTTTGCAATAAGCCAATGATCCTTACCGGGATTATTACAAAACGACTTAATGTACTAGCTGCAAAAGCTATATCAGGTCGGGTTGCGTTTGCTAAATGAATCAATCCACCTATTAATTCTCTGTACGGTTTGTTCATCATTTCACATTTTTCATCCTCGGACATTGGACTCATTTCTTTTTGAAATTTTGTATTTGACTCAATAGGAGTCGATACTGTCTTCGCATTTGTCATGTCAAATTTTTAATAAGTCTTCTATATATTTCTTCTGTGAAAGATGTATTTTTCCAATTATACCTTCTCGTTGTACATTTATTCCTAGTATATTATTAATTTTTCCAAGATCTGTCATTTTAAATGTTGATTTCAATTTTTGATTTATAATTTCCAATTTTTCAATTTTCTTGAACTTAAAATCAAATCATCTACATAAATAATAACTATGACTCGGTCTTCTTTTTCACCAAATACATAAACACACGGATCCGATAAATTTTTCTTACCACCAATTTCTGTAATATAGTTGTCCAATTTTTTATACCACTCACGACCGGATTGTTTTAGGCCATACAAGGTTTTAATAATTTACATACTTTTTCTTCTTGTCCACATTCAATAAACATTTCGGGTTGTTCCATATAAACTTCATCATGTAATTCACCTTGTACATATGCACAAATTACATCCATTTGATGTATATGCATTTCTTCATTTACAGATGCTGCGAGTAATGTACGAATAGTTTCATACCTTGCTACAGGTGCAAACACTTCTTCATAATCAATACCTTGTTTCTGTGTGTGCCCTCTTGCAACTAATCTCGCCTTGTATTTTTCTATTTCACCGTCTTGCTTAATTTTTGTCTTGAACACCCATCTATTCGTTAAAATCTTTTTATTCGTTGGCCTAGGTACAAGAATCCACGTTCCATTTTCTTGTAAACTGTCGTATTCTTTTTTCATGGCGGTTAGTCATAATTCTTTGTCGTTTCTCTCCAAAATTTCAGATGCAAATTCAGGATCTTCAAGTTGTGCTCTGCTGCATTGATAAATTTTTTCTTGGTCTTCCCTGGTTTGCCAGTTTTCAATATTTTTGGACGACCTGGTCCTCTCCGTAGTTCACAGTTTTCTTCGTCGACAATTTCAATATCTTCTTTTGATGAATCATCATTACTCGCCTCACTCATAACATCTTTGGATTCTTCAATCTTCGTATCATTAAAATATTCAGGTACTTCAAAATTTCTTTTGTTGATACTTGAGGAGTCTCGATCCTTTCGAAGAATTTTACATCTCGAGCTTTTAATTACTGTTCTCGTTCCTCGTTTCCAAAGTTTATAAGCTTTTGATTCATCTGAATAACCTATTAATATATATTCATCACCTTTTGGTTGGAACTTTCCTTTTTTTGCCCTTTATTGAGTACAAATGCTTTACTGCCAATCGTTCTGAAGAAACCTACATATGGTTTTCGTTTTGACCATGCTTCTCTATTGGTGTAATTCCATTCAAACATTTCGTCGCACATCTGTTTCTTAAATATGTCGCTGCATTTATCATTTCGGCCCACATAAAGTCTGGTAAATCAGCTTGCAACACTTCAAGCATCTGGCCATTTCTACCAGGGTACGGTTAGCTCGCTCCGCTACTCCGTTTTGTTGTGGTGTATATTCTACAGTTAATTGATGTATGATTCCTTCTTCTTCTAAGAAATTAGTAAATTCTTTTGATAAATATTCCTTACCATTGTCTGTGCGCAATTTCTTAATTCGTCGACCAGTTTGATTTTCAACTTTTCTTTTATAATTTTTAAATGCTTGTAAAACATCTGATTTTCTGCGAATTATGACCGTTTCTGTGTATCTAGAACAATCATCAATAAAAGTAACAAAATATTTAGCACCACTTGCTGATTCAGTGTTCATGGGACCGCATATATCTGAATGTACTAATCCTAAAATCTCTTTTTCCCGATTAATGGATGGTTTAAATGGTTGAACATGAATTTTACATTTTGCACATACTTCACAATTTATTTCAGATGCCTTTGATGTAAAATTCATACCGCATACCATATCTTCTTTTATCATCTTTTTCAGATCATTAATATTAAGATGTCCATACCTTTGGTGCCATTTAAACAAATTTTTATTACCTTTTTCATCTGTAATAGTTGCTTGGTTTACCTTTTCGTTCACAATGTAAAGTTCATTTTGTTTCTTTGCCGTTAAAGCCACAGTACCATTTTTCTTCCTAACTATCGCCTTATCTTTATCAAATGTAACTATATAACCTTTATCAGTAATGCTCGATACAGATAATAAATTATTTCGTAAATCTGGAACATATAATACATCAGTTACGTTGATAGTGCTATTTACATGTCTTTTTAACGTAATATCAAAATTGACATTTCCGGTGCCGAATGATTCTATAGAATGATTCGCGGCCGTGTATACCCTTGACTTTAAATTATTATTCATATTCGCAAATTTTCCTTCATCATTACACATATGCCTAGTTGCACCACTATCAAGATACCAAATTTTAGATTTTTCTGCAAGTTCAGTATTATATGTAATTGCTGTTAGCATGTTACTTACATTATTTATTTCTCTGCGTTTTGATTTACAATCTCGACTTTGTGTCCGCTTTTACCGCAATTAAAACATTTCCCGTTAAATTTCGCATCGCTTGTAATATGACCCTTCAATTTGACATTATTTGACGGTTTTGACTGTTTAAAATGATTTTTCGTTAATAATGCATCAGTTTCTTTTACTTTTAAGTTACGATCATTTTGCCTAGCTTCTTCCTCAATAAGCTTTATTTTTAAATTATCAAACGCTGGTATTTCATCGCGAGACTCAATTGCTATACTAAAATTTTCAAATTCTGATGGCAAAGAACCTAACAACATTATTGACAACAACTCATCTGGAATTTAATACCGGCTCTTCAAGTTTCTCAGCTTTACATGCGAAGTCGGTGACGTACTGCGTCATCGTGATGTTGGTCGGTTTCTCCATCCTCAGCAACTGCTTGTACAACGCGGCTTTTCTCACTGGACCTCTTGATTCGAATACTGCCTTGATTCCATTCCAAGCTTCTTTTTGACGAGGTAGCTTTCTTTTACATGGTTCAATTGACTGTGTGTAATACTTAAATTAATCAACGCCAGTGCCTTGGAATCTTTCTTCATCCATTCTTTGTCGTTGATTTCTGTCTTCACTTCTGTGCCGTCCACGTACTGCCACAAATCGTTGAAGACGAGTACACTCTTCATTTGAATCTTCCATAATTCGTAATTTTCTCCAGATAATTTTTCTATATTGGCGAAACCGGTTGACGTAGACATTTTTAGCAAATCTCTCAAAAATTACAATTTCTTCAAAATTATTGCGTAGCTGATAGTATCTGGTGTGCTGGGCCCGTAACCTGACAGAAAACTCTGGTTTTTTGTGCTTCTAATTATGATTTATTCTTCGAAAAACGTTACAATATTTTCATTAAACAAGTGCGACTTATTTACACATACATAACAACATCTACAATTTTGTCTACGCTAACTACATACAAATAAATTAGGTACATATCGATTTATTTCCAACACTATTAAAAGTTTTCGAGGAAGGGAATATACAAATACTCTGAAAATTAGTACACTGCCCTAAAGGAAAGCGATCTTTCAGATTAAAATATTTTCACCTTTATATCACTTCCGGTTATACTGGAAGTCGGTGTTAACTTTCTTATTTTAAATGGAATACTATATTTTTTATTACAAATTCTGATTCTACACATTATTTTAAATAAGAAATGTTAAGGCTTCCCTATATCTAAATGTAACCGATTTTGAGATATCTTCAAATTTATTAAAAAAATTGTTTTGGTGACCTTTCATTTAAGATAATGTATTTACGCCAATTTCAAATTTAAAGATTGAAGTTACATGTCGTGTAAAAGTATAATGTTCAGACTTTCAAATCATATCCTAATTATCTCAAATTCATAGGCTGGTCACTATAAGGTGTCGAATGTCATTATGTTTAACTGCGCAAAACTCAATTTTCGTAAATGGAACACCCTGTATATTTTTATATCATGAGATACAGAATCAAATTCTACATCGATTGGTATTAGCATTCCCTATACCTATATCTTTTAGTTTTCTTGTTATCAATGATTGTTTATTTTATTCTGTTAATTAATGGAATGAATGCACTTATTCGTAGCAAGTTCTGAAGAAAGAAGCAGATATTGAACTGTTACTTTTGAAGAAATAAATAATTGCTAACCATAACATTATTTTGACGTACATCATAGAATAAAGCTATTGGGTAAATAACTACCGTAAGTTTACCATTTTCATAAACGAGCGTCTTTAAAAATGAAGCATGCTTTGAATAATACAGTTTATTTTACATTGAAGGAGAGTGCAATAAAATGGTTACGAGAACGAGCAGAAAATTTAATGAAAAGTATCCGCAGTTACCGCCAATGACAGAAAAAAATATATAGAAGATTTGAACGTATTTTTTAAGAAGTGACCAAAGAAAACTTCATCTGCTCCTGTAACTGGCAATAAAGCAAATGAAATTTCTGTATTAGCATTAGTCGAAACTTATTTATTTATTTCTGCTTATCTGTTAATGGTATAACTCAATAAATATTTTTATTTTGTCGACATTTACTGCGAAAAATTTCGATAATTCTAGTAAAATATGTCGTTATGTCGAAACTAAAAGAAATAGGTATAGGGAATGCTAATATTAATCGATGTAGAATTTGATTCTGTATCTCATGGTGTAAAAATATACAGGGTGTTCCATTTACGAAAATTGAGTTTTGGACAGTTAAACATAATGACTTTCGACATCATATTGTGACCACCCTATGAATTTTTCAGGGATAATTAGGATATGATTTGAAAGTCTGAACATTATACTTTTAAACGATGTGTCACTTCAATCTTTAAATTTGAAATTGGCGTAAATACATTGTCTTAAATGAAAGGTCACCAAAACAATTTTTTAAATAAATTTGAAGATATCTCAAAATCGGTTACACTTAGGTATAGGGAAGCCTTAACATTTTTGATTTAAAATAATATGTAGAATCCGAATTTGTAATAAAAAGTATAGCATTCTATTTAAAATAAGAAAGTTAACGGCGACTTCCGGTATAACCGGAAGTGATATAAAAGTGAAAATATTTTAATCTGAAAGATCGCTTTTCCTTAGGGCAGTGTACTAATTTTCAAAATTTTTGTATATTCCCTTTCCCGAAAACTTTTAATAGGCCACTCTATTTGGGAGACCCTGTATGCCAAATCCTTGCAATAAAAAAAATAACTTAACAAAATTTATATAATAAAATCCAAACATGCTTGGAAAAACGAAACAATAATTCAACAAAATTAAAAAATATTGTATTAGTATCTGGTACCCATTTTTTAAATACATAAACGTAGTCTATTTGGCATGGAATTAACCAATTTTTCACAAAAGTTTGTTCCACGAAATCGTTCCCACACAATTTGAACGTGATGACTTAGGTTCCTCACATTTCTGATTCGGTTATTCAGTTCAAAATTTGTCCAGTTTGTCCCATATATTTTCTGTGGGATTCAAATCCAGAGATCTTGGGGCCAATCTAATAACTCGATATCGTTCTGATCAGAAAACCACTCCCTTACAATTCTAGCCTTATGAATGGGGCTATTGTCTTGCACTAATGTTATCACTTCTAGTTCATTTTACGGATATATGGCTCGAACACTAGGCATCAAAATATCTTCTAAAATCTGTATATAACAATCTGACGTGAATCTGGGAGGAGTAACTTGTACTAAAGAACCAGAACCTGCTGATATCCATCCCCAATATCCTGCCGAAATTCGGCCGCTTAATAAATTTGGTCGAACATTTTGTAAATCATATCTAGTATTTTTGCGTCTCCATAAAACAACTGGGGCATCATCGGACAATGAAAATGTTTTTTCATCAGTGAAAATTACATTTCCCCCTGTTCGTTACCTACTATAAGAAGACGATTAAATGTAGCTGGCTTTCATGGCAGAACACCAGCTAAAAAGGTAGCATTACCACCCGAGCAGGCTGCTGTCCGGTTGCATTTCTGTGAAGCCAACATAAATTTTCTGTTTATGTTAAATAAATTTTCTATTTATGTTGGCTTCACAGAAATGCAACCGGACAGCAGCCTGCTCGAGTGTTAATGCTACCTTTTTAGCTGGTGTTCTGCCATGAAAGCCAGCTACATTTAATCGTCTTCTTATAGTAGGTAACGAACAGTTTAAATTTAACTATTCTTTAATTTTGATAGACGATGTAAAGGAGTCTGAGTATGTATTTGTTCATCTTCTGCACGGCTGGTCTCTCTTTTATGGCCTGGTCTACGAATCTCAAGTAAATGACTTCCTTCTTCTTGACCTCGTCGAATCCACCGTTGCACCTGACTTATCTAAAAAATGTTTGTTTTAATATCGAAACGTCGACAAAAGCAAATTTATTATTCTATTACTCTCTTTTTTTTATCAGAAAAAGAAAAGCGTCACATATGTATTTATTTAACTTTTTAGTATTATTTTATTTTTTTATCGCTATTTTTCATTTACTTTACATATCTTTTACAAAATATCAGGTGCCCGATTTGAATCCATAATTTCGATTAGTTGAAGATGACGTGCGACAACTCGATCGAGTGAATTGCAACCAATCTGAACATAATCGAAATGATTTCGAGTCGAAATTATGAATTATAATCGAGCGTCTGACGTCTACAAGCAGTGTCTTTCGACCGACAAATATCGATTGGCTGGATGAAATTATTAGTTTCTAGATAGTGTAACACGCCGATGTGCTACTCTTGTTTGTTGACTTTTGCAGACAACTAAACAGTGATAAAAATGTCCAAAGAAATAAACAAATTTAATTTATGGACGAATTAATTGACTGGTAACCGGAAATTGGCTGTCTGCAAGAATTTAACGCGTAATTCCCGGAAGGGGTACGGCTCGGTCCGAATTTCTGAAAAGATCAGGTTTATTGCCTCTCATGCCCTAACGTCTAGACTGCGCTTCTACCTGCATAATCCTATTGCTCTACAATACTACTACGCTCTGCCTATTCTCAGAAATACCCCGATGTATCCCTTTCAATATTTCAGAACAACTTCCAATAATTATTGCCTCGTGATCGCTAATTAGTGAAGGACTCTACTTGTGTCGGAGCACCCTGATCCAAATCCTGGCGAGACGCTAATGACTTTGAGATGCGGAAATTGGTTACGTGTAAATAAAATACGGACTTATATTTAATTAATTATTTATTGCTAAGCAAGGTAAAAAACTCCGTTTTCTAGCCGCACTGCAGTCTAGAAAAATGAGCGGAAAAACCTTGTCGTTTTGAAAATTCAATACAGAGGAACACAAGAAAAAATTACGATTTGGTAAGAAATACAGTAGAACTCGTTTAATGGCTTTCTCGTTCGAATATCGTGACGAACTAACTGTTTTCAATTACACAGCTGGTGGTTTTATGCTTGTCCCAAACAATGGTTGTGGACCTTGTTATTCAAATTACATTAACAATTAAGTTGGTTTCAAAATTAGATTGGTCTTGGTACTCGTGCTTACCACTTTCAATAGTACTCAAGACGCTCTGTGTGATCAACCAGCGTACAGTGTGGCCGTGTGCCTACAGTGTACTTACTTAATGATCGTAATTAATTAATCAGTCTAGACCAGTGGTACAAAACAGTCGACTTCACTGCGCAAATCGAAAACCCCTTGCTTGAGTGTTTCCAATTTGCCAGAGAAAATCGCCAAAGGGATTAACTAATTTTACAAGAGTACACTGTATATGGATCGCACTATAGCTTGAAGGTGTCGTTGGCCTGCCTCTGGTCGATTTACTTACAGAACGCCAAGCACTAGTCTAATAATTTATACAACAATAGTCAGCTAACTCCCCTAATGTGGATGCAACTTATTTACCTTTAAGCTCGGTTAGGATGCAAATGAAAATACTTTAGTAAAGACCAATGGCACAAGCCAAGCAAGAAATGAAATTTACAGATTATCTGGCCCCAAATGGCTGAGGGAATTAAAATGATTTTAAACAATTTATACCACCAAGTATGTAATGAATAAATTACAAATTAAGTCAGATTACCTAACTCCGCGTCCGCGAAATTAAAATCCAATACACTCACTGCACTCAGTTAAATACACTCGCGATTTATTTACCGTGCGCGACACCGACTTGTTTAGTTGTTATTTAATTGCCTCTCAAACACTAGAATTTTAGGCGTACCGATATAAAATGATTTAACTCTACTGTGAAAACTAAATCAGAGAAACAAGTACAAAAGCAATTCGCCAAGCCCAAATAATACGACTGATCGTTTTAAAAGCTCGGAGCTATCTGTCCGTCATTTTAATTTTCATTTTTTCGGCTGAACAAAACTAAATCCCCTTCCTCCTATTAGAAAATCAAATTCAAACACCCCCTGACCAATAGAGCTGTGTTTTGCGTTCAGAAAGATAACGCCCTCCGATTCCAAGAATGTATTTTTTCTAAGCTTTTAACGACCCCCCGTGAGCAGACCACGTGTGCTGTCTTTCCAAAATTCACAACAAACTTCTTAACTACAAGTACCCTCTGACATCTTTATGTTTTCCGCTTACAGGAGAAACTCGGCGCCCGACTGCTTTAAAGTGTTTAGAGCAATTTAAAATCAGCATGTTATTTCCCGTTACGCCCCGTCGATAGTTTAGTTTCCAATAGAAGTATTCTTTTACAGAAACTTAAACGTGTCAAATTGTATAATTTCTAAAGAACACCAGATGAACCTTACAAACTCGTATGACAGATTTATATGATTTCAACTCAAGAAAAATTTTAAAGTCCCACAGTGTTACAAGAATTTATGACATCCCCTCGTTATATTGCACATTGACCGACCGTCGTAAGGACCACCGATGCCGTGACGAAATTGCCTCCGCTTGTTTGTTATCTTACAATCAAAATTACATCAAACATGCTTTTTGTTTTATAAACAAATTCGCGACCGTTTCAATAGTCAGGATTTTCGATTAAAATTAAAATTAATAATCATGAATGAAAACTGAACATATTGGTTTTGTTTCAATTTTGGATTAAAAATGTTAATTATTATTATTATATTAATAATGGTATCTGTCATCTCGAAAAATACCAAAAAAATACTTACTGATAAATCAACTGTTTCGGCTATATTCCGGATTCTGCCAATCCGCAAATATAAGCTCTTGTTGCGGTAGAACAGTCTCGTTGTCCAGGTGGTCGTCCTATTTCGAATTATTATATTTGTTTAATGCCAAGTTGAACAAATATACTTGCAATTTTAATAAATTAATTTTTGCCCATAAATATCAAATTTTCAATTATATGCTACAAATGCAATTCTTAAACTAAACGAAAATATTCGTTGTGGAGGATTTATATCTACTATAATATTTTACGACATCCCGACCGACCGCACATTATTTAAAGGAGATAGACCGTTCGCTCTTTGCGTTTTCGTCTGGCGTCATCTTCAAAGATTCCGACTGTACTTGCTGACACTTGTAAAATGAACAGCCTGTGTAATTGCAAATAAATTTAGCGTATATTTTTTTTATTAGATGATAGCGTTTGATTTTTTTTCTATGTTTAAATAGTTTAGACACCAGAAAAGAAAACCACACTCAGTGGACACATAAAAAGTGAACAAATAAAAATCAGATTAGAGTAGGCGGTGCAACGTCTGTGATTGACTTAATTAATTAATGTAATACATTCATGGACTGTCAAATTTATTGACTTTTTATTTAATCAGAGACATACTTTTTCTTTGCACCGCCTACTCTAATCTGATTTTTATTTGTTCACCGTTTATATATTTGGAAATCTTATGCTTAAAGTAGAAAAACTTATGTAAGATTTTTTGTATTGCAGTACTTTTGTTCGTCACTGTACTTTTAACTTGAATAGCATTGTTTGTGTGTGTGTGTGTGTGTGTGTGTCTTTGTTGTAATTTTATCATTTTGTAAATTTGTCAACTACCTGACAATTTTATTAAATGAGTAAGTAAATTAAGAGGCAATTAACAAAATATAAACTCCAGATGTTTCCTTCCATAATTTTTTGTAATTTGATGTTCGTGACAGTTTTTGAAAGAGCTGTTTACATAATTGAACAAGCATTAGTTTGAAATCGATGTCCTTTCACAGTTCCGAATCCCGAACAACACTGGTTGTGATTATTCAACTGATGGGGTTTCCCAAAATGCTGACTGTGACTATTAGGTACGTTGTTTCCTAAAGACTTCCATTTTGTACTGATGCTACAGTCGCTTTTTGAATTGGGCGGGGGTGATAACGTGTTTTGATACGCTTGTACGCTTAACTCGCTTACGTGATTAAGCGTGGGTTGCGTTCCAGGAGCGGGTGATCCGGGGCTTCCTTGAGAGTACAAACTCGTTTCTAACGTGATTTCGGCCCCTAGTTTTAAAGTTTCTTTTTCCGGCTGGTCAAGGATTGGATTGGTAAAACTGGTTGACCTGCCTTGTTGGACTTCTTCCACGCTCACTGGGGAGCCGAAAATTTCGGCTGGGTCTCTTGGAGGGTACACTGCACCGGCGGAATTTGATCGGGATTCTAAAAATATCAAAATTAAGCTATATTGTGAATTTATTGTGAACTTGGAGTTGGGATGCTTGTATGTTAACTAGTGAACGGAATCAAATATTTTTTTCAAGTGGGGCTTCAAACTTTTGCGGCGTGTATCGCATGCAATAAATCTTATAAATCAATTCAAACTGCCAAGCTTTACGGTAGTCTATTTTTGGTTTCATTCTTTTTGTGATATTTAAGTGTGAAATTATTTATTATTGTTTTGGTATATTTTTATTAATTTATTTTATATAATATGTTAATTTCTCTTAGATGTTAGCGTTTTGACTTATAAAATGACTTTTAATTAGTATAACACTTGTCACAAAATAAACTTCTTATTAATCAAAGTAAATGAATTTTTCTTAATTTGATACAATTTAATATAATACAATTTTGATACAATTTAATATCGCAAGAAATATGAAACCAAATATAGACAAACTACATATTTTTGGAATTAGCCTAAATGTCTTTCATAATTCGAGAAAATATACATAGTGTTGCATTTAAAATAACAAAGTTGATACTCATTTGTTAGGTGTCCAATCGTCATTTGTTTCTTTTTTTAATAAATTCTGGCGGTTCAGGTAAATCCCTAAAACTTTTGTATTTAACATTTTTTGTATGTCTAATAATAAAATGTGTAGGTACCGTTCAAAATATAAAGAAAATCCCTGTAGGTAAGTGCATATTTGTTATTTGTAAAAATCAGAGTGGTATTAATTTAATAATTTGTGTAATATTTTTAAAATATTTATAGAGTTAAAATTTTGAACACTATGGCCGCCAATGCTAGGAAATGTACTAAAAACGTGAACTGGACAAGGCTTTTAACATCAACATTAATTGAACTCTATGAAGCTCATTCCAATTTGTGGGACGTATCTTCTGAACATCATAAAAACAGAAATTTGAGAAAATTGCATATGCACAAGCAGCAGCTCTTCGTTTTTGTTTTTTGACGTACTCATTCATTCACAATATAATAATTTTAAAATACTGATCCGAGACGGACTGCAATGTGGAAACGCAAAAATATCTCAAACTAATTACAAGAGATTAAGTTATCGTAAGAGACATGATTGATGATATACAGTGTGGTGATAAAGTAACGCACCAAGGGAAAAAAATACTCTTAACGTTGACTTTTTTGAAAAATGCTCGGACAGGTCGATATTATTTTAAAAAAACACATCTTTTACAACCAATTTTAATTTTATGTCAGTTACCACTTTTGCACCGTGACGTCATCGTCATTTTTTTTAAATGACAACCTATTTTTTTTGGAAAATGTCATTTGAAAGCATCCATTTTTCTAAGTACAAAAATGTTATTGAACCACTATGTTACATAAGAAGATTTTAAAGAAAAAAATTATTGAAAAATGGAAATGTGATTTTTAATCCTAATAAAATATCAACCTAAAATAATACTTTCTTATAAAAACATAACAAAACTTAATAAAATTACAATAAATGGAAAATGTCCTCCACCAACCACTTGATAGTTACCAGCTCGTGTGTAAACGCTCTTGATGACTCTTGCATTGCCGTCTTGAAGTAAAGGCCGCAGGTTACCGACTTTTGTTTCTGGTGACGTCACCACGAGTCTCTCGTTGCTTTAATATCTAGTCTTTTCGTGTTTTTTTTTTGTTTTTTCGAGTGTTTTTATGTTAATTATTGTTTTTATACTTTTTTGATGTTTTCGTTTTGTGTTTGGTTAAAAAAGTACGTGTTTGCGTTTTAATTAGTTGTAGTGTTAGTTTTTTTTTATAATTTTGTAGGTTAGAACATTTTTTAAAATCCTTGTGATGTATTGTGATTTTTAAATTTCAGTTGAAATAAATACTCAAGTAATATAATATTCATAATATCAATATCATTCTCCACACCTACTATATTAATCCCATTATGTTCCTGTTTCTAGAAAATGCAGTGTGCCAAACTGCATGTCCAACACAAAAAGTGGCTCCTATAGGATGTTTAAAGTATCCCACTGAATTCTCAACTCACATTGCGGAAATGGCATACAAGGCGTTCACAATCCTTACATCTAAAAAATTTGAAGCAATGTTTATTGCTATTTTAAATAAAAAAGCACTGCTTCAATTTTGATTCACGAATTATTAGAAGATATGATTTTGCCACCATATAAATGCGGTCAGAGTTCAAAGACATTGCTAGAAAAACCAATTTCAATTTGGGCTAATGTTCTTTTAAACAATTACACGAAAATAAAGTGTAATATCGTTAATGACACCTGTATCAACAAAAGAAAATTACTTATAACAAATAAACTATGATCTATACTGGCTGTACGGTAAAGAATGGGCCATACTTCAAGGGTGGCTTCTTTGAATCAAAATAAATCGATTTAGATCAATTTATCTTAGTACAATTTTGCTTCATTAAAAAGTTATGGCCTTTCAAAGATAATTTTTTTATATCAATATTTTAGCAAAACTCGCTCATTTTTGGAGACATTTAATTGTAATTTGTTATTTAGAGGTTTCTTGTACTGCTGAATCTGAATATCTGCTTATTTTTAACGTAACGTATAGAGGGCGCTCTAGAGACCCTGACATTCTCTTGTTTATTGTCGTACTTTTTTTTACGTGAATATTTTGAAACGACATTTAATTTACTTTAAAAAAGGCATACTTGTCACATGTAGCTAAAGTACACCAGTTTTGAGAAAAATGGCTTTGAATGTGAAAATGTTGAATACTTACTACACCAGTAACGCTGCTGCAGGATGAAAAGACAATTACCTAAAGTTGCACTACTTCGTAATTTACTTAAAATTGAAAAAATTTTACAATTCCACATTTAAATCAACGATACATTATGTAAAAAATTCTTATTATGTTTGCTACGGCCGCATATTTCACTCATAGTTTAACTTTCAACTCCAGATTACTGCCATACTAAAAATTATAAAAACAGTTGTTCCCATGGAAATAAAGTGAGGATTAAAGTTAAACTGTAACTGAAATACGGGTCTATGTGCCTGATTCAGTGTAGACCTAAAACAGTAATATTCAGCATTATCATATTCAAAGCCATTTTTCTCAAAACTGGTACACTTTAGCGACATGTAACATTACCTTTTTTAAAGTAAATGAAAAGTTCTTTCAAGAAAATGAATATAATTTAAAAAATATTCACGTTAAAAAAAAGTACAGCAATAAACAAAGGAATATCAGAATCTCGAGAGCGCCCCCTATATGTTACGTTAAAAATAGGAAGATATTCAGATTCAGCAGTATAAGAAACCTTTAAATACCAAATTACAATTAAATATCTCCAAAAATGAACGAGTTTTGCTAAAATATTGAAATAAAAAATTATCTTTGAAAGGCCATAACTTTTTAATGAAGCAAAATCGTACTAAGATAAATTGATCTATATAGATTTGTTTTGACCCAAAGAAGCCACCCTTGAAATTTGGCCCATTCTTTACCGGACACCCAGTATAAAACATTGGCCTATTAGTAAAATATTGGCCTTCCCTTCATGATGGCAATGACTCTTGCGATGGTTTCACGGCTAATGTTATTCATTTCCGTCCTAATTTTGTTTTGTTACTTTTCTTTTTATGGGATTACCTAAAAGGTCGAGTTTACGTGAACAGACCTCAAAATTTGGAAGACTTACAAAACTAAATTAGGACGGAAATGAATAACATTAACCGTGAAACCATCGCAAGAGTCATTAATGCCTGTATTCATAGACAAGTCTTAAGTTCAACTTGAACCTCAAGTCGCACTTGATGTAAAAATCCTATTTCATAGTTGATCAAGTACAACTTAAGTTGTGTTTTATGCTAAATCAGACCCATCTATGTCTTAAGTCATACTTAACAAGTTATTTTCAATTGTAGTACGTACTAATGTCACGAAAGGGATTTTCTAAAAACCACGAGGGGCTTTCTGGTTGTTGTTTTGTATGGATAACACACACAACTTGTAGTACTTTCAACTTAAACGATTTATTCTTAACAAAATGTAAATACAAAAATAACATGTAACTCATATGCTTGCCCCAGCTCAACTGTCCGTCTGACACACTCGTCTCCCCAGGTCAAGGCCACAGCACATCCCCTTTTCTCAACAAGAATAAAATGCTATAAACAAAAAACAAAAAGACTTATCCCAAGTAATAAACAAAAAATTATTTTACAAAACCGCTTCTTAATTTCATCCCCTCAACGCCTTCTGTTTCAGCATCGGCATTTCCGTTGGCGACGACGACGGTATCGGTAGGAGGAGGCTTAGGAGCTTTTTCCCGAAGGACGGCAACACCATCGATAGGAGCTTCTTTCCCCGAAAGAATAGTAGATGGAATTAAGGAACATCTGTTTCTTCTAACTTCGCCTTGATTAATCCTCACCCAGTACGACCTAGGTTCTCCAGACTCTCTATCCACAACTCCGTAACGTTTCAAGTCGGTTATCCACACCTCTTCTCCTTGAGGTAAAGAGGGCAGAGGACGAGCTATGTGTCTTCTATTATAATTTTCCGCTTGACTAGATTTGAGTCGTTCTTGAGCTTCGGTCATCGTTTTGAAGTGTTTCCAATTAGGTTTGAGAGTTTCCGACACGATAGGAATAGTAGTCCTTAGATTTCGACCCATACACAATTCTGCTGGACTGAATCCACACTCTAATTTCGCAGTCCGGTAGTTAAGGAGTCCTAAATATGGATCTTCAGATTTTAACAAAATTGCCTTAGCAGTTTTAACCCCAGATTCTGCAAGCCCATTGCTTCTCGGTAATCTGGGACTACTGGTCGTATGTGTGAACCCATACACCTTCGAAAACATTTTAAATTGTTCATTTTTGAACTGCGGACCGTTGTCACTTCTAAAAACTTCGGGAACGCCATGCCTTGCGAAAACTGATTTTGCAAATTTTATAACGCTTGATGCAGTTGTATCGGTTAACTGTTGAATTTCGAGGTATTTCGAAAAATAATCCTGAATTAGTACATATTGTTTACCCTTCAAAGTAAAAAGATCAGCTCCAACTACTTTCCAAGGTCTGTTAATCCTGTTTTTATCGTAATACATTGGTTCCACCTTATTACTTCTGTTCTCAATACACACCGTACAATTACAATTGCTAACTAGCCTTTCAATTGCCATATTTATGTTTGGCCACCACACCAGTTTAGCCAATCTTTGACATTTTACAATGCCCAAGTGTCCTGCGTGAATCCTTTCCAGAATATCATTTCTTAAACTTTTAGGTATAACAATTTGTAGAACCTTTCAGTAAGATACCTTGATGAATACTGTAATCACTTTTGTACTTAGCATATGCGTTTAATTTATCGTCTGAAATTGGCCAGGAACTTTTATATATCTTACTATTTTCAAGCAATCTTCATCCCTCGTCTGTTCCTGTCGAATTTTTCCAATTTTCATCCGATACATTAATTGAAGATATAGTTAAATTTACAAAAGCTTCCACATCTTCTTGTAACAGAATGTCTTTTCTGAAGCTTCTCATTCAAAGTTTGTCGTGAGAGCATATCAGGTAAATAAAACAACTTTCCAGGGACATATTCGATATTATAATCGAATTTTAAAGACGCGTACGAAAACGCTGTAACCTTATGCCGATAACTCATCCAAAGGTTTAAGTGATAGTAACGGCACCAGGGGTTTATGGTCGGTTTTTTGCAAAACAAAATTCTTCCCAAATACAAATTTAGAAAATTTTTCACAGGCCCAAGTCAAAGCTAATGCTTCCTTTTCAATTTGAGCATAACGCTGTTCTTGTTTACTCAATGATCTTGAAGCATAGGCAACTGTTTTCCAAATACCACCTTGATGTTTTTGCTGTAAGACCGCACCCAGTCCATAAGATGAAGAATCTGCCGAAATTCTTGATTCTAAATTTGGATCGAATAAAGCCAAAATTGGAGATTTCGCTAATAATTCTTTTATTTCTTCGAATGATCTCTGCTGTTTCACATCCCAAAACCATTCTCTACTTTTCTCCAACAATTCTCTTATAGGTCTTGAGATAGAAGCAAGCTTTGGAATGAACTTTGTGTGAAAATTGATCACGCCGAGAAAACTTCTGAGTTCTGAAATATTTGACGGTGGTTGCAATTTTAGAATAGCTTCTATTTTCCTGTTGTCCACTTTTATTCCTTTTTCATTCAAAATATGTCCCAAAAAGTCAACTTCCCGAACTTTCCATTTGCATTTACTAGAATTTAGGGTTAACCCCGCAGTTTCTAATTTTTTAACACGCTATTTAAATTAATGTCATGGTCTTTTTCAGTTTTCCCGAACACTAAAATATCGTCCATTTGGCACACAACGCCTGTCAGTCCCTCTAAAGTTTCGAACATTATTTTCTGAAATTTCTCTGGCGCAGAAGTAATTCCGAAGGGAAGTCTATTGAAAAAGTAACGACCAAATGGCGTAATAAATGTTGTGAGTTTCTTTGAATGATTTGATAATGGTACTTGCCAAAATCCGGATGAAGCATCCAGCTTTGTGAAATATTTAGCATTGCCCAACTGTCCCAGAGTTTCGTCAATCGACGGCAGTGAAAATTTTTCTCTGCGAACAGCCTTATTTAGATGAGTATAATCGACACAAATGCGAATCTTATTGAAATCCTTCTTTGGTAGCACTACCATCCCTGCACACCAGTCACAAGGCTCAGAAATTGGAGTAATCACACCTTCTTGCACCATTCTATCTAATTCGATTTTAACCTTATCTTTTAACGTTAATGGAATTCTTCTTGGCACAGAAATAGCGAAGGGTTTGACTGACTCATCAATCGCAATCGAATATTCTCTATTAAACTTTCCTAGACCTTTAAAAAGTTTTGGAAATTTTCTAACAATAAGTGTTTCGAATTGTTCTTCTCGCTTTTCAATTGAGTTGACCCATTTCAAAATATTTAGAGATGCAATTGCAGGACGCCCTAAAAGGGCTTCTTTCACCTCCGCCGACACAAAAATCTCTTCTTTAGATGTCGTTTTTTTCCAAGATATTTCCGCCAAAAATTTTCCTAACATATTGATCCGTGAATTTGTCGGTCCACGAAATTTTACACCGCTTGATGAAAGCGACTCTTGAGACAATTTATCGTATAAAAATTTTGGTATAACAGTAACATCCGCTCCACTATCGATCTTAAACCAAGTTTTCACGCCATTAATTGCAATTTTCGTACGCCAAGGCAAGTCATTTTTCGATATCGACCCGATAAACAATTCATCTTCTAACTGATTTTCCGATATTTCTCTAATAACATTTGAAACTGAGAAGTGTCCGATTTTTTTACATTTATTACAACGCTTATTTACAGCTGGACATCTTTCTTTTCCGTGAATATCATCACTGTTGCACCAATAACATTTCTTTTTATTAAAAGTTTTCGGACCATCCGCTAATTTTTTTGATTTGAACGCGTTGAAAGGTTTTTTCTTTTTATTTTGTTTAATTTCGTTCACATCTACAAGTTCGTCACGATTATCTCGCATTTCAACTTGTTGTTTTTTAACTGTCTCATGTTGGCGGCACACGAGAATTGCTTTATCTAAATTTAAGTCTTTGTCCAACTGCAACATTCCGGATAATTTTGCATTATTTATACCGACAACTATACGATCGCGTATCAATTCACTTTCTAAATCCTTAAATTCACATGTCTTAGCTAATTTAAATAAGTCTGTTATAAAATCATCAACTGGTTCGTCTATTTTTTGCACTCGTTTATTAAACATGGCGCGTTCAAAAATTATATTGCGTTTCTGTATAAAGTGTTCTTCAAATTTTTTTAAAACACTTTTGTAATTACTTGACGCTTCTCTAGATAATTGAAAAATATCTTCCGCTTTTGCACCCATGTATAAAATTAAACAATTAATTTGCATGTCCTCCGATTTTTCATTTAAACCCGAAGCGAGAGCAAAACGATCATATCTGCGAATCCATTTAGGCCATTCTTCATTAACAAAAGAAAATGTTCCGGGGGGTGGCACATTACACGGAAATGATAATTTCAAGTCAGTACTGTTCGAAGCATCACATTCCTCGTCCCGCAACATGTTTTATAGCGCGACAAATCCAATTCACTTTAATCAAACCAGTCACAAGAAACACGTTTTTTTTTTAAATTCTTTTACTTTTTAGCACGTACCTGACACCATGTTTTGTATGGATAACACACACAACTTGTAATACTTTCAACTTAAACGATTTATTCTTAACAAAATGTAAATACAAAAATAACGTGTAACTCATATGCTTGCCCCAGGTCAACTGTCCGTCTGACACACTCGTCTCCCCAGGTCAAGGCCACAGCACAGTTGTATTCCGCAAACAAATAATTTAAACGCGAACATGTGTAATCGAGGGCACCGCAGCCGTGTCGAAATAAACAGGTAATCGGTTCAAATTCCACAACGATAGAGCTCAGCGAAAATTACGATAAACGAGGCCGCGCACATATGAAATCGATGGGCGAAACACGGGGCAAGAACAAAGAGATGCAACATGCAAACTAGCCAAAAACGGTGTATAAAAATGCGAGCCAAAAATTAGGAGGCAGTCGTTCTACCGAACCGACTCAGTGGCCACTAGTGCCGACGCACCGAGACGCTGTCCTACAACTGAACGCCACTCCATCGAGACGCTGTCCTACAACGGAACGCCACTCCATCGAGACGCTGTCCTACACCGGGACGCTACTGCATCGAGACGCTGTCCTACAACTGAACGCCACTCCATCGAGACGCTGTCCTACACCGGGACGCTACTGCATCGAGACGCTGTCCTACACCGGGACGCCACTCCATCGAGACGCTGTCCTACACCGGGACGCCACTGCACCGAGACGCTGTCCTACAACTAAACGCTACTGCATCGAGCTGCTGCAACCCTGCTGGCCGACTACAGTACCCACCCCCGGGAACGAGGACCAACTTCCCCCGCCAGCCAAGAGAAACGATACTCGAGTCCACCAACCTGTCAGGGAAGAATCTTGTTCCACTCCGGCCAGAAAAGGAACGACGTGAGCTAACCGTCGCCGTGAACACCCGGACCGTATTCCCAACAATTCGAGACGAACCCCCGCAACTAAATTTATTTAATTTCCTTTAATAAAGAGGTATTAATTCCTTGTTTCTAAAACACCTGTGTTTCAAGCTCTACCATCTATTACCTCTGCTACCTACGCCCTAAACGGATAAAAACCCCGGGCCCGTGACACTATTTTGTCCTAAATCAACGGAAATGAATTTTCTTTTGCATTGTATACAATTTTGATTAGTTTTGACTTATGTAGCCATTATTAATTTTAAAAATGTCAACGATACCAATACAGCAAGGCGTGATATTAATAGACGCCATCGTACCAGTGGCTTTTTGTGTGCAGATTTATCGGCGAAGCTTCCCGAAATAGCGCGCTTCAACTGGAATCGGTATTATCTTAACTAGACTGGTCTCAATCTGGAAAATAACTGAAAATAACCGACAAGTTGTTTATGAAACAGAACCCAGCAATAAGTTACACTTTGAACTTAAGTGAAATTTGACATAGGTATAACTTAAGACAGGACTATGAATACTGGCGTAAGAGCGTTTACACACGAGCTGGTCACTGTCAAGTGGTTGGTGGAGGACATTTTTAGCATTTATTGTAATTTTTTTAAGTTGTTCTGTTATGTTTTTATAAGAAAGTATTATTTTAGGTTGATATTTTATTACGATTAAAAATCACATTTCCATTTTTCAATAATTTTTTAAACTGTTTTGAAAATTATCGGGCTAGCGGTCAATAAAAGACTTTTTTTTATTTTTATGCTGAGCTTTCGGCAACCTTTATTGCCTTCATCAGAGCAAAAACTACAAGAGGAAGGTTACAATGATTGAATTGATTCAAATTAAATAACTTACATAGTATTCTTTTAGTTTAAATTACATTCCAAAAAAATGTTCAAGATTTCAAAGTTTATGTCTAAAACGAAGTTTATTTATTTTCAAGGATAGTCTAGATTTAGAAAATTGTTTGAAAATATCATTACCTTTGGATTCTGTTATTCCAAATTACGATTGAAATCAAATTTTATTAAATATTCATACGCTAAATTAAGATTTTGAATATCTGATCGAAAATTCATAGAATTACTGTTTTTTTTTAATATGAAATAATTCTAAGAATAATCTTGTACGATAATTGGTTTCTTTTTCTAAAATTTTAGTGTTATAGAAATCTAATAAATGATTTTTCTCTTTAAAATGTTGTGCTAACGCACTAGAATTTTTTTCTTTTGTGGTAATCAATCTACAATCAGATTTATGTTGTGATAATCGTGTTTCAAGCCAATTGGAAGTTTGTCCTATATAAACCTGATCACATTCTGTACAAGGAATACAATAAACAATACCGTATTGATTGGAAGGCGGAATTTTATCTTTAGTTTTACTAAAAAGACTATTAATAGTTTTTAAATTATATTTTGCAATTTTAGCATTAATATTTTTTAATTCTTTAATAATCAAATTTGTATAACCAGTTATTTGTGGAAATTTTTTATAAAATAAAATGTTTTGATTTTGATTATTTTGAGAATTATTATTTTTAATATTATGAAAATTTTGATTTTGATTTTGATTATATTGAAATAAAATTTTATTAACTAAATTTAAAGGATATCCATTATTACAAAAAAGATTTCTTAGTTTAATTAAATTCTTTTCTAAAAAAGTAGGATGACATAAATTTTTAATTCTGTTTTTAAAAGATATTAAAACATTTAATTTCTGATTTAAAGGATTAACTGAATAAAAATTAATGAATCTACCAGAATGTGTCGGTTTTTGATACCAGTCTAATATGATTGTATTATTTTCTAATCTGATTAATTTAATATCAAGAAAAGGAACTGAATTATTAGATTCTTTTTCTAATGTAAACTGAATTTGTGGATGAAAGTTATTAAAAACATCTAATGTAGTAGCAATCATATTTCTTGGTAAAGAACAAATAATGTCATCTACATATTTTTTTATAAAACCAAATTGAAAGGGTAATTGAGGAATGACATTATCCAAAAGACGATCCATCACAATCTGGGCTAAAATAGGACTAAGGGGAGAGCCCATTGGAACACCATAAATCTGTTTATAAAAGACATCATTATAAGAGAAATAACTGTTATTAAATAAAAAATTTTAAATTGTTAAGAATTTTTCTTTACTTAAATTACAATGTGATTCAATTTTATTCAACCAATCTTCGTTAACAATTTCTATGATTAAATTTGTAGGTATATTAGTAAATAAGGAAACAACATCTATAGAGACTAAGACAAAATCCTCAGGTAATTGAAAGTTTTGAAATTGTTCTGCAAAAACAAAAGAATTTACTACATTATATTCATTTTGATTTTTATAAGCTAATGTTAGTATATTAGATGTAAATTTGGACAATTGATAAAAAGGAGCATTAATGCAAGATACAATTGGCCGTAAAGGAACATTTTCTTTGTGGATTTTTGGCAAACCATAAAATTTAGGTGATGTAGAATTATATTTTATTATCGTACAAGATTATTCTTAGAATTATTTCATATTAAAAAAAACAGTAATTCTATGAATTTTCGATCAGATATTCAAAATCTTAATTTAGCGTATGAATATTTAATAAAATTTGATTTCAATAATATAATAATAATAATATTTATTACATTCAAAGACTGTTACAGTATAGAATAAGTCACATAAGTGTAAGACACAATACAATTTAATCACAATAGTACAGTTGAACCATTCACTCAGCCAAGTATTCATGTACCGAGTAGTATACGTTTTCCGTAAGAAAATCCTTAAGGCGGTGCTTGAAGCTATTTATGTTTACAGTGTTTTTTAGAGATTTATCTAGTCTATTAAATAATTTGATGCATGCATGTAATGGTGATTTTTGGTATAATGTGGTTTTATGATGTTCAGTCCGTAATTCGTGTTTCGTACGTGTAGGGTAATTATGAAATGAAGAATTAGTATCGAATTTGTTAGGGTTCTGCTTCATATAACAACAACATTTATAAATGTAAACTCCCACAACAGTTAAAATACTGTGCTGTCGAAATACGGGTCGGCAGGATTCGCGATAGTGTATGGAATACATTAATCTTATCTCAATCGTAATTTGGAATAACAGAATCCAAAGGTAATGATATTTTCAAACAATTTTCTAAATCTAGACTATCCTTGAAAATAAATAAACTTCGTTTTAGACATAAACTTTGAAATCTTGAACATTTTTTTGGAATGTAATTTAAACTAAAACAATACTATGTAAGTTATTTAATTTGAATCAATTCAATCATTGTAATCTTCCTCTTGTAGTTTTTGCTCTGATGAAGGCAATAAAGGTTGCCGAAAGCTCAGCATAAAAATAAAAAAAAGTCTTTTATTGACCGCTAGCCCGATAATTTTCAAAACAGTTTAATTCCCAACGGTCAAAAACTCCTTGGTGCGTAATAATTTTTTACTTAAAATTTGTCCCATAACATACATTAATATGA
Organism: Dorcus hopei; assembly: GCA_033060865.1. Lineage (NCBI taxonomy): Eukaryota > Metazoa > Arthropoda > Insecta > Coleoptera > Lucanidae > Dorcus > Dorcus hopei. Next base: position 2,470,562 of record CM065419.1, read on the forward strand.
GGTCAAATTTTTAGCATGTAAATCCCTATGGCCACACTTTTTTTAAGTGTATTAGTTTTTGTATTTAGTCGTAAATTAAACGATTTACAAGATGAACTTTGCTAGAATATCCTAACACGTTTTCCTTAATTTTATTTTTCTGTGAAAAGTTGAAGAAAATAGACACAAATTATTGAATGTAATCGATGTAGGCTGACGTTATTAATAATTTGTCACTGTAATTACTGATAAACCAATTATTGCAATATTAATTTATTACCACTTGTAAAAACTACTTCTTCATAGATTGAAAAATGAGTGGAACTTGTTATAACATACATAATTGATAATTTTAATGCTTGCTTAATAATAACGGACATTTTCTTTATAACTTAGATAGATAGACAGACATTAACGGAACTTTTCTCTTAATGACATTTCAGCTACCTTGATTTCTGACTTCGGTTAATTCTATGTTTATGAATAATTTCAACTTCTAACCGGACAATAATTAAATAGAACATTTTATTGTTATTCTAGCAATGTGCATTTCGTAGAAATTATTAAATTATTAATAAAAATAAAAATTTGCTTCAAATTTGTGCCATAACATACATTAACATGAGGTCAAATTTTTAACAGTAAATCTCTATGGCCACACTTAAAAAAAATCACTGTATACTTTACTGGGTGTTTCAACAAAAATAAATGAATTACAGCTTGGGGCCTTTATAATCAAACAGCTGTACATACGCTCTGTGGTGGTTGTAGGTAAGTAGTATTCGTGCGTAGTGAAAACGCAAGAGGACGCGTGATCATCTGAACCTAACCTTAAAGTAATCTCTCGAAATTGAAGCACGTGACAAACTGACAAATGTAAAAACTCCCAATCCGTGTGCTGCAGACAACTGCGCATTCTGCCAGGAGTAATGGCGAAAGATATGTTTTTTAAACTAGCGCCAGTGAAACGCTTGGATGGACAGTGGTAGTGATGTACGAAGTTTAATTGTAAGACTGAGATAAAAAATAAGAATCTTCCAACAAGATATATTATCGGTAAAAATTTTACTACAGTTTAAAACTGTTGGTACTGTTGTTAGTCAGGCTGCTTAACAATAACAACAATACTCATTCTAAAGAGTCCCTAAAGGAAGAGTTCCTAAAGGAAGCCTCAAGGAAGTACTATGAATATGGGTATAAGACATTCGATTTAACTAACATTGCAAGCTTTAAGGCGGGCGGCCACTGAGCGCTAAACTAAGCTAAGCTGAGCGAAACTAAGTTTTTTGAAAATTAGCTCCAACGTAATCTTATGCGGACGAGGCAACCGAGGGAAGATAAACATTGTTTTATATATTTGCTATCCTAACTTCGCTTCGCTTAGCTTTAGTTGCCACATCCGCGTTAGATTACGATGGATCAAATTTTAAAAAAACTTAGTTTCGCTCAGCTTAGCTTAGTTTAGCGCTCAGTGGCCGCCCGCCCTAAAAGCTAAGAAAGTAGGATGGGGGCATGCTCTCAAGACCTGTGCATTATTTTATTCATTGCGCATGTGCATGAGTAAACCAGAACATTACCGCGCGTGTTGCCGGAATATTTCACTGGAGAACTGGCGATACTCCTTCGTGCAACATCCTGGAAAGTAATGGGAGAGTAAATACCCGTTCTACGATCTTCAGAAGTAGAATGTCGATGGTAATTCCTATTATCCCGTGGCTCATTTTCATGTTCCGAAATTGGTGGAACCAGCGATCTGTGTAGGGGGGTTCTGGCTTCTCTTCCAGTCAACCAATAAGTTTTCATTGTACCTATCAAATACTGATATTTTCAGAACACGTACACATACAAAGTAAACATTTGACAAACCTTTGCCTTTAACTTGAATTTCTCCTCGTTCGGAGACGTGGTAGCATTCTGAGAGTAGTTCCCTCGTAGATTCAGAAATATGGATCTTCATGGCTTCGCTTGTGGACTCCATTCTTGATGCAGTGTTAACGCTGTCTCCGAAAAGACAGTATCTGGGCATTTTTAGACCTACAATACCGGCGACGACTGTACCTGAATGAACGCCCACTCTAATTTGAAGATGTTGCCCTGAAAATCAAAAGTCTAGTTCAAAGTTTATTTAAATAAGTGCCTCAAAAATGAATTATTTACTTTGTTGATTTTGTGTCGACTAGATTGTAAATTGGTAATGCAAAATTAATGTTTTCTTTTTCTTTTTCGAAGAAATTAAAAGAAATTAAGTTGTCTTTGAAATCGTAATGGAATCGAAATCTTTCAAATTTCATTGTGCTCAAGCTTCTTTTACTTTAAGGTAAATGTAATTCTCAGAACTCCTCGTAAATTGTGTGTAACGGAATCGCGAGACCGGCGAGATGAAGTGACGTCACCGCGACGCTAGACTACGTCATTCAGGTCCAATTTTACAGTTGTCGGATAAGCATTGGTCGCGTTCAGGTAGAAAATTAGTTGCAGCGTTACAGCACAGCGTAAAGTTGTAGCGCTTTAAATTACCTGAACTAGTTATCAATTGTAGAGGTTATAAACTCATTACGCTGCAATGCAGTGCTGAAACGTAGCGTATACAGACTGCGCTTGATTAATGGCGGCCGCTTGAAGAAAGCGCTGCAAACAATGACGTCACATGCACCTCGTTCAGGTTTACGCTTTCATAAAGTACTGCAGCGCTGCGGTTACCTGAACGCGGCCATTATTATTGGCATAACGTGACGTAGGTGTGACGTAGATATGGAGGAACATTAAAGGATATTTGGCGAACAGTTATTCCGTTCTTATTCCGCGATTGTAAAACTGGGCCTCATAGGCCCTTTGAAGAACACTCTGGACTCCGTCTTCAGAGGATTCCAGAAGCACTAGGGAGATATAAAAGCTCGCCCAACGGAACGAGGGAGGATAGTGACAATTTACCGCGAACGACGTTAACACCGCCGCACTATGTAGCCAACAACACTTTCGCGTCTCACAAATCTGTAACTTTTTTATTTACTGACACGTTAATGAAATTTGGTAATTTTATAGAAAAGTAAGTTATTATACAGGGTGAGTTTTTAAGCGCCCTTTCTTCCATAGCTCATTTATAGAATGCGATAGAATTTTTTTCTTTTACAAGGACATTCCACCTATTGAGTACTATAAGCTAAAATTATTTTGATACATACAGAGTGTTACGTAAAATAATGGCAGCATGTAGCAGGATTTTTTTAAATGGTATACTCTGTGTATTTTCTTATAGAAAGACATATCACTCGATCCTCTAAACAGTAGCATATAAAATATTTATATTTATTTAATCAATTAAGAGTAAGTTAATATTTTATTGAAAACGTTCTGATTTTCAACTTCTCTTAAAATACTACACCGTAAACGTATTGTTTGTCGTACAGCAATAAAAATAGGTAGTGTTATAAATTAAAGTATAGGGAATAACCCAGATATAATTTTTTTTAGTTTTATACGTTTTTTCATTTTTTTAGTTTTATATGTTATGCCTGTGAAATTGTCAGATTTTCAAACTGCCTTTATTCATTTTTTTTAAATGCAACCCCCCCTATCTCTTTTCATGAATAGATAGTGTTCATGTTCCTCTTCAATTTTGTTATGGGTTTTCTGTATCTAATCCTTACAGTTTTTTTGCTATAATAAACTTTTTACATTTTTTATTAAAATGAAAGAAGCACTAACATAAATTTTTGGCGGAAAAATTTTTCTGCCATAACCGAGAATCGAACTTCTGCATTCGCGGTAGATACCCTGACCACAGGGCTAATTGCGACACCGAGTTCAGTTAGCGTCTAATATAAATTACATTTTTACTCTAAAATCAATATTAAAAAGTTATTTAACGTACCGTATTTTAATTTCTTTAAGACAGCGCCCTCTATTTCATAAATAGATGTTTACATCAAGTTTACAATTGACTACAGACTCTTATTACGTTATTACATTATAATCATCGTATTTTTATTGTAATATAGTTCCTTCACTTTTTTGTAATTAACAACGCCTTAAAATTGATTCGATGTGGTTTACAATAAAAGAAAACATCAGTGTTTGCAAATAATTACCTTAATGTAAAAATGGTTTTACTTAAAAAAATATAAAAGTAATAATTTAATAACCTAACAAATAAATGAAAATCGGCGAATTTCTTTTGTTCAAATATTCAGATTTTATTACATCAAATGTTAATTAAGCTTACGAACTACTTCGAATCACTTTTAAAGCATTGTTAATTACAAGAAAGTAAAATAAATGTATTATAACAAAAATACGATGATTATAATGTAATAATAGTCTTTAATCAATTGTAAACTTGATATTATCCATCTGTTTTATGAAATAAAGGGTGTTCTCTTAAAAAAATTAAAATACGGTACGTTAAATAACTTTTTAAGTTATTTAAGTTATAGATTTTAGAGCAAAAATGTAAAAAGTTTATTTATAGTAAAAAACTGTAAGGATTAGATGCAGAAACCCTACAACAGAATTGAAGAGGAACATGAACACTCTCTATTCGTGAAAAGAGATAGGGGGTGGGTGCATTAAAAAAAATGAATAACGTCAGTTTGAAAATGTGACAATTACACAGGCTTGAACAATTGAAGAAACAAATAAAACTAAAAGAATTTATATCTGGGTTATTCCTTATACTTTAATTTATAACTAAAGACTCCAACTCTCAAGCCCGAATGCATAGGCGCTTCGATGCACGCCTGGCACCGATCGAATTACGAAACTGCGAGCATTATTTCTTTGATATAGTGAGAATATTTGGATCAATTTTGTCATATTTTAATTTGTTATTTGCTATATTTTTGATGATCGATATAATTTAAAAAAAGGACGAAAATATTCGTTTAGATAAAACATGTTATACCTACGTATCATATAGCCGTAAACAGCACTGGTTAATTGACCAGTCGACCGATTGATATTTACAGCGCATCAGCGCGAGCGGTGAGTAACATACAACTGGGCGGATAAACGGATCTTTTAATTGAAGACTTTATTTATAACACTATCGATTTTTATTGCCGTACGATTAACAATACGTTTACAGTTAGTTATTTCAAGAGAAGTTGAAAATCTGACCGTTTTCAACAAAATATTAATTTACTCTCAGTTGGTTAAATAAATATAAATATTTTATGCGTTACTGTTTAGAGGATCGAGTGTTATGTCTTTTTATAAGAAAATACACAGGGTGTTCCATTTAAAAAAGTCCTGCTGCATGCTGCCATTATTTTACGTAACACTCTGTATGTATCAAAATAATTTTAGCTTATAGTGCTCAATAGGTAGAATGTTTTTGTGAAAGAAAAAAATCTATCTCTTTCTATAAATGAGCTATGGAAGAAAGGGCGCTTAAAAACTCACCCTGTATATTATTTAAAATTAAGATTAATTATTTACTTTTATTATTTTAAATAGTGGATTGCTGAGAGCATCACCGCCTCCAATGTATCATCTTGATCAGTAAGTACTTCAATTACTGTTCTGTTCCTCAATATTAATGTTTTTTCTCCTCTGTCGTAGACTCAACCCGGATATTTTACAGAAGAGTAAGTTATTATTTTTTCTAATTCAGATTAATTCTTTACTTTTATTATTTTAAATAGTAGATTACTGAGAGCATCACCACCTCCTGAGGAATATTTTATACAGGGTGTTTCAATGATGATGCACCAATCTTCGGGGAAACGTTTCTGACATTATTTCAAACAAAATATTTTAATACAATTTTGCAATCGAAGCAACTTGAAATTTGCTTTATTTTGAGTCAATGTTTTCATAAATACCGTAGCGATTTAAATTTCTGGGGCCGTGAAAAAAGATGAGCGATTTAAATTGTTTTATGAATGGCACGCAGCTGCAAGAAGACAATAAATATCTATCGCAAACGAAAAAATTTATGAGAGGCTTTTAACTTTACCCTTGACCGCAATTCGTGTTAAAGGCGAACACTTTGAAAGAATGTGTATTTAGCGCAAAGTTAGTATATGGGAAGTTACCTCATGCAACATCGGGCGGACTCGACACCTTTCGGCGGAATGACGTATGCGAGATACCCGTCAAGTAGACTCCCATCTCCCACACACCGGCGCGAATTATTCACGACCTGCGTACACTGACTCGAATCGTTATAATTCGCGCGAATTATTCCCCATTTAATGTCCAGCGGCAGAGAGTAATTCGCGTCGGTCTGTGAAGTTTTAAAATTTCGTTTAAAATCCGTTTCGTAAAAATGCATTGGAAATGCCCTATACTGAAACGGAAAGATCGTACGAATGCATTGGGCGGACTCTCGTGACGTCAGTCCTCGCACCCCACCACCGAGAATTGGCGTTCGGATTTTAGCACATAAATTCGAGCGAATGAGACAACTTTCCATATACTAACTTTGCATTTAGCGTGCGTTTTCGTCCCACTAACATTTATGCAAACCGTAATTACATCAAATTTGCCGAGTCTTAATAATGTACGATAATTAACGCTTGTAACGGGTTTTTAGTTATTCCTATATCCAACATGTACATACTATGATGTACACACTGTCGACCTAATTTTAAAATCTCGTAAGTCTTGTAAAGGCATTTTACAGGGGAGCATAAAAACCATCTCATTTTCCAATAAACTGCCGACTTAGGCCGCATGACCACCGGATCGGGCCGACCACAATCGGCTCGATTGCGATTGTGCGATAAAGATCGTTTAAATGTATTTCTATTGTAGCCTGTCCACTGAAACGATTTCAGTCGCGTGTAATTAGACGCGACTGAAATCGTTTCAGTGGACAGGCTACAATAGAAATACATTTAAACGATCTTTATCGCACAATCCACTGTCCACTGAAACGATTTCAGTCGCGTCTAATTACACGCGACTGAAATCGTTTCAGTGGACATGCTACAATAGAAATACATTTACACGATCTTTATCGCACGATCCCAATCGAGCCGATTGTGGTCGGCCCGATCCGGTGGACATGCGGCCTTACAAGTTTTGATTAAAGTCTTACAGATGTTGCTACGATCGAAGACAACTTACGAAATTTTAACATACTGTAGCCTTGAATCACCTTAACAATAACATTCTCATAACTCAATTTTGTTCTTTTCGGACTTACAAGGTTTTGAAATTAGGCCGACGACAACTAAGTAATTGAACAGTTGACTAAAATCTGGAAAATTAGTAACTAGAATTATTGCTTCCGCCGCGCCGGTCTGCCAAATTATTATATGCCTATCAGACTGAACTTGGTCACATGAGGTAGAAACAAATTCGGAAGCGGGCGAATTACGAAAACGGCAATTACCTTACAACATGTGTTCGAATAATCTGCGTATTCTGGAAACGTGTAATCGCCCATCGCACACACAACACACCCACACACACACTTACATAATAAATTTAAAAATGAAAAGTATAAACTATACCAACTAATTACTCGTCACCACAACGTTAACCAGAACGGAGTGAACGAACTAAATGTGTTTCATCATATCATCTGAGGCGCGACAGTTTATGGGGTAATAAATAAAGCAATAACACGAACGTTAAGGCAGGTTAAGAATTCGGGCCGCTCTCATCTATTGTACGTTTTAAAAATATACGATTCTCCTTTCCCTTCGATTATCTCAAAACTTATTCATTAAAAAAAATATATATTATAGGAAACTTTTATTTCTTTTCACGATATCTACCAACATACCGAGTTTGGTGCATCTTCACTGAAACACCCGGTAGAAAAGTAAGTTATTATATTTTTTTTAATTCAGATTAATTATTTACTTTTATTATTTTAAATAGTGAGAACATTGAGAGCATCACCGCCTCCAATGTATCGTCTTGATCAGTAAGTATTTCAATTGCTGTTCTGTTCCTCAATATTAAAATATTTTCTCCTTTGTTGTAGTTTTATTATTTTAAATAATGGATTGCTGAGACCATCACCACCTCCTGAGGCATATTTTATAGAAAAGTAAGTTATTTTTTTTTAATTCAGATTAATTATTTACTTTTATTATTTTAAATAGTGGATTGTTGAGAGCATCACCGCCTCCGCCTCCAATGTATCGTATTGATCAGTAAGTACTTCAATTGCTGCTCTGTTCCTCAATATTAATGTATTTTCTCCTTTGTTATAGACTCAATCCTGAAGGATATGAGATAGATGATGACGTCCACGATGCTGAGGCTGTCATCGTCATCTAAGATGACGACGATGATGACGCTGGTGATATGGTTAATCTGATGGATGAGGAGGATGACATCGAAGAGCCTGATATCTACGATACTGAGACTGTCATCCTAATCCAAGATGATGACGACGATAACGACGCTGGTGATGTGGTTAACCAGATGGATCACAGGAGCCTCCGCGTCCCTCAGTTATCTGCTGGGCTTCAAAGCTAGTGTAGCATATATATTTTTTTTATTTTATTATTTTATACACATGTAATCTAGTTTGTTATTTTTATTATTTCATATATATATTTACTTTAGTTTTGTAAGTTTTATTTTATCATATTACATTCATATTATTTCATATTTAATCTAGTTTGTATTTTTTTATTTTGTCATATATTTACACCGTTGAATAATCATATTATATTTTCATCGATGTATATTTTTATCTTACTAAAGAGTAAAGACTAAACTTCTAAAACCGCGCCCCTCTGATTACTAGATATTTATTCAACGTTTTTAAAACAACAACATAATATTTGTGATGGGCTGATTTAATTGGAAATCTGCACAAGACAAAATGCGTTTCTAAAATATTACGTATTTATAAATCTTATTGATCGTTTGTTTTATTTGCTTCTCAGTTGGGAGAGCTTTATTTATCATAAAGTCACGTTCTGCTTGCGCAATCACACAACACGTTGAAACACGTTAGACACACCCATCCCTCCGGTCATCGACCTTTCATCGATACCCACTTCTTCAGCCCCCCACCAGGTCCCTCTGGTCATTGCCGACGACCACCACTTCTTCAGATCAATCACACACCCTTACTAAACTTCTAAAATGTTTATATTCCGAAAATAATAAATAAACTGAACCGCGCTACTTCTGATTACTGATTTATTCAACGTTTTTAAAACAACAACATAATATTATTTGTGATGGGCTGATTTAATTGGAAATCTGCACAAATAAGACAAAATAATGCGTTTAAAATTAAAAATCTTCTTGATTGTTTGTTTTATTTACTTCTCGGGAATAGCTCAGCTTTATTTATCATAAAGTCACGTTCTGGTTGCGCAACACGTTGAAACACGTTAGACACAGCCATAACCCCTCCTTTAGTCATCGTCGTCGACCACCTCTTCACAGCTCACTTCTCCAGCCCCACCAGGTCCGTCGTCGACCACCTCTTCACAGCGATACCCACTTCTTCAGCCCCCCACCGAGTTCCTGCCGACGACCACCACCACACTTCTTCAGATCAATCACACACCCTCAACGAACCCCCATCCTAATCTTTGGTCGCTCAGGATGTACAGGGTGGATCAATTTCGATGTCTCTTATGGGCATCTCTGTAACTATAAGAGTTAGAAAAAAACTAGTGGCCAAGTCTCGATCTCTTTTTTAGAGATAAAGTCAATAGACTAAACAAAATTTGGCTATCTTCTTTTGTTTTCGAGCTACAGGTAAAAATTGACATTTTCGACTTTTCGTCAATCGCGCATATCTCGTTTATTTTTACAGATATTAAAAAACTGTTTTGACATTATTAGGACACTTTTTTGAATACAATTCAGAGGTGTAGTTGATTTTTTGATATTTACTTAAATTTTCGAGTTATAACATAAAGTTATATTTTTTTTAATGAAAATCATAGTAGGCAATGTCACCATTAAATAGAGATTTTTTTTCTGTTTTCAAAAATATATACTTTGTTGGTTTTATTTCTTACAATTAATAGAATAAAACGCCTTTTTTATTATTCTTGGGTGTATTCTATTCTTAGTAGGCTGGTTTGAACAAAGGCCGACAATTTTTTTGTTTGTTTTTATTAAATATCAACTCTTGTTCAAATATTTTGACAGTTGCAACCGCATAAAGAGAAAGAAAGATAGAACGAGCATCCTCTAAGAGTCACGAAGACTACAACAATACCGATACCATGTGGTTTGGGTGAAATTCGAAATTATGTAACTTCATTTAATATTTAAGTTTAAAACGCATTTTGATGTTGATTGCTTTTGTTATAAAAAACACTGCATATTTTGTTCTATTTTTGTTTATTAAAGAACAACTAACATGCTTAACACACGGTATGAGTGGACTGTATCTTATCGTAATGCGCATGTGTCCGGGGTCTACACACGGTCTGGCGAATGCCCGCTGTTTGGGCTACGGCGAAGTGGCGGGATATTCAAACACGGCAACACATTTTTTTCGATCAAATATGCATTTCATGGGATAATGAACTAAATTATATGTATAAATTAAAAACATCTTAAAAATAAGAAATTATTGCAGAAAAAGTTAAAGAATATTGAAATGTAAGTAGATAATAAACACAACTCTTGATATATCACAATAAATAACTTAAAACCCAGGAAATAATACCAAAATAAATCACAATTTCAACACTGCCGCGCAAAAATACACAGCCAACTCATGTTGCAACCCAATCCAGCTCTATCGGTGCTAGCTTTCTATCTCTTATGTTTATCGCAATACCTCTCACTCTTGTGCTACCCAATCTTCAAATCTTTGTTAATATTTAATAAAAACAAAAGAAAATTGTCGGCTTTTGTTGAAACTAGCCTCCTAAGAAAAGAATGCACCCAAAAATAATAAAAAAGGCGTTTTATTCTATTAACTGTAAGAAATAAACCCAACAAAGTATATATTTTTGAAAACAGAAAAAAAATCTCTATTTAATGATGACATTGCCAACTATGATTTCCATTTAAAAAAATATAACTTTATGCTATAATTCGAAAATTTAATTAAATATCAAAAAGCCAACTATACCACTGAATTGTATTCCAAAAAGTGTCCTAATAATGTCAAAACAGTTTTTTAATATCTGCAAAAATAAACGAGATATGACTGGTTGACGAAAAGTCGAAAATCTCAATTTTGGCTTATAACTCGAAAACAAAAGAAGATAGACAATTTTTGTTTACACTATTGACTTTATCTCTAAAAAAGAGATCGAGACTTGGCCATTAGTTTTTTTCTATCTCTTATAGTTACAGAGTTGTCCATAAGAGACATCGAAATTGATCCACCCTGTACACGATCCATCCGGAGCGCGCATGGCCTTAAACTGTCATCGTACCGGTCCAGGATACCTACCAACGTAATACCTGCGACGAAGTACGTTATTGACTGCAGTTACTTCCGTTGGAGGGCGTACTCTCACTACTGACAGCTGTCGAGCTGTTTGTCATTACGCCGGATCCTGGTACATACAAGGTCGGAATTACTCTAATTATTTCTTAAATTACTCTGTTAAGTTACCGCGGCTTTGTTATTTGTAAATTGCTTCAATCATAGCTGTTATAATTTTTTGAAAATCAGATTGCAGAATCCAAATTTTTAAGAAAATTCAAAATATCTCAAAAATGATGCATTTGAGAGAGAGGGAAATGTATTGCAATTTAACATATTTTTATATGTAGAATTCAAAAACGTGATAAAAAATATAGCATTCCATTTAAAATAAGCGAGTTGATAGCGACTTCCGGTACAACCGGAAGTGATACAAAGACAATTTTATTTTATTTAAAGAATACGGAAAACCCTTGCTCCTTAAATTTCAAATATCTACGTGCAACCTTGAAAACTTTTAACGAACGGTTTATGTGGATAAGCCTGTATATTGCGATGTAACAACAGATAACATCCGACCATACATTCCACAATCACTAAGAAAGAAAGTTATTGATGTTGTTCACAATATGGCTCACATCAGTGGCAGAGCCACAGCAAAAAGCATTTCCAAAAAATTCGTTTGGCCATCCATGAATAAAGACATCAAGAGATGGGCTAAAACATATTTACCTTGTCAACGATCTAAAATTAACCGACATACCAGAAGACCTCCAAAACATATTACAGTACCTGACGAGAGATTCTACCATATCAATAGTGACATCGTTGTATCACTACCAAAATCACACGGTTATCGTTATTGTTTAACGATGATTGACAGATTCACTCCTTGGCCAGAAGCCACGCCGTTAAAAGATACCACCACCAATACCATAATTGAAGTTTTAAGTTTATTTTAAGACAAAAGAAAAATTTTCGCATCTGATCCTTCTTGCTTAAGATCAAAGTCTGGATTTAGTTACTTTAATTAAGGTGAAAATTGACTAACAATTTTTTTTAATGGGCACAACAATCGCTCAACGTTTCACTCCTGATGAAGCTATCAACCGATAGTGAAACGTTAAGCGATTGTGCGAATTTAAAGCGTCCGTTAAAAGAATTTGTTATATTATTAATTACAGTTATAATTTCTTCATAATTTTACATTGAGTTGTTTATAAAGCAAATACCGGGTGTCCCACGCCATATGCTCACCCTTCTAGAAATTCTATTTTTTAACCGATTTCAATGAAATTTGGAAAATAAAAATTAAGCAAAAATAACGCATTTTCCGACATACTACTGAGCATCGTAGGACATCAACTTTCTTATTTTAAATAGAACACCCTGTGTATTTTTACAAATTTGGAATCTGCAGATCATTGCGAGTCCGAATATGTATCATTTAGTAATCTTGGTTTCCATGACAACGAAAAAAAAAAAACTTTTTTGTTTTTCAATCTAGGAAGCTTTGAATCGCGTATTTTCCTTCTAATGCGCTCAAGCAATTCGAGAAAATCACTATTTTGATTGTATTTTTATTTTTAACATTTTTTTTAATGGAACCTCATGTGCTTCTTAGCTTAGTTCGACAGAATATTTTTTTCTGAGTACGCTGATACCAAATACTTCATACTTTCTTTGAAAGTCATTTAAAACAGAACATGGATTATTGAGGTTTTATGCCCGCTCTGTTTTAAATGACTTTCAAGGAAAGTCTGATCTGCAGATTCCAAACATGTAAACATATACAGGGTGTTCCATTTAAAATAAGAAAGTTGACGTCACTTCTGGTGAAACTGGAAGTCCTACGGTGCTCAATGGTATGTCGGAAAATGCGCCTTTTTGCTTAATTTTTATTTTCCAAATTTCATTGAAATCGGTTAAAAAATAGAAGTTCTAGAAAGGTGAGCATATGGCGTGGGACACCCGGTATAGTAATACATTCATTAAATGTAAATTTACTGTAAACTTCAAATAAAAGATGGATCATTATTACGTGTCTTTTTTTTCTATAAAACATACTTTTTTCATAAGACTCTGCTGAAAAGAAACTATTTTTATAATTTTATGAAACAAAATTGCAATTAGCATTTTTTATTGTACAAGGATTTTGTTTATATTTTGAACGGTACCTGCACATTTTATTATTAGACATACAAAAAAAGCTAAATACGAAAGTTTTAGGGATTTGCCTGACCCGTCAGAATTTATTAAAAAAGAAACAAATGATGATTGGACGCCTAACAAATGAGTATCAACTTTAGTTAAACTAATTAAAAGTCATTTTATAAGTCAAAACACTAAAACATCTAAGATAAATTAACATATTATATGAAATAAATTAATAAAAATACAGGGTGATCAAAGTTACTGTCGCACTATTGCTAATTTCGTTATTATTGGAGCTAGGGAGTGGTTTGAATTAGCAAAGATGAACTGTTTTCATTCAGGATTACAATGGTGATATGAAGAAAACAATTGCGCATCGCATTCTCAAAATAATTGCATGTGTAAAGTTTTTTTTTTTAATGGAACGCTCTGTATTTTTTGTTGACAAATGAAAGAACGTCAAATTATAAATATAGATTACTCTTTACTAGTTTTTCATAAAACGAATAATAAAGAATTTATTGCGAAAGTTGTATTCATCATTTACAATTAACTTTTTTTACTTTGCGTTCACAATGAACTCATTGTGACACCAAAAACAGTTTCACAATGAAGCTCATTGTGAAACTGTTTTTGGGGAAATTTTAGTCAATTTTTAATTGAAAATATTTATTAGATTCTACAAAATAACTCATTATTTATTTGTTACTTAACAGAATACTCACAATGAAGCTGGATAAGAAAAATTAATAACTTGTTAAAGTGACTTTTGATTAAAACGAAAGGTTTTCAGTGTTGCCACGCATTACAACTAAAATTCCCCATATACCAAGGAGATCAAATTTTTGACAATATTTTTCATTTTTTTGTTCAATAAGTGACGCAAAGTAGAAAAAATACTATATTTTACACGTTTCACAAGAGGCATTGTAACACTCGTTCCGTTGGGGCACTCCGAGCTTGCTACGCTTCGCTCGTCGTACCCCAACCCCACTCGTGTTACAATAAGCCTTCTTGTGAAACTCGTAAAATAATATACTATTATTTAGTTCAAAGCATTAACAATACTGTCTTAACACACACTACCTTGGAATTATGTGCTTCAAAAATAAACAAATGTGAAAAACATGAGCGCAACATTTTGAGGAACTGGTATTTAAAATAAATGTAACTACTATTGTGTACAAAAATAAAATTAATTAAATAAAATGTGCTACTCTTGAAACTATTATAACTAATATAACTATTATATAAATTAATTTAAACAAAATTATAAATAACTTAAAGTAAGTATTCAAAAATATTCCCATTTTGTTGTAAACATCGCTGAACACATTTATAGACGCTTCTAGTGGCATTTAAATGTTGTGTTTTATGGGTTGTATTAATAACAATAATAACAATAACTTCTTCATTATTCGTTTTAAGGATAAATAGTAAAGAGTAATTTGTATTTATAATTTGATGTTCTTTCATCTGCCAACAAAAAATACAGGATGTTCCATTAAAAAAACTTTACACATGCAATTATTTTGAGAATGCGATGCGCAATTGTTTTCTTTATATCACCATTGTAATTCTGAGTGAAAACAGTTCATTCTTGTTAATTTGAAACACTTCGTAGCGCAAATATAACGAAGTTAGCAATAGTGCGGCAGGAACTTTGATCACCCTGTATACCAAAACAATATTAATTTCAAACTTAAATATCGTAAAAAGTATGGAACAAAATATAGACAAACTACATATTTTTGGAATTAGGAGAAAAATATCTTTCTTAATTATTCAAAATATACTGAATGTTCCATTTAAAATAACAAAGTTGATACTCATTTGTTAGATTTTCGACTGTCATTTGTTTCTTTTTAAAATAAATTCTGGTGGTTCGGGTAAATCCCTAAAACTTTTGTGTTTAACATTTTTTGATATGTTATAACCAAATAATTCTTATTTTGTTTTACTTTGCTAACGGCTTCCAGTTTGTTATTGGAGAGCAAAGGTTGTGGTTCGATTTTATTAGATTCAAAAATTAATAGAAAACTAATGTTTAAAAAAAATGAGCGCCACCAATTTTTTATATAACGAGGCAAAATTGGAAACCTCTTTAAAACTTTAAGTGTATAGTTAAATACAGGCTGTAATTTAAGATTAAATAAACTCAACAATGGTAAACTATCAATATATTTAATAGCAGCTCTAAAAGAGCACATGCAAACAATTCCCAAAAAAACATAATTAGGGGATGATATATATAATATATAATGACGATAAACGCAAATAGGAATGTGCAAGACTTCATACAGCACTTTAAATGTAATTGACAAAAACAAAAAGGATTACCCTTTTTTTTACCATACCACGATATTGAGCTCAACTTCGTTCACAATTTCAAATACAAATTTTAATTATTAAATGACAAAAATGATAATTCATAAGAAATATTATTAATTAAATAAGGTAAATTATATAAATTGAAAAGTTAATAATTTTGCTAATATACTAATTGTAATAAAAGTTTAAGAGAATTAATCTTAAGAAGAAATTAATAATTAAAGTGAATTAAATTAATTAAATGATTGAATTTTAAGCAATAAAAATAATTATTCGTGTAACTAATTTAATAAAAAAAAATGGAACGGCAAAAGCGACGTTGAATTGAATGTAAATTTCTGATGAAGTAAAAAAAATAGAAGGATTACGACCTGCTGTCCTTTCTCTTTATCCTGACACTCCAGATGATTACGACTTCCACCTTATTGGGGGTTCTGGATGGTCGAAGAGAACTACGTGTGGTGATCAGCAAAGGTGCATCATCTTCACAAAAAAACGTTGACGGAAACTTCAATAATTAAGATTCAATTTCATGATATGAGGGATCATTTGCCTCTGACGGTGAATTATAATAATGGGAGATAGTGAAACATCCCTCTGGTTTTCCTAAGAAAAGTAAATTAGAATCGTCCTCACGAGGTCCGGAACAAAGGCGAACTTTTCAAGTGAAAATGTTAATAAATAAGAAGAACTAACTTACCCCTAGTTAATGATGGGGATTAAACAAACATTGTTAAATTAAATTTTCAACGGATGATTGATGGATTTCGAAATATTTTAAATAAAATGAAAATAATTAGCTGGCCATTTTAATCTGTGCCACTATCCAACGACAACTGCCCCTTTCCCGCGCCAGTCCCCGAACTCCGCCCCTCATTCTAATCGAACCAATCAAAATATCAGAAGGATGCGGGAAATATGAAAGGAGTCCGAGAAGTTCAAGAACGTATCCCAACGCTGGCAGTGACGCCAAAGTACAGTAGCGAAAGTTGTGGTAAAATCAAGTATAAAGATGAATTTTCCGTTTAAACAATGAAGTCAAGCAACACCCAAATATTGTATAAGACAAAAACACATGTATCTGTTCACAAACAACAATTAATTAAAAGTTAAAGATAAATATTCTCATTGGTTAACTCTGACTGGATCCTCAAACAAACTTAACCTCTAAATAGCTCTAACGAATGTGAACAAAGTTGAAATTGAATTACGAAAGTGAACATAATGCTTACGGCACTTAATTTAGGTAAGTAATTTTTATCGATTTTTGATAAGGATAATACGAAAATCACTGGTTAGTAAAATAATGAAGTTTTTGTAACTTTAAATGTTACAATGTCTAATAATAAAAAGTGTAGGTACCGTTCAAAATATAAACAAAAACCCTGTACATTGACAGCTTCTTCAACATTAAATTAATGATTTTTAAATTACTTTATTCTAATATGTTTGGACCTGCGGATTTCCTCTATTTTCTCAGTGTGTTCGTACACTAATTTTTTTTTTACATGTTAGGAAAATCTTTTGATCATTTGATCGTCATGAATTTTACAAAAACATTTTTAGGAACAAAATTCACTATGTAAAATTTCTAAGAAAATCATCAATGGTTTTCTTTGTGATTTAACAGAGATCCAACATCATTAATTTCGAATAGCCGCTATTCACTTCTTTTATTGTATCTTCCTGGCGATAACTTTTCCATCATTCATATCCCGGCTTTTTCTTGAAGTAACGCAGGTTGACCTTGTTTGCCTCCGTTGGTATACTGTGATGTTGCCCTTAAACCTGAGGGTCTTCTCAGTGATTGCAGCAAATGTGCGTCTCCTGGTCTGTTGCTTCATTTGTTGTTTTTCATCTCCAAGTGTCAACACCTTACACTTTGGTTATACTGTCCTGATGAGGTCTAATAAGACCGAAACGTACGTCGACAGTTACTTTTCCTTGCCAGCTATGCCGCTATTCACTTCTTTTATATATACAGGCTGAGTCCAAAAAAACGCCTACGCGAATAGCGTCGGTGTTTATTGTCGGATTTGACTGGTCAAAAAATCAAATGAAATGGCAGAAAAAACTCTACAATATACCATATCTTGCGTCTTTAATACATTTAAAACAGCTGCATGACAGCTGTCAACTTTTGTTTTTTAAATGCAATGGTATAATTACTGTAATACATTTCGAAAGAACTCTTTTTTCTGCGTTCAATGATGTGCCGCAATAAGCACTTATTTTTCAAAATAATAGAAGAAAATAAAAAGAAATAAATAAATTATTAACATGAAATGACGTAATAAACAGTTGCCGAACAATAAATGATACATGTTTTACGGTAAATAGCTTAGTGTCTATAAGTACTTCCTCATAGGCAAACAAATGACGATAACTGTCAACATTTTTTTTATTGTCAGCAAAAACAAAACAAAAGTATTGACAGTTATCGTCATTTGTTTGCCTAAATAAACAACTTTACTGTCAAAAGTTGTTTATTTGGGGCAAGGTAATATGATGTTATAATTTTTTTTATTTTTCGATTAAGAATTTTTAGAAGTTGTTTTAAAATTTAGTAAATATGTGTAAATGCAACTAAGTTTCTCAATATCTGTTCTTTTATTCATGCTTTTATTATTGCCAAAAATATGACACATTTCAATAAAAGTTCTTTGATTCAAATTAGGTTCAATGTCTAGTATTTTTGCATCTTGAAAATTAATGTGATGGTCCTGTTTATTGGCATGTTCAGATAAAGAGCAAGCAGAAGGTCTGACTCTAATATCACTTTTATGTGAGATTATTCTGGAGTGAAGAGTTCTGGATGTTTGTCCAATATAAACAGAATCACAATCAAGACATGGAATTTCATAAATAGAATTAATTTGTTGGAGTTTGTCAAAAGGATCTTTAACTTTAGTAAATAAGGCCTTAATTGTTAATAAATTTTTAGTTGCAATGTGAATGTTTTTGTTCTTAATTACTTTTATTAGTCGAGATGTAAGATTAGGAATAAATTTTAAGGATCTGAAAACTTTATTACTATCATTTAATCTTGAATTATTATTACCTTGTGATTGGGGTTCTATTCTTTGCCGGGTATTGAAAATTAATTTATTGAGCATCGCATTAGGATAACTATTCTTTAAAAGAATGTTTTTTAGTTTATGAAGATTTGTTATCAACAAGGAGGGATGAGAAATCTTTTCTATTTGGTTTTTTAATCCTAAAATCATATTAATTTTCATTCTGTGTGGATGACAAGAATGAAAGTTTATATAACGTCCAGAACTAATGGGTTTAGTATACCAATCAATAATGATTGTATTGTTCTGTGAACGTGTAACTTTCGTGTCCAAAAAAGGAACACTTCTGTCTGTTTCCCTTTCAATGGTAAATTGAATATTAGGATTATAGTTATTAAAGACTGTTAAAATCTCATCAATACCTTCTTGAGGAACTAAGCAAATAATGTCATCAACATATTTCTTAAGCCAAGGTATTTCAAATGATAATTGAGGTATGCAATCATTTAATAAATCATCCATTACATACTGGGCAATAATTGGAGATATATTTGCACCCATAGGTGTTCCAAGGATTTGTTTATAAAAAGTATTATTAAACTTAAAATAAGTAGAATCAAAAAGGAATTTGATTATCATTATCATTTTTTCTTTAGACAGATTACATACCTTAGTTATTTCTTCCCAGTTTTTTTCAATACTTTGCAAAACTAATTCCAAAGATATATTGGTAAAAAGTGAGACAACATCTAGACTAATAATTTCATAATTAATTGGAACTATTCTGTTATTAGCAAATTCAGAAAACTCAAAGGAATCTTGAACATAATATTCATTACTTTTATCATAGGCATTTGTTAATATTTCAGTAAGAAATTGTGATAAATTACTGTTAGGTGAATTAATTGAAGATATGATAGGCCGTAAAGACAAAGTTGGCTTATGAATTTTTGGTAATCCATAATATCTTGGACTACAAGAAGAATAATTCTTCAGTGATTTAGCTGTCACCGCATCTATCATATCAGCAGTTTTTAATTCACAAATAATTTTGTTAGCTTTTTTTTGTAATGTACTAGTAGGGTCTCTCTTTAAAATCTATAGCACCATATCGCAATTCTAAGGTATTTAATTCATAATGAAACTTTTCAATCTAGAATTGAATGACGTAATTAATCATCTCATTGAAAGTATATTAGCCCGAAAAACATGTAGTTTATTGAAAATGTGAGTAAATGGTTATAAAAATTGATTTTCGCCATGAGCATAACTATAGTACCTACCATTATAAAAGAATTTAAAAAAAAATAAAGTGTGCCATGAAAAGTAAAAACAAAATGTTAGTATACGTTATTGACGTTTTGCTGTCAGTGAATTTTGAAATGCTGTTGAAAAATGCCTCGTGGTACTTACCTAACAGACATTGAAAAGGAGGAAAATTTTGGCTTTGCGTTAACAGGGGCTTGGGATTCGAGAAATTGCTCGCAAAGTAACTCGATCCCACAAGGTTATTTTAAATTGTTTGAATAGTCCAGATAATTATGGAAAAAACAAAAAAGGCGGTCCAAGAAAAAAAATTTCGCCTGGATCTGAACGACGATTAATTAATTTAGCAAGTAACAACATGAAAAGTTGTAGACAACTTGCTGTGGAATGCAGTCTTAATGTTTCCCGCTGGACTGTAGAGTTCTGAAAAAAGTCCCCACATTAAGAGACAAAAACTAAAAACTGTCCAAAGACTTTTGCAGCTCCATAAAATTGCTCGCTTGCAATTTACCCAGGATAATATGCATCAAGACTGGGAAAAGGTAACCATTTGTTAAATAATCGTTTGCAATTTATTTTAATTTTTTAAATATTCAAGGTAATTTTTTCGGACGAGAAGAAGTTTAACCAGGACGGCCTAGACGGTTTCAATTCGTATTGGAGGAATTTAAGGAGAAATCTTCAGTTTTTTTCCAAAAGAAACTTTGGCGGTGGTAACGTAATGGTTTGGGGAGCATTTTCGAAGGAGGGTGGTTTGAGATTGGCATTTCCGTCAAACAGAATGAACAGTGGTAAATACACCACCTTGCTAGAAAACAATTTGCTACCATTTTTTGATGAAAATGAAAGAGGAGAATGGTTGTTCCAACAGGACAATGCAAAAGTCCATATCAGTCGACACACAAAACGGTGGTTTACAGATAATGGAATAAATTTATTGGAATGGCCAGCTTGCTCGTCGGATTTAAATCCAATGGAAAATATATGGGGTATCATGGTTCGAAGAATTTAGGAAAATAACCGTCGGTTCAACTCAACTGAAGAATTAAAAATCGCCATAAATGCAACATGGAATAACCTTGAGCAAGAGGTAATGAATAAGCTTTTTGCAAGCATGAAGAATAGAATTTTCGAGACCATCCCTAATGTTGGAGGACATACACATTATTAAATTTAGTTTTAAGTCTTATTTTTTAATTTTCATTGCGTAAGTTCTAAAAATAAATAATTTTTTGAAGTGGTGCTATAGTCGTGCTCCAAGAAAAATTTAGATTTGCGTTATCAATTACTTAAATTTTCAAAAAAAAACTTCATTTTTCAATTAATATATTTTTTTTTAGACATGTTTAATTTACCGTTAACAATTCTAACTCAAAGGGTTCTGTTAAGAATAAAATTTTTCAGAGTTGCATGTGGTGCTATAGTTATGCTCTACAGTGTATATTAATTTACTCTTAGTTGGTTAATTAAATATAAATATTTTATGCGCTACTGTTTAGAGGATCGAGTGTTATGTCTTTCTATAAGAAAATACACAGGGTGTTCCATTTAAAAAAATCCTGCTACATGCTGCCATTACTTTACGTAACACTCTTTATGTACCAAAATAATTTTAGGTTATACTGCTCAATATGTAGAATGTCCTTGTAAAGGAAAAAAATTATATCTCGTTCTATAAATGAGCTATGGAAGAAAGGGCGCTTAATAACTCACCCTGTATATATAGGTGTATTGTATACATATACATATATAGGTATATAATTTCTTTTCAGGGATAAATTTATGCGGTATCAAATAACAGGGAATTAAATGCTTACAAAAGTTCTTTATTCGGGAGAATAAGAACCTTTTTCGGATATTAGACCAATACTCATTTCCGTTTTATTTCATTTGCTTTTTTTTTGGTATGTGTTGACTGTTATTATTGTGGGCGGAGATAATTTTCAATTATTTCTTAAACCACAATCTTCTTTTTTAGTGTTAATTTTGTTAATTTTAGATAGTATTAGTAGTATAGATAGTATGATCAGGTAGGTAGGTAGCTGTTAGATTTCATGTAGTGTTTTTTAAATTGTACTGAAGATGGCAGTTTAGCTGCCGAAATACGTATCTACGGATATAAAATTATTGTGGGCGGAGGTTAATTTCAATTATTCCCTAAACCACAGTCTCCGTTACTAATTTTTAATTTTTTTTATTAATTATCTTTCATCAGGCGAAAATAGTAATACTAGTTGGGACGACATTATTCGTGATTTTAAAAAAGAATTCTGTGCGACTTCTTATATAGAGAAGACGAAGACGTACTAAAATATATGTATGATATTTTAGAAATGTGTAACGATTTAAATCCAAATATGCCATTTGAACAAATTTTGGATTATTTTGAAAATGGACTACATCCTATCTACGTAACTCAATTTTCTTTAATGTCAACTACCGATATGATATTAAAATATTTTAAAGCAATTGTAGAGAAATTAAGTGAAACGCGAAAATGGGCTACAGCTTCGTATTTAACGAATCCTGAATTATTTTTTCAAGTTAATTATACGCCCACACAGAATGCATCGTTTACAGATAAACAATTTGCATTCGCGGCTCGGTCTAATCTAAATAACCGCGCGCGCAAAATCAAGGCCACCTGTTTCATTTGTAAAAATCCGGGTCATCTTTCTTATACGTGTTATTATAAACAATCGAATGGGATAAATAATAATTAACGAGAATTTGATAATAACCGGCAGCATGCTAAACAATTTGTAGACAATAAGCTTTTTCTTCGCATCGGTTTCGTGCTCATAAAAAGCAAAACCAAAATGTTGCGTTACTAAAACCGAGACAACGTTTCCCAGTAAAGTCTGGATTCACCTCGGAAAACAGGGAAAGTAGCTTCTACTCTTTCCCATCGTCTGGAATAGTAACTATTCCTGCTGTGTTATTTAAAAAGACATTAAATGTTATTGTTGATACAGGTGCGCTAAATAACGTAATTAGTTCACAATATGTTAAATATTACTCCGCTTTAAGAAAGCCGCTTCACATAGTTACGGCCGGAAACGGAAAGATTAAAGTAATCGGTAAAACGGTAATAAAGTTAAAGAAATTTTTCCGACAGAAGTGTTAGTAGTTCATGGTCTTCCAAAACCCTTAATTCTCGGAACACATTTTTTAAAGCAATATGACGCAGTAATTAATTTCCCCCGTAATTACCTGGAACTTCGTGGTAATATACGCGTTCCCTTTCTGAACAATAACAATAATTTAAACAATTTCTTTTTCCAACCACTATCACATCACATACGCAGTTCAGGCGTTCCTAATGAAGCCGTTAAAATAAAAATACCACTTAAGAGTGACATTACGTTAAAACCTAACGAATCGCAGTTTGTTGAAATAAATTTGACAACCACAACCTTCTCAAAAAGTTTAAATTCATATAATTTTGTTCCTCGCGAAGATTTTTTACTTTCAAAGCATGTCATAATAACAAAACATCTATTTTTTGTTGAACAAAGTGTAATGCTTGAATTGACAAATATAGGCAAGATTCCTTCAAAATTGTTTGCAAATACCACGGTGGGTTATTTAGTCAGGTCAAGCTAACTCAAAAAATAATACACATTCTAAAAATTCTGCAAATAGTTCAAATTCTGAACTTTATGGCCAATTTGGTTTAATGAAAAATGGTACATTACCTTCGTATTATAAACGTAATTTTGCTAAGGGAAGAAGAAGCCAAGTGTAAAGAAAAATTTCAAAAAACCTCGTATGTTTAATAAAAAAGAACAATTCAAAAGGGATAATATTTCTTTAAATCACTGCAAATTTCAAGGAAATAATTCCACAAATTATAAGTCTTCTCAGACGCGATTACAACCAAATAAAAACGATGTGACTTTAGGAAATCAAAATTTAACTATTCTGAATGTTGCTTCCGAAAACATTAAACGATCACAAAATAAAAATAAATAAAATGAGGTACCACAAATGTGATCGTCAGAAAGAATATAATGAAGGCGCTAATGCAAAAAATTTCACTGCGAAACGTAAAATTGGTAAAAGTGAAAAATTATTTTTACGTTGGGTTGGACCGAAGTTTATTCCAAAGGAACAGACGGTTGTAGATTACGTTGTTCGAAAAGGTCCAGATAAAAATTCAAAAACTGATGTAGAACATGCAAGCAGAATAAGACCGTATTATAAATCACGGCAGTCTCCGTAAAGTAAACTATTTGTTCTTAAATTTATTTATATGTACATAAAGAAGTACATGTATAAATATATGCATTTTTTTTATGTTCCAGAAATTTCCTGGTAGTCATCAGTTTATTGATGTACCAATGCAGACTCAGCATACGTTTAATTAACATCTTTTTAATGATGAATTTTTACATATATGATTTCAGATCTACATGTGCAACAACTCCATCACCAGTGATAATTACAAAAGCCTAAGTATACAGTTGCATCTAGCAGACCGATAAACAATTTAAAGAATTCTTTACGTATATAAACATTTTGTTTATATTTCTGCTAACCCATAATTTATTACAGTATACTGAAAGAAACGAATTATATTTTTGATAATTTATTAATTTAATTCAGCTGAATTTTACGAGTTTGCAAACTTTAAGATTACATTTAATTACCTATGAAATTTCTTGACAAACATTGATTAATTTATATAATTTTTAAGTTTAAGCTTTATCCAACCACGTGTGAGATGGGCCCTAATCGCTACGTGCTCGGATAATCTAATGTTACTAGTTTTAAATAAGAAATTTTACATTCTGCACAAAACACCCAAGAACCGGTTCCAAATCTCAAGTATCACCTAAGTATCAATTATTTTTGTATAAAGTTAAAAGTTATGATAAAAGTATTTGTATACTTATGTATTTTCGACTTCTTGCTGCCTTGCTATATTCTTCGTAACCTGAGTTCAATTCTTTTTGGGATTTTATTATTTTATTACTTGCACATCAGACAAGAAAGTTATCCTCTAGTCTTGTAGTTAAGTGTATTATTGATAATTTCTAAAAATTATAAGTTACTTTTTACGTTTGTATATAATTTTTTTTTTAAATTTAATTGAATTACTGATGTTATTTTATAGAATGTTCACTTGTAAACGGAACTTTTTTTTGTATGTTGCTCTCACACTTTTTTATTTTAAAATGTAAAACTCATAACTTCGTAAGTTCCCAGAATGGCCTCCATCTTCTGCTGTGAAAATCTTCGTCACCAGAAACGAAGAAATATTAAGAAAACTGTCAGCCAACAAAATGGATACGTCATCCTCACCGACTACACCCCTTCATTGATTGTGCCCGATGACCGTCCACAATGACTGGAACTACTTGTCAACTTCGACGCACTAACTGACCCACATGCACTGTCGACCAACACCACGCAGCTGGTCTTGAACCTTGCAACCTGGAGAATCTAAGCCCAGAGAACCATTGCCGTTCTTCATCCACTCCAAAAGGTCGCCAAGCCAAAAGCGTCATCATCAACTCCATGTCGCTCTGCTTCATTCTTCGGCAGTTCTTCTACACATCCATATGGACGACACCTTGGTAGCATTCCCAAGGCCTACGCCACCAGCCATTCGAAATTGTCCATTCCAATCAACACATTCCTTCAAACATAGGATGTACCCACATATATTTTCTGATTACGAAAGCAGCCTTTGTACCTGATGTCTCCAAAATAATTGGAGCAACGCAACCCCAAATAAAATGAACTTCCTGGTAAAAACTTCAAACCAGCCCGGAACATACTACAGGAGAAGTCCATCAAGATTTGCACCCTTTGGCGCAACAAGGACTCAGTAACCTACCCTTACCTATATACCTATTTTTTTGCGAGGGGGGAAAGATGTGACAAGGCGAAAGTAAATTAAAATATTAGATTCATTTAGCGGAGTTAAGACGAGCAAAAATGCATCCAAGCGTCGCCAAAGCGTAAACAAAGCGACCTCGACCGCGTGACTCATATGCAGGTGTACAAAAAACTTGGACATATTCTAACTTGTTGAAACATAATAAAAGTACATAGTTCCTTCGTCAATACTCGGAAGTGTTCGAGTTCCAATTTATATAAAAACCCCAAACCAGAGACATTCAATTAAGACCATAAACTAGTTGCTATCAGAGGATGATGTAGGCTCTATTCTGTTAAAGTGTGCTGTTAGGGTAAGTTGAACTTTGTACAATTATGTTTGTTGTCGTTGTTTATTTTATCAAGTTTAGAATTTAGAAAAGTTTATGCATTTTCAATATATCCGTAAAACACGAGCACGTTTGTTTATTTTGTCTATAGTTTGGTAATATGATACGGGTATATGCGTCAGGCAGAGAGATGCAAGGAAAGAAGGGACGAAAGCACTTCAGTCGGGGCGCGCTTCTTGATGGCGAACGTCTTAGTAAAGTTACGCTAATTACGTAAACGGGCCCGCGAGTATTGTAATAAATTGCAAGGACATGTGATGAAGTGATGTGCAAGCGTAAAAGGTTTGCTGTTGATAGATGATGCTCTGAGGTAGAGTAAGGTGCCAATCACGTTGTGTCCGCTGATGGCTCGGACAGAGAGTAAGAGATTGGGCATTCTTTCATAAGGGTAATCAGACCTGTATACGGTATCTGACCATATCCGCTACTGCAGGTGCGTGAGTAGTAGATACCGGAAATACAACTAGTTGTAATACCTGACCAAGTGATTGCCTTGTGCTTTCAAAACGGTCATGACTTGGTGTTGACTGGGCTGAGGCCAGTGTAGCAACACTGTGGAGTCAGTGGCACCAATGATTCTGAGAACGTACGCTCAGAAGGCAAGGTATGCTAATATCCACCTGGGGCTTGTCTCTATGCATGCGAAGTACGAAGATGGACATTCGAGGACACCTTCTCCGTGAATTCGCATCCCAGAAGGGAACTACCGCATCTAGAGTCTCCGCGGGATGGTGCGGGGCCGGGAGAGGGCCCCGGTAAGTAAACAAGTCCTATAGTCTTGAGTAGATGCTCGTAAATGGTCATTTGTAATTTTGCATGACGTCCTTATCGAATCGAAAAGCGAAGCCCAGATGTTAAGAAGTTTACCCTCAGCTCCGCAGTGGACGAGAAAGAGAGAAAGAAAGCAGGAAAGAGAGATCTAACCAAAGGGTGAGTGAATGTTTATTGTAACTCGGTCCTCTGACATTGTTATCAGTTTATGTTATATTTATGTTTGTCATGTTTAACACAAAGAAAAAAAAAACTATCCAACATGTTTGTCTTTATTTACGTTTATAATATAATATTTAAGCTACGCTATGCCCCTTGTTTCGATTTATACCGTAACATTATTGTGTAACAATTTGAGCATACTGAATATTATTTACGTTGGAATAAGATGAAATATTTATGTCCAATTTCGATAACTTAATTTAACAGTAAACTTTTACGGTTTTAGATTAATAGCGTTTTCGTTTCACTTGCACGAGAAAAGTTCGGGTCACACTAATATTACGTCATGTACTCAATAAGTTTTACCACGAAGTAGTGTGTTTCAATCGAATACAAACATGATCTGGGAGCATAATTAACGAGTGGGAAACATACTGAACCGTAACCTCAAAATTATAACGCGTTGCCAGAAAAAATGCAAAATTTATTTGTTATAATAAATCAAAAATCCTAAATACAATAATTATTCATTTTCGCTTCTTAAGAAACTCACCCAGGACGATAATTTTATGCACTAGACAAACTTTATTTAGCAAATAACTTAATTATTAACCATTTCTTGGTACAATAAATTATTTTTATTTTCTGTCAATAAATCATCAAATCATCTGTGATATGTTTCTCCTGAAATGACAGAAAAGTTGCACTGGAACGCTTGCACTACCTTCGAAGTCAGTTTCAAATTTTTTGCACTGAGTGCAAAACTGGTGCGCACTGATATTTCAATCGGATATAAAACACGAAGAAAGTTTGAACCGAAATCACCAATACCGGGTGTTCTTTTACTGTGTGCAAATATTTAAATCTGTAATACATCATCATAAATGGCAACGATTGAACTCATATGTCCTTAACAAAAAGTTAATAGTTTTCGAGAAAAATGCATTGGCAGAATATCACCAAACCGTTTGAGAAGGTCAATCGGTCACATTGACTTGAGCATGGAGGATGTTCTTCATATGTATGCATAATTTGATGAAAAAACGTTCTTTCCGTTAAAAATTAGTGCAATTCAAGAAGCTGCGAATATCGTTGTGGTTCTTTTGTGCCCTACACGTTAAAAGAAAGATATAAATAAATTGTAATTTCACATTCTATATGAATTTTAATAGACTTGACATTTATTTTTTTGTCCCTGGACCGTAAGATCCAGTTTTACAACTGCGGCTCAATTTTTAGCTAAGGCTTAAACCCTTAGTAACGATTATTTCAACAATTGTTGTGAAGGGTTTAACTTTCGGCTCAAAGTTAAACCGTCATTGTAAAACTGGGCCTAAGTAGTAATTTCGTAGCCTATCAACGAAACTAGCAAGGGAGAATTGAATTAAAATTTTAAATAAAATACATAATTAATATACGATATTACCTTATTACGAAATGCTACGGAATATATTTGCGCCATTTGCGACACTCCATTGATGTGCGGTGTCGGCGTTATAACTTCTTTTGATCCATTTTACCGCGGCAATTTTTTGCCCGGCGGCCGGCTTTGAGTGACGCGTTTAAGGTAGGTCAATATTTAACATTGGTCACTGACCTTGCTGAATATAACTTTTCTCTCTCGCACATTTCAGCAGTTCCAAACAAGTGGTACCACCGAAATTTTTTGGTTATGGTACAGGATCCACCCGAAAATACGCGCAGAAGGTGGCATTTCATATAGGGTCAAGTGGGGTAAATATGCAACAAAATATACAACTTTCGATATTCAGGGCACTTAAAAACACAAATTGAAATATCTAATTTCCCTACTAGATGCAGTTTTACGTGATCTTATCGATTATGCATGTTTTTTGTTTAAATTAGATCAGATTTAGTAAAAATAAATAAAAAGAGCGTTTCATTTTTAACCTCGATTTTGGGAAAAAATGAAACAAAGACGGGAAAATGAGAAACAACCTAAAAACTCCCAAATTACACGTGATATTGACAATTGCAGGGCAAAAATTAAACGAGCGAGAAAAACTGTATAGAAAACATGTGGGGCGTGTTTTACTTTCTAAAATTAACGTCAAAACGCATGTGAATGAAGTAAAGAATTTCAGTAAGACTTTATTAAGCTCGAAAAAAGCTTATTACTTTGTTACAAATAATAAAGATACATCAAAACTACCATAATATCATGTGTCCAACAATTATTGTAGTCCTGGGGGGCTGTGATATCATACATAAATGCCGATTTTTACTTCGCATCGTTGAATTGAAGTCTCAAATATTGACTGTTAGACAACAAATAAATGTTTCTTTACGTATTTAATGTTTTAATGCCACTTGAAACAATAATTAGTTAAAACTGTTTGACTCTACAGCCACCCAGGACTACAATAATTGTTGGACACACGTTATAATTTTTTATATAATTTCTTGGCATTGTTAATCTTTAACTGAAACTGTCACTGATCTTCAAGAAGTTTCCTGGCCGAAATCACACATCCAACTAACTTATTTCCTTGCATTTTCACAGCACGTAGCACAAAGTCCTGTTGAATCTTGCACAAACCTGCATAACATTGTTTCATATTTTCTCACAAGCTATTTCACTTTTTCCCTAAATGTTGTTTCACTTTCTCCCAAAAATTCAAATTACTATTAAAAAAAAAAACTAATTAGTGGAAAAATAAAACGAAAAGGGCATTATGATCTGTGACCTATTTGCTCTGTGCAAAATCAATATAAAGCTGAAACAGCAATTTATTTTGTAGTTACATGGAAAGTTGTACAACAAAATATGAAATTTAAGTCACATGTTTTCATACCCATTTCGAAAATACCTCATGGACAGTACAAAATTTGCAGCAACAATTTTATATTTTTATATTCTCTTAATAAATCTACAAGTTAAATAATAGCACTTGCAGTTTCAGAATAAATTCATTTGTTAATTAATTACAGGGCTGTTTCACTTTTACCCTAATTTTCGCGTGTTGCATAGAAGGGCATGGTTTACACAATGGTAATATATTGTGCAGTGCCAAACTGTGAAAATCATGACCCTAAAATTCTAAAAAGGACGTTTCCGAAATCAAATAAAAAAGTAAGTCGATAAATTTGACAGATTACAGAATTCAAATTAGGAAAAAATTTGTATATTAAGAACTTATGTATTACAGGTTTATCAAAGGTAGATTGAATGAATAGATCTACAATTGGGTTACAAACGATATCAAGTGTGACATCCATTTCAGTGGAACCTGCAGAGGTCCGGGAAGCAACAAATAAAACGTAGAATTGCACCGACATCGAATCTTCTAAGTATAATATAATTATTGTATTATGTAAAAAGTTTATAATAAACATATTTGAAATATACAATATAGGCAAGTCGAACGACTTACGTATATAGAATTCACTTACGTATACAAGGTTAGTTAAAAGTATGGAGACGGCTATTTATTGCCGTTATTATTCATTTTAGAAAATTGTGTCCTTTGTAAAAGTGAGTTACGCCTATCTGCGTAATTTTTTATATGGAAACTTGTTACTTTTAGAGTATTTTTATTTTTAGAGTATATTTTTAGAGTACTTTTTAGAGTACTAAAAAGTACTCTACCATTCAGTAGAGTACTTTTTTCTCTTTATACAGGGTGAGTTATTAAGCGCCCCTTCTTCCATAGCTCATTTATAGAACGAGATAGAATTTTTTTCTTTTACAAGGACATTCTACCTATTGAGTACTATAACCTAAAATTATTTTGATACATACAGAGTGTTACATAAAATAATGGCAGCATGCAGCGGGATTTTTTTTAATGGAACACTCTGTGTATTTTCCTATAGAAAGGTATAACACTCGATCCTCTAAACAGCAGCACATAAAATATTTATATTTATTTAACCAATTAAGAGTAAATTAATATTTTATCGAAAACGGTCTGATTTTCAACTTCTCTTAAAATACTAACTGTAAACGTATCGTTTGTCGTACGGGAATAAAAATAGGTAGTGTTATAAATTAAATTATGAGGAATAACCCAGATATAAATTCATTTAGTTTCATTTGTTTTTTCAAGTGTTGAAGCCTGTGTAATTGTCAGATTTTCAAATTGCCGTTATTCAATTTTTTTTAATGCAACCCCCCCTATCTCTTTTCACGAATAGATAGTGTTCATGTTCCTCTTCAATTCTGTTATAGGTTTTCTGCATCTAATCCTTACAGTTTTTTTGCTATAATAAACTTTTTACATTTTTACTCTAAAATCAATATTAAAAAGTTATTTAACGTACCGTATTTTAATTTTTTTAAGACAGCGCCCTCTATTTCATAAAACAGATGGATAATATCAAGTTTACAATTGGTTACAGACTCTTATTACATTAAAATCATCGTATTTTTATTGTAATACAGTTCTTTCACTTTGTTGTAATTAACAATGTCTTAAAATTGATTCCATGTGGTTTACAACAAAAGAAAACATCAGTGTTTACAAATAATTACCTTAATGTAAAAATTGTTGTACTTCAAAAAAAAAAAAAAGAAATAATAAATTAATAATCTAACAAATAAATGAAAATCGGTGAATTTCTTTTGTTCAAGTATTCAGATTTTATTAAATCAAATGTTAATGAAGACAACTGAAGCTTAGGAACTACATCGAATCAATTTTAAAGCATTCTTAATTAAAACAAAGTAAAAGGACTATATTATAACAAAAATACGATGATTATAATGTAATAAGAGTCTGTAATCAATTGTAAACTTGATATTATCCATCTGTTTTATGAAATAGAGGGCGCTGTATTAAAGAAATTAAAATACGGGACGTTAAATAACTTTTTAATATTGATTTTAGAGTAAAAATATAAAAAGTTTATTATAGCAAAAAAACTGTAAGGATTAGATGCAGAAAACCTATAACAGAATTGAAGAGGAACATGAACACTATCTATTCGTGAAAAGAGATAGGGGGGGTTGCATTTAAAAAAATTGAATAACGGCAATTTGAAAATCTGACAATTACACAGGCTTCAACACTTGAAAAAACAAATGAAACTAAATGAATTTATATCTGGGTTATTCCCTATACTTTAATTTATAACACTACCTATTTTCATTCCCGTACGACAAACGATACGTTTACAGTTAGTATTTTAAGAGAAGTTGAAAATCAGACCGTTTTCAATAAAATATTAATTTACTCTTAATTGGTTAAATAAATATAAATATTTTATGTGCTGCTATTTAGAGGATCGAGCGTTATATCTTTCTATAGGAAAATACACAGAGTGTTCCATTAAAAAAAATCCCGCTGCATGCTGCCATTATTTTATGTAACACTCTGTATGTATCAAAATAATTTTAGGTTATAGTGCTCAATAGGTAGAATGTCCTTGTAAAAGAAAAAAATTCTATCTCGTTCTATAAATGAGCTATGGAAGAAGGGGCGCTTAATAACTCACCCTGTATAGTATTTTTTTTAGAGTTGAGATATTTCTGAAAAAAAAAAACATTTGTCATTTTTTTGTAAAATTGAAAATACTGGTTCAAATATTTATTTTAGTTAGGTAAATCTAAGACAAAATTGAAGTTATCGGTGACAATCTTATCATTAAAAACAAAAGCAAAAAAAACCTAATAAATAACTAACTAAATTAAATTAAGTGTTCAAATTGTCAGGATGCGTAACTATTAAATAAATTACAAACGTCTTGTAAACTTCTACGTCTATCTCCATAACCCAGTATCATAAGTATTTCAATTCTTTCACGTAAATTAAAACTCGCCATTGCTAATATTAACAGCAATAAATTGCACAATTGAATTCGACGTAAACAATAACCACTGATAGGGCCAGTTGTTCAAAGGAGGTTTAAACTGACGTTTAACTGAACCAGGATCAAAGTGAACAAAATCGCATCTAATTTTATTTATGAATGCACTAATTGCCATATGTCCTTGAGATCCTATGCGAATTTGTTTACTTTGAACCTGGTTCAGTTAAACTTGACTTTAAACCGCCTTTATACAACTGGCCCATAAAGTTACTCGCTCAAGTTTGTTTATTGCATACTTAGATGTTCCTGACCTGGCGCTAATAAGCATGCACGACGGGAAATGAATACTTGAAACATTGTTTTTTTTTTCAGAAATCCCTCAATTCTAAAAAAGAAACAAGAATACTATTGTAAAGAGAAAAAAATACTCTACCGAATGATAAAGTAAAATTAACAAGTATCCATCTAAAAAAATTACGCAGATAAGCGTATTCAAAAACAATTGAAGAAAAAAAAATTCAAGTATTCTCAATTGTAGATAGAAATTTCCTAAAAAACTTTCATAAAGGACATAGTTTCCTAAAATGAATATTAACGACAATAAATGGCCGTCTCCTTACTTTTAAC
Source organism: Dorcus hopei (assembly GCA_033060865.1). Classification (NCBI taxonomy): domain Eukaryota; kingdom Metazoa; phylum Arthropoda; class Insecta; order Coleoptera; family Lucanidae; genus Dorcus; species Dorcus hopei. The sequence continues at coordinate 2,504,200 of CM065419.1, forward strand.
TAACCCTGTATAGAATAAACACTGAGTATTAGTGAATTACAGAAAATTACAGAGACAGTTTAGAAAAAGCACTCGAGGCAATCGATCATTAGTGTCATAACTAGAGAGTCTACATTTAGCTCAGTTTTTTATGTGCGGTAGTCGACACGTGGAGACGGAATATTTCTTCCGCGACCTTTGATGCACTAGCGCATTGTTCGACTCTGAACACTTGCAGCATCGTCGAGCTCGCCCACTGTTATTTATGCTGTGTTACGGCCCTACTCTTTCGCAGCGTACGCTCATTGTAAATCAAACTGAGCTAAACGTAGACTGTCTAGTCATAACAAATGTCGGACTTCGAGATTTGCGTACTTCCTGTCCCTCATTTTAGATTACTCCTTATTGGTTGACTAATGCACATCCGTTTTAGCGTTTCACCTTATATATTTGCACTATAGGTTAAGAGACGCTGTCTCGTAAAATCTAGTAGGTCGTGGTGTTTACAGTTCGGTGATATGTTTTAAATTAAAAATTCGAATCGTGATCGGTGCGTGAACATTTAACTTGCCATCAAGAAAGATTGGAAGTTATTAAAATACATACGCATGTTATATTAAAATGTAAATTGCACCCAATAATAATATATTCTTTGCAGTGTGAACCGTGAACGTATAAAGCAAATCATTTTCATTGGTTCCAATATTTTTGAGAACCTTGTCAGAATGTAATTTGTTACCTCCTCTGTACTGTGACGAATCAGAAGACGAACAAGAAAATGCGGTAGTGCCCCGGACTATCCCATTGAGGCTCAGAAATTTTACGGTAGGTATTTTAAGTCATTAAAAAGTACATTATTTTTCTTCTCTGATTCTGGCGTATTATGCTTATACAGGGACGCGACAATTACATTTACAAGGAATCGCTTAAACACATCGATTTCTTCCGAAAATGTAAAACGCTTCATTTTACTTGTAAACTGAAAATACAAATAATCTATCACCTAGCAAATAAGTTGTTTTTTAGTGAGTTGTCAATTCTTAAAAAGATTTTCGTTTGGATTTTGTAAAAAGGAAATAATAAAACATTTTTACAAGTTGCTCAAGTATCTTCCGCTAAAGTGGTGACCCCGACGTTTAAAATAAATAACGGTAAATACTACAAATTATCACAATTATGGAAGAAACTACTTCAAGAGAAATCAGCCGTGTTTCGCTGAAACTTCCGCCAATTTTGGAAGCTCAATCCTCAAATCTGGTTTCAACAAATCGAATCACAATTTATCGTTTCAAGCATTACATCAGATAGCACCAAATACCACTCAGTAGTAGCAGCTATTGACAGCGAAATATTATTGGAAGTAACCGATGTGATATTAAATCCTCCCAAAGAAGAAATGTACAAAACTCTGAAGAAACGACTAATTGAAAGATTTATGGAATCTGAAGAGGTTCGTACTAACAAATTATTACATGGATTGGAATTGGGAGACAGACGCCCATCCCAATTATTAAGGCAGATGAGAGAACTTTCACAGGATAAAATGTCAGAAGCATTACTCAAGTCCCTATGGATTCAGAGATTACCTTTAAATGTTCAAACCATTCTTATAGTTAGCGATGATACGCTGGACGAATTAGCTACAATGGCAGATAAAATAATTGAAACAACTGCGACAAATGCTGTTATGGAAGTTACACAGAATAAAGAAGATGAAATTCGAGATCTTCGAGTGCAAATAGAAACATTGACTTCTCAGGTAAATCAATTAACTCAACGCAGATCCCGCAGCTTAACTCCAAAGAAACAAATGAACGTCTCAACGACCAAATTTCAAGTTTGCTGGTACCATCAACGTTTTGGAGATGAAGCAAAACGCTGCGTACAACCATGCAATTACAAAAAAAAAATTAAACTAGAAACTCTGCCTTTCTCAGCGGCAGATAAGGTAGGTTTTAATTATAAGACATGCCGCCTTTTTATTCAAGATAAAAATACAAAATTAAATTTCTTGGTCGATACAGGAGCAGAACTATCAGTATTACCATTTACTAATAAACAGAAATACTATCACGCAAATGTAGAATTGGAATTGTTTGCCGCTAATGGATCGCGGATTAAGACTTTCGGACAGAAATTATTATCACTAGATTTTGGACTTCGACGGTCTTTTAAATGGAATTTTGTAATCGCTCAAGTTTCTCGACCAATTATAGGTGCAGACTTCTTAAGACATTTTGGTCTCACAGTCGACTTGAAAAACAAACGCATTCGAGATGATAACACAAATTTAACAGTGTCAGCTGTTGCCACTACAGTAGACACTCCAAAAATTTCAACTATTCACACAACACTTCCATTTCATTCATTGCTATCCAAATATATTGACATTACTAAACCGTCTCAAATAATTCCAGAGGTGCGGCACTCAATAACACACCACATTCAAACAACATCACCACAAACTAGAAGACTCTCAGCAGATAAGTACAGAACAGCCAAACAAGAATTCGAATATATGGTGGAACAAGGTGTCTGTAGACCTTCCACAAGTCCGTGGTCAAGCGCTTTACATATGGTTCAGAAAAGCAATGGAGAATGGCGATCTTGCGGGGACTATCGTAAACTTAACAGTATAACCATAACAGGCAAATATCCAATTCCATTTCTCCACGACTTCACGCAAATTCTCAATAACAAAACAATATTTTCAACTATTGATCTTTTTAAAGCAAACTACCAAATACCGATTGAACCTTGCGACATACCAAAGACAGCGATAACGACACCCTTTGGATTGTTTGAATTTGTTCGTATGCCATTTGGCCTTCGGAATGCGGCTCAGTCTTTCCAGAGATTAATACATCAAGTAGTATCTGGTTTTGATTTATGCTTTCCCTATTTGGACGATATCCTAATCACTTCAGAAAATTCAGAAACTCACGCGATACATTTAGAAAAAATATTTAAAAGAATTAAGGAATTTGGTCTGAAAATAAACATTTCTAAATGTCAGCTTGGAAAGCAACAAATAAAATTTTTAGGCCATATGATAACACAAAACGGGATAACACCATTGTCAGAAAGAGTAGAAGCAATACTGAAACAAATAGAACCCGTGACAATTCAACAACTGCAGAAGTTTCTAGGAATGGTTAACTTCTACAGAACTTTCATACCCGAAGCAGCAAATCTTCAAGAACCACTAAATACATTGTTAAGAGGTAAGCCTTCCAAAAATAAAATTATCACTTGGACTCCAAGTTTAAAAAATTGTTTTCAAAGAACTAAAGAAGCATTAGCAAATGCAACAAAATTAGCCTTTCCTAGAGAAAACTCTGAAATTATTTTAATGACTGATGCATCAGATACATCAATAGGAGCTGTAATACAACAAAATCGTCAAGGAAATTGGGAACCACTTGGGTTCTTCTCAAGAACACTTAATCAAACTGAAAGAAAATACTCTACATATGATAGGGAACTTTTAGCGGTTTACTCAGCCATCAAATATTTTCGTTATTTGTTAGAAGCAAGACAGTTTGCACTATATACAGATCACAAACCCCTTACTTACGCTTTCCGACAAAAGCAAGACAAAGCCTCACCTAGACAGTTGCGACAACTTGATTTCATTTCTCAATTTACTACCAACATTCGTCACATTAGTGGCTCCAAAAATTTAGTAGCATGTCAAGAATAGAAGCGATACATTTTCCAACAACGCTCGATTATAAAGCTCTTTCAGAAGCACAGAAAAAAGATAAAGAACTAGAACGACTTTTAAGCTTAGATGATTCCGATACCACATTGACTTTTAAAAAAATTTTGGTACCTAATTCCAATACCCACATATACTGCGATATATCAACGCAATTCATTCGTCCGTATATAACACAATCCTTCAGACGTCAAATTTTCGATAATTACCATAATCTCAATCACCCAAGCATCAGAAGTACGGTAAAATATATTAAGACTAGATTTATTTGGCCTTCTATATCAAAAGATATTAGAGAATGGGCACGTCATTGTATACAATGCCAAAAGAATAAAATTAGTAGATATGTCAACAGTCCAATTCAAGATTTTCCAATACCTAATTGCAGATTCAGACACATAAATCTTGACATAATAGGTCCATTACCGCCATCGCTGGGATTTTCTTACTGCATTACTTGCGTGGACAGATTTTCTCGTTGGCCGGAAGCTTTTCCAATAACAGATATCAGAGCAGAAACTGTGGCACAAGCTTTTTATAATGGTTGGGTTACTCGGTTTGGTTGTCCAGAAACCATCACAACAGACCGAGGTACACAATTTGAGTCTTCACTTCTTCAAAATTTAAACAGTATTTTAGGAGCAGAAAGAAGCAGAACAACAAGCTATCATCCCCAATCTAATGGTTTAGTTGAACGATGGCACCGTGCGTTAAAGTCGGCGATTAGATGTCACAATAACAAAAGTTGGGCAGAATGTTTACCAACAGTATTACTTGGTTTTCGATCAGTTATTCGAGAAGACATCAGTACGTCTGCAGCAGAATTAGTATACGGGACACCGATAAGACTTCCTGGAGAGTTACTGGAAGCAAACAGCAACACGGAAGACTTTGGCTTGTTTTTAAATAAATTAAGAACATTCTTTAACAAACTCAAACCCATTCCTACCAGCAGACATGGATCCAAACCTGTTTTCATGCATCAAGATCTAAACACCTGTGGTTCAGTTTTTATTAGGCAAGAAGTAAAAAGATCCCTAAAACCACCGTATGAAGGCCCATTCACAGTAATTAGCAGATCTCCAAAATTTTTTGTTATCAATGTAAGAGGTAAAAACACAACCGTTTCTATAGACAGATTAAAACCAGCATATATATTAGCGGAAGAGAAAGATCGAGACACTGTTATTCCTAAACCAGTACGCCAAGATAATACTTATAAAACAAGAACAGGACGAGTTATAAGACCCACAGTACGATTCCAAGAACCAGTGTCACTGGGAGGAAGACTCTAGCGGCTACAAACTGAAAATACAAATAATCTATCACCTAGCAAATAAGTTGTTTTTTAGTGAATTGTCAATTCTTAAAAAGATTTTCGTTTGGATTTTGAAAAAAGGAAATAATAAAACATTTTTACAAGTTGCTCAAGTATCTTCCGCTAAACTTCGCTGAGAATTTTTTTAATTTTATTTAAAGAGCTATTATTTTATTTATCTAATTTATTTATTAGATGAGCTGTGATGAGCAATTTGTTGTTGCCTTTCTATTGATAATTTTTGTATATCAGGAAAGGAAAGTAATTTGTTGATCTTCACGACATCAAAGGTTTCGTGACATACAAAGAATAAGATGGATAAAAAATAAAATAAATGAAAAATCTACGATTCTAGGCGAAAAAAAATTTTAAACTCAAAGCCTGGTAGAAAGCAGAAGAAACCTGCAAAAAAGTCAACGAAATACAAAGTACCTGATAAAAAGAAACAAATGACAAATGAAATAAACTACAAATAAGAAAAATGAAACAATAAAAAAAACAAGAGATGGAATAATTGAAAATCACAAGGCCAACATAAGAATCTTAAGAAAAACCGCTAACGTAACATTAAAAATGTAATAAATTTGATAATTTAATAAAAAAATAAAAGAAAAATTGAAATAAATAATAAGAACATAAATAACTTTTTTTTGTTTTTCTTGATTTTATTTCTCTTTATTCCATTACTCATTCATTTTTATTTCACTATATTTAATCAGTTTTATCGCATAGCCGGAGTAGAAGGAGTCATCGGAGCCGTTGTTTCTACCTATATTTTATAAAACAATACAGATAGTATCCAATGCTAAATTGAATTTTATTGATTGTGTTAATAATTCTGAGGCACTGGTTCGCTTTAATTGGATTTTTTTGGTCACTTTTTAAAATTTTCAAATTTATCATAGACTACTAATATTTAAATTGTGTTACAATTTATTTTCGATCGTGCGCGAGCACACCCTGTATAATGCATATTTCAACGATTCGAGCTAATTTTAACCCGTTTTGTTCTGTTTCCCCACTAGACGTAGGAATGTGCCATTCCACGCCTACGCATTTCACTCAAAATTCTCTTTTTAAAATATTTTCGCTAAAAATTTCAGACCAGCCGAATAAGAACATATTATAATAATTAACCCCATCCTTGCTTTGTGTCGAGTTTGTGTCTACGTAATTTTTAATTGTCCAATTTACATGGTCCTATTTTGCGACGCGTGTATGAGCGGATGAACGAGTTCAAGCTTAGGAATGTGGTTGAGACCAGAAATTGTTGCAGATGCCAGTAACCTTTACCCTTTATCTTGATTGGTTTACGCTAACGACTTAAAATCTGCTATTGGCACATTCGAATATCTCTCTCTCTTTAGTTGTTTTTTTTTTCCTTTCCACCGGTCGGGGGAGCGTCATTGTTTCAGTAATACTCTGTCTGTCCCATGAGCTGCATGTGCATGTCGTGGAAAATTTAGTGTCCGCTCCATCGAGGAGGTGATACGGCTTTATGCCGAATTTCTTTAGCTCATTTGGGAGCAGGAAAGCCGCATTTACTCTGCGGTTTGTGTCAGCCTAGCCTTGCGACTAGGTAAGTTCTGTATGATGTTACTCTCTCGACCTGATTCTGACGTTCGTCCTTCTCTTCCTTCGTTTATAGGCTTTTGGTCACGGCTTTGCCCATTCTTTTGGTCACGGCGTTGACTATTCTTCTGGTCACGGTTTTTGACCATTCTGCTGCTGGTCTCAATTAGGGCCAACCTCCTATTGCTGATCTTGGATTGGATCCAGCTCCGGTATCTCGTGGCAAATTGCGACTGCAAAGCGACGCATCCATCCGGGGAAAAGCCGATGTCCACGGAAACGCCCCATAGACGGACGTAACGACGCTGCTTAAGCAGGTCATATTTCTCGATTGTCTGTTGAATTTTTTTTCGGTTCTCGGTGGATTGAATGTAGCCGCATTTGTGCACGTAATTCGCGTACGCTCGCGAAATTAAGTTCCGTTTCGGAGGAATTCTCCGGCTATTGCGTGTCAAGCGCGCAACACGGTTTCTTTGCCGCTAGAATAGACGACTACTATTTCGTGTCATTTTAACTAGCTTTGTAGCCATTTCGGATCCGAAAAATTTAGTTATTACCGTATTATGTTTATAGCCTAATTGTTTATTTGAATTGTGTGTACGTTAATAAATTTGTTACATGCCTTGGACGTAACGTGTTTTCTTAATTTTTCACGCGTTTCCTTTTACAAAAAAAAAATTAAGTGGCGCCTGTTTTTGGTTTGGCCTTCGCGTTTTGGTTTGAGAACCCCCCCCCATCCCACTGCAGCTGGCTGGCAACATTGGAGTAAAGTTTCGCTCCAATGTAAAACTCCTCCCTATCTGCACAGGTAGGTAGCAATTGGTTAATGTCAGACCCTTTTTTTAGTTTTAAATTTTACACGGTCGTGAAAAAAATAGTATACAGTATGTCCCCGGATTGAGTTTACAATACGTATAATGGACCAAAAATTTTTGAATTAAGATTTCATGTTCTGCAGTTCAGGTCTGCTTGACGTGAAATGAATTTGTATCAAATTTGACGCCGAAAGTCTTCAAGGTGGCGGAATTAACACAAGAAGAAGTAAGATCTGTGTAAGTAAAGTGGTTTTCCTTTTGAATTTAGGAGAAAAATTTAGTAAGATAAAATGATTCTCATTTGAAATTAGGGAGACATACCAAATTCCAACATCCTAGAAAAAAATTGAATTACGGCATATTAGGATTTCAGTACAGTTGTAAGACATTAATACTGTCAGGTGCTAATATGAACGGAGTATTATTTGAATAATCATATTTTATTTGTTTTTGGTCAATAAATATGTAGATGGTATTAATTTTGCAACAAGTTTGATGGTAGTAATTTTACAACTTTATTGAAATATTTATAATTTAATTAGTAATTTTCCGTAATTCAATTTTTTTTAGGATATTGAAATTTAGCATATCTCCCTCATTTGAAATGAGAATCATTTTACCTTACTAAATTTTTCTCCTAAATTCAAAAGGAAGACCACTTTACCTACATAGATTTTACTTCTTCTTGTGTTAATTCCGCCACCTTGAAGACTTTCGGCGTCAAATTTGGCACAAATTCATTTCACGTCGAGCAGGCCTGAACTGCAGAACATGAAATCTTAATTCAAAAATTTTTGGTCCATTATATGTACATATTGTAAACTCAATCCGGGGACATACGTATACACCTCAGGAGAGAATGCTATTTTTCCCTCAGTGTTTTTGTAGCCCGAGGGCTACAAACAAACACCTTGGGAAAAATTATGCATTTCTCTCCCTCGATATACAGTGTGTCCCAGATTGAGTAGGCTACCATGGGTAACTTTCTTATTAGTGAAGATAGAGATTTGGTTAAATGGGCAGTATTTGGCAGTTTTATGTGCTGATTCAGATTCCGTTGAGAAAATTTGAAAATTCCCGAATAGTTTCGATATCGCAGAAAAACTGAAAATCGCTATTTTCTTTAACGTCCAATAACTTCGCAATTATAAAAAATATGAAAAAATGTTTCATATAAAAGTTACTATGTTTGATAAAATACAGCAGAAAATTAAGTCAAAATAAAATTCAAGAGGGCGTCTGTCAAGATATTGATAGCAACTTTCTTATTTTAAATGAACGCCATATTGGATTTTTGTACGATTAAATAGCTTTTTTTTCTCGTTTCAACTGTGTATCACAACCCATATCTAAATAAAATATTATTTTAAAAAATCATATTTCTATTTTAAATCAAGTAAGAGTGGGGGAAAATATTGGCAAGAGCTTTCTTGTGTTAAATGGATGCCATATTGAATTTTACATTGTTATCTAATAATTTTCTTTATCTTTTTAACCATCTTCCACAAGCTATATCAAAGGTTTTAGCTTCAAGAAAATTGTTTTTTAGTTTTAAATCAAGTAGCCACGAATTATCAGAAAACAATAGTAGCCACGAATTATCAGAAAACAATAGACAACAACAGACTGCAATCACCTGTTATTAAATTAAATTTTCGAGTCTATTATTCAGTGTTGTAATAATTATTGTTTTATAAATAATTATTACAAATGTCAAAATTTTCAACAATTGAGCAGTACGATATGTTTTGCACCTACATTAAATGTTACAAGAACTCTCGTGTTGCTGCAGAAACATATTGTAATAGTTTCCCAGAAAGAAGACAACTTGAGTAAGAATTTTTGAAACAAATTTTGATAAGAAATATAGAGACGAACCTATAGTAGAAACTATTGGCCGAAGAGGTGTGTTAGGTTTGTGAATTTTTGGAATGCAGTATAATTTAGGAAATGTGGGATGCTGTACTTTAAGAGATTTAGCAATATTATTACTAATTTCAACAGATTTTTCTAACTTATTAATAATATTGAAAGTTTTACGTTGGAAATTTTCTGTGGGATCGTTATTTAATTCTACGTTACTAGTAAATCAGAATATTTTATAAAAAATTCTTATGAACTTGAGGATAAATTGAAAAACATAGATATACCAAATAACTGTATTATAATTTCCTTAGATGTTGTTTCTTTGTTTACTAACATTCCAAAAGAGTTAGCTTTAAAAAGCATTAATGATAGGTGGATAGAAATTAAAGATTTTACAGACGTTTCCAAAGAAATTTTTTTAGAAATTGTTACTATATATTTTGAAACATCTTATTTCGCTTTCAATGATAAATTTTATAAACAGATTTTCGGTACAGCAATGGGTTCTCCTTTATCGCCTGCTTTAGCTGAAATTGTCATGCAGGAACTAGAAAAAAGTGTCATTAACTCATTACCTTTCAATTTAACTTTATATTTTCGTTACGTCGATGATATTTTATTGATTTTGCCTTCAGATAAAGTAGACTTTGTTTTAAGTAGATTTAACTCTTTTCATAATAGATTACGATTTACAGTAGAAAAAGAAATTAATAATTCACTAAGTTTTCTAGATGTAAATATCATCAGACGTAATAACAAATTAATAACAAATTGGTTTCATAAACCTACATGGTCAGGTAGATATATTAATTTTCATTCGTATACTTCTAAAAACTATAAAATTGCAACAATTATTTCTTTAACAGATCGAGCTGTTTTACTTTCTGATAAACTTTTCATTTACGATAATTTAAATTTAATAAAAAAGACTCTTGTTCAAAATTCTTATCCAATAAATCTTATAGAATCAGTAATAAAAAATCGTATTAAATATTTACAAAATTCAAAAATCCACAATAACAATAAACAAACTTCAAACAAAAAATACATATCATTACCTTACATTGAACCACTATATGACACATTTAAACACATATTCAAAAAACACAATTTAATTTTAGCTAGCAAATCTGTAAATAATTTAAATAGTATTTTCTCAAATTTAAAAACCAAAACACCAAAACTAAAACAACCTAACGTAGTTTATGAAATTAAATGTTTAAATTGTAATTCATGTTATATTGGAGAAACAAGCCAAAATTTAAAAAAACGTCTAGACCAACATAAATATCATATCCAAAAAAATAATCAAAATCATTCAATGCTTGTAGAACATTCATTAGAAAATGACCATAATTTTGATTTTGAAAATACTAATATTTTATATTACGAGTTTAATATTTTCAAAAGACGTTTTATAGAAATGTGTAAAATAAAAATGTCGTCGAATTCTATTAATAAACGTACTGATTTTGCAAATTTAAACGATACATTTTGTAGTTTTCTCGATTACTTAAATAGAATATAGATCTGTCATTTTTTAACATTTATAATGTTCAAATTATTTTTAGATTAAAAAATAAAAATTAAAAAAGAAATCAAGTTACTTTTTCAGTTTCCGTTGACAACCTTGTTTATTTTGACAACATATTTTTCACTTCTGACGAAGCTGTCGAACGACGGTGAAACGTAAAGTGTATAGTGCGCGATTTAGTGTCCGCTTAAAAGATTTTGTGATACAAATTTCATCGGACAAGAACCAACTGTAAACACATTTTATGGACTGACGAATCTTACTTTTGCAATACTGGGTTATTTCATCGACATAATGAGCACCACTGGGCATTGGAAAATTCACATGTAGTTGTTCCACGGCGAAATCAGATTCGATTTGGCTTTAATATTTCTTGTGGAATATTGGGAAACCGTTTAATCGGTCCCATAATATTTAGTGGCAATTTAACTGCGCAACGATATCTAGAAATTCTTCAAACATCCCTGGAAGATTTACTAGATGATCTGCCTTTAGAACAAAATTTGCAGATATGGTACCAGCAAGATGGTGCTCGTGCACACAACGCTGGGGATGTGATTCATTATTTGAATTATCGTTTTAATAATAGGGTAATAGCTACAAACACAGTTAACCAGTGACCTCGATCGACCGATTTAACACCTCTTGACTTTTATTTGTGGGGCACAGTAAAAAATAAAGTATACGGGAGTAGTTTTAATTATCACAATTATGAAGAATTGCGTGAAGCAGTGGTGCATGCATTTCTTACTATTAGTCGCAATACCCTGCAAAATGTCACCAGGAGTCTTATAAAACGATGTCGAATGTGCTTAAGGAACAATGGCCAGCACTTTGAGCATTTATTGTAGCTTGTTTTTGTTTTGTATTGTTTTATATTTTGTATGTAATAAGTAAAGGCAACCCGGTTATTTGATTTAAAATAAAAATATTAAATAATTTTTTATTTAGATATGGGTTGTGATACATGGTTGAAACGAGAAAAAAAATGCTGTTTAATCCTACGAAAATCCAATATGGCGTCCATTTAAAATAAGAAAGTTGCTTGACAGCTGCCATCTTGAATTTTATTTTGACTGTATTTTCAGCAGTATTTTATCAAACATAGTAACTTTTATATGAAACATTTTTTCATATTTTTTATAATTGCATTAAAAAGAAAATAGCGATTTTCAGTTTTTCTGCGATAATATCTGAACTATTCGGAATTTTCAAATTTTCTCAACGGAATCTGAATCAGCACATAAAATTGCAAAATATTGCCCATTAACCAAATCTCTATCTTCACTAATAAGAAAGTTACCCATGGTAGCCTACTCAATCTGGGACAAACTGTATAATATACTATTTTACTCTTCAAAATTGTTTACATGAAAAATCGTTCTGTCATATCCTTTCTCCAATGCTTACTGACTACCCTTTTACGGTGGTTATCAACCCTTTTTCTAACTAAATTATAATTGAAGAGTGGAAGTTTCAAAGGTGCTAAGTGCCTTTTCTATTTTCACTTTTTCTCTTTAGTGTGATCTATGTGCCATCGCCAATGTCTCATGAAACGTTCTAAGTGCCAGACTTAGAAATAATGGGTTAGATCCAGATGCAAAGATGGCGTTGGAGTTATGTCCATGTTGCATTTCCCGAGTGCTAAGTGCCATTTAGCATCCATGTAGCCATTTAGTACACAAAACAAGAGTTGTGACTCGCACATTGGGACGGACTGGTTTGTACCGGGTGCCCCAACGGTGTGTATTTCTTCTGTGGTGCCTATAGGAATAACAAGGAGAGAGAAAAAGATTAAGAAAGTTATACTAGACATCACGCGGCACATTTTAAAATTATTTTCAACTATACAGAGTGTTCCAGAAAGTGTTGGTGCATACAAAGCGATTTTCTTTTAATGGAACACCCTGTATATTTTTATAAATTTGGCTGTCCCGCGGAGAGATGATTTCAATAATACAAAGATATATTAATTTCGCTCAGCTATTTTCGGAAGAAAAAAATTAATCTTCGAAAATTCCTTAAAAATTTACAAATTTTGAACTTATGTTGCTGACTATGGAGATGACACAGACTTACGAAAATATAACGAGATATTCTTAGGACTTTGGGCTTTTTGAAAATACGAAAAAAGTTAAAATGTCTTTTAGCATTATACAGGGCAAACAGTAGTTGCGAAGCACTCAGTATCTCATTTTTTTTTAATGGAACGACCTATTTTTTATTTCAAAAATGGGTAGTTCTTAAACTTAACTTTCTACTGATACCAGGTTATATACCTATATTTCTAGTATTTCTTTCATTAAAAACCTTGTTTTTACTACTATTTGAACATTTTAGCCTTCTATTTATTTTTGTATAATAATAAAAAAAAGTAAATTCCAGAGTATATTTATATCACACCTGAAGAAACGTCCAGGTCTACACATTTAACGTTTTACAATATACACAATGATACGAGAAAAACAGGGAAATATGTGAACAAAAAATTTTCATCGTAGTCAGCCATAATTTCATATTTGAGATCTTATAACAATTCTGAATAACTTTTTCAAATAATATTTCCGCGTATCTTGGAAAATAAAGGTACTTTACTCTTATGTCCACTTCAAATATTTTTATTTCCTCGGTACGTGACCAGTGGTATTCGAATTTTGATATCTGCATTTTGAGTTTGGGAAGCTCTAGGAAGTTTCAAATTTATGGTTATAATTTATTTCCAAAAATAAAAGGTTAAAAACCAAAAAATTCTAATAGTAGTAAAAACAATATTTCTAGTAAAGCAAATATTAGAAATAAAGGTATATAACATGATATCAGTAAAAAGCTAAGCTTAAGTACTATCTAATTTAACTTGAAAGCTTCCGCGGCCGTCGTCCATGTTTGAATTGGCTTCCGGTTGGAACCGCGTCACGTTGACTTCTTCTACTGCCGACGTTTCGTTCTTCATTGCTGAAGAACTTCTTCAGGACTGCTGCTGCTGATGGTGTTGCTTTTGCTTCTGGTATGTCGTTGAGACAAAGCAACAGCAACACCACCAGCAGGTTGGTGTTGCTGCTGGTTCTTGTCCGATGAAAATTGTATCACAAACTCTTTTAAACGGACACTAAATGGCGCACAAACACTTAACGTTTCGCAGTCGTTCGACAACTTCGTCAGAAGTGAAAAATATATTATTGTAATTATCTCTCCGCGGGACATCCAAATTTATAAAAATATAGAGGGTGTTCCATTAAAAAAAAATCACTTTGTATGCACCAACACTTTCTGAAACACTCTGTATAGTTGAAAATAATTTTAAAATGTGCCGCATGATGTCTAGTATAACTTTCTTAATTTGTTTTTCTCTACTTGTTATTCCTATAGGCTCCACAGAAGAAATACACACCGTTGGGACACCCGGTATAAGTGTCTGATAACAATTTTGATAAAAATTGATACACAACGTCGGAAAACAGAGAAAGTTAAAAACAGCAAACAAGTGGCGGGAAAACAGCAACCTAACCTAGAGGTAATTTTGTAACTTTCCTGTACAGGATGAGTCCAAGTTGAGTCTTTTTTTAATATCGTGTAGAACTTGTAAAAAGAAACATTTTTTCACATTTTTTTTTTTAAATTAAAAATAGAAAACTCATTATATTACTTTTGCAAATAAAATTTATTTATTTAACCCTTCCGCGTGGAATGACGTACACGTGTACGTCATGCACAAAACCACTTATACTGCGGAATGACGTACACCGTACGTCATGACAAAATCATTTTTCTTGGGAAGTTCCGTATATGATACTGATAACTAGGTATTCGGCAGTAGATAATTACTACCAGTGGCGTAGATAAAAACTTGTTTCGGGGGGGGGGGGGGGCTCGAACAAAAAAAATCATTTTATTTATGAAATATAAAACTGCGAACAAAAAACAACGTTATACGAAAAACTTCTTTAGTATGAATTACGCGGAACATAATATTTTAGAACGATTTTGGGGGAGGGGGGCGTGCCCCCCCCTATCTACGCCACTGATTACCACATTACCAGTCATTGCGCTTCCCCGACAAGCTTCGGAAAAGCTTGGACCTCGATGTAAAACAATAATTTTCAAAAATCATTTTTTATTTTATTAATATTTTTTCCTTTCATTTTCTCACATAGTAAATCAAATTTTTAAATCCCAAGCGAAAGGGTTAAAGAAAAGCTTCAAAGTGGTTGCCATTCTGATTCACACAAAGTTGGACGTGACTTACCCAAGAGTAAATAAATAAAACCAAAATGAGCTAAATGATTTTATTTACAAAAGTAATATAATAAGTTTTCTATTTTTAATTTTTTTAATGTTTCTTTTAACGAGTTCTACACCCTATTAAAAAATATGATTCAACTTAGGAATCACCCTGTATAATTTCTTGCTTGTAATAAGTAGAGTGTATTTTTAGCTTAAATGTAAGTGCAAATTTGGATGCAAACGCCTTACCTATGAAAGGCGACTTCAGTTATTTAGAGAATATTATTCTACTGATGGGAAAACCCAGGGAACACATATTATGAATCTGATACATGTTACCAGAATAAAAAGACGAAGGCACGGTACATACAGTGTGGTGATAATGTAACGCACCAAGCGAAAAACACCCTTAGAGTTGACTTTTTCGAAAAATGCTCGGACAGGTCGATTTTATTTTTAAAAAAGACATCTTTTACAACCAATTCTAATTTTATGTCAGTTACCACTTTTGCGCTGTGATGTCATCGACACTTTTTTTTAAATGACAACCTATTTTTTTTTGAAAATGTCATTTGAAAGCATCCATTTTTCCGAGTACAAAACTGTTAATGAACCACTAGTTGCATAGGAAAATTTTGAAGAAAAAAATTATTGAAAAATGGAAATGTGATTATTATTCTTAATAAAATTTCATCATAAAATAATACTTTCTTATAAAAACATAGCAAAAAAAAATTTCTTATGCAACTAGTGGTTCATTAACATTATTGTACTCAGAAAAATGGATGCTTTCAAATGACATTTTTAAAAAAATAGGTTGTCTTTTAAAAAGTGTCGATGACGTCACGGCGCAAAAGTAGTAACTGACATAAAATTAAAAGATGCAAGAGTTGTAAAAGATGTCTTTTTTAAAAATAAAATCGATCTGTCCGAGCATTTTTCGAAAAAGTCAACGCTAAGGGTGTTTTTTCGCTTGATGCGTTACTTTATCACCACACTGTAAAATGATCCTTCTGAGAGTCACCGTCAAGCTACCATTCTCTACACTATTCCCGAGGATACAGGTGATTATTTTACCGTTTGTAGAGCTATTTTTATGAATACTTTTGGAATTACAAGAAGATATCTTGCCACGATTATAACTAAGAAGAAAATGGGCGAAACCACTTTTAATGACAACAGAAAACGTGCAGCACCAGGCAAATTTACCGAAGATGACTGTAAGATTATTCGAGGTCATATAAACAGTATTCCTCGCGATATATCCTATTATTCCCGTGCGAAGACAGAAAAGGAATATTTAAGTTCCGAATTAAACATTAATCGTCTGCACAAAGCATTTTTGGAAAAGTATCCCGACAGTGGTGTGACCTATAAATTTTACCGACGAGTGTTTTTAAGAGACTTTCCTAATCTGTTTTTTAAGAGGCCTCGCAGCGATACATGCCGATTAGGCAACAAGTTATTTTGCGAGGTACAAGCACGTAATGATAACAGTCACAAATTTAAAACAGATTTGGAGGTTCATCACAGCAAAGCTGAAAAAGCAAGCATAATGATGAATATGGATATAAACAAAGCTCAACTTCCAGGTTGTGAAGCAAGCGTGTTTTCCATGGACTTAGAACAAGTTCTCTTCGTGCCATCTCTAACCCATTCCGACATGTTTTACATGAGCCAACTTTCTTGTTATAACTTGTGCATTAATTTAGCGAATAACAATCATACATGTGTTTATGGAATGAGGGTATAGCTGGGAGGGGCGGCAACGAGAGAGCTTCATGTTTACTTCACGTTTTAAATAATGTAAATCCTACCGACAAAAAAAGATCATTATTTGGAGCGACAACTGCGCATCGCAAAATAAAAACCGTATGATGGTTTTTCTTTATGTTTTCCTAGTAGCTGTTGGTTTATATGACTCCGTCGAACATAAATTTTTAGTCAGCGGGCATAGTTTTCTTCAGTGCGACCGGGATTTTGCCCTAATCGAAAAGAGGAAAAAGAACTGTAAGCTCATGGTACCCGAAGACTTGCGCTATGTTATTGAAACCAGTACACATACAGGAAGATTTAAAGCAGTTGATTTGAATAAATTTTTTAACATTCAAACTGCTGCTGATTCAGATCTGAACACGAAGGAAGTACAAATAAGTAAAACTGTCCATATCAAAGTTGACTCCAGATACCTTGGAATGCTTTTGTGCGAAGACAGTTTTACTGAATCAGCAGAGTTTCTTAGAATTCCCATTTTAAAAAAAGGTAAAACCGTGCAGGATGTGAAAAACATAAGACTTGAAGAACTACCACACATAAACCACATCGGTGGAAATAAGAAAAAACACTTAGAGTCAATGATAAACTTCTTACAACAGGAACAGCACATGAACTTCTGCAGAGAGTTATTGCAAAATTGTCAATAGGCACTTAGCACTAGGGTTCCCTGTTCGGCACTTAGCACGTTTCCATTTTTTTTTTCAAAATAATTGTTATATCATACATTTTTCAGTATTAACTCCTAATTTTTCAGAAATTTATTCAGAGTAACATAAATAATCCCCAAGCGTTAAAACTCTGGTGTATGTTTGATAATTTTTGTTCAATAAAGTTTGAAATTTGAAATTTTCACTCTTCAATTGTAATTAATAAAGTAATAAAATGTCCGAACGTGCCCCCCGCCTTGCAAGACTTCGGGTCTTCAATAAGAACTTTCCGTAGATAGAGAACAAATCTTCGAGAATGCTCTCTTCATGACGCCATCTTGAGTGCGAATGGAAGCTACTCTGCTGTTTCCGTCGTTTCCTGGGTGCGGGGATATAATTTGGCCCAGCTTCCATCTCATGGGTGGCAGATTGTCTTTTTCAATTAAAACAAGAGAACCCTGTTTTAGCTGGCCGGAAGACTGCTTCCACTTTTTTGACGTTGTTGGAGTTAAGAGATGTATTCTTTGCTCCAACGCTCCCAAAAGTGACGTCTCAAGACTTGAAGGTGTTGACATAGCGGTAAACGATTTACAGGAACGGCAACTAAATCTTCATCTGGTATTGTAGTGAGAGGTCGTCCCACTAAAAAATGAACAGATGTGAGAGGACTGAGATCTTCGACGCTAGGCAGTGATGAAATAGGCCGGGAATTGAATATGCTTTCAATCTGCGTCAGCAGTTTGTAAAATTCTTCATATGTGAACAAATTGTTACCCATGACCCGCCTCAAATGGTGTTTCATGCTCTTGACACCTGCCTTCCAGAGACCACCAAAGTGCGGAGAATAGGGAGGTATAAACTCCCAATCTATGCCTTCATTGGTAAAAGCATCCATCACTGTAGACTGGTTTGTCTTAAGAAAGATTTCTAATTGTTTTAGTTCTGAATTTGTTGCCACAAAATTTGTCCAATTATTGGAGTAAATTTTCAACGGTTTTCCTCTTCGTGCAATGAAACGTCTCAAGGTTAGCATTAAACATTCCAAAACATTCAATCCACATTTGTGGATTGAGTGTTTTAGGTTTATGTTGTTACAATTGTTATGCGGAATTGGAATGGGAATAAATGCAGCAATCTCTAAAGACAATTTGACATCCGAGAATTCAAAAAACATTAGGCACTTGCACTAATTTACCCGATAATCTTGCAAATATTCCTCAGCTCGTCTAGCTCAGCGAAGGAGGTCAGGGTCATTCAAAAATACCTTTGGCCGAAAAATGTTATACATATAAGGAAACCCGATTGCGCCACCCTGTATAAGCAGCTCAGTTGTCCTCCAAAGATCATATAACACTACAGGGAGTTTGATCAGATCGGTAGATTTATCGAAGTCAAAAACGGATGCAAAGTAATTAGTAGGAGTAAATAAAATGACAAAGTGCGGCAGCACAGGTTCAATTTTATTACGAATGACCGCATGATAGTATCAATAGTATCATACAACTTTTGAGTTTTAAACGCCCAAAGAATCGAAAGACAAGAACAATGATAAATATTACTCGTTACGGCCGACACTAGTCTCCACAAAAATACTTTAAGTTGTAACTTTAGTACCCGATCGATTTGCTCTGGCCAAAGAAAAGCGTGTATCGCGAAATATTATTAAAGTAATTGTAACGGACGAGAATAATCAAAGTTAAAGTTGGTACGGCTGTCACGTCACAAAATTCAATCTTATAAATTGGGCATACGTAACCAATAAATTCACATTACTTCAGTTAACATTAAATTTGACGTTTGAAATAATATTTGGGATAAGACAAAGTAAAGTAAGAAAGTAAACTTTTGAATAACTTATCTTGATGTAGAGAATCTTGCAAATTGGACAGGTGTTTGTTTAGCACGTGTTGACTAAGGTTAAAGGTTATTGTATTGAGAAGGTAGCGCCAACTTTCCATCTCTTTTAATTTGGGGCTAATCAAATTCATTCATAAACTCCCTAGCAACAGTAACTTGTTGTGTATCTGTCGTGCTCACTAGTGAAATCGACCATTTCATGAAACGGATATCCACTTCATGAAACGCATCCGCTTACTGTAATATCATTTGTATTCACTATCAGTACAAAATATTTTGTCCTTTTCATGAAACGGAGCAACTTCAAATGCAAATTTCATCAAGTGGGTGGGCGATTTCGCTCTTTTCATGTAATAGTCACAGGCGATTCTACATAAACTGTGTATTTGTACTTACTCTTTTATGTTAGCAGCTGTTATTTGTTTTATTAAAACTCGCTGCTGCTGTTTCGTAAAAACTCTTTTTCCTGGTTTTGTTTCATAATAGCTTTGTTTCATACTAGCTTATTATAAAATTCTTGTTTCTGATTGAACAACACTGCTCCTGCCGGCTCTGTCATGTTTTTGATGATATTTTGTTCATTTCATGAAATGCACAGTGTTGCAAAATCTTCGGATCTTGACAGTAAAAAACTCTGATGGATAATTTTCACAGCCAACTCTATATTTTTATTTTAAGAATTTCCTTAACTACTATCTCCACAACAAAATAGTACTTACTCAAACATACTGCCCACCTTCGAACAAAGTGAGAAATTAACTCGACTGCTTTACTGATTAAAACCGATTCAAAACTGTGCGAAACTGATTCAATAAGTAGGCTAAACATTGGTATGAAATAAATATACCGCTGTGGAGAGACGAGTGCAGTTAACCTTCATAAGGCCGGGCTTCAAAATTAACATTAAAGGCCGCGTGGGGTACAATTGTACCCCATGGATTCTTTTTTGTTCTGTGTAAATTTTATGTAAAATATGTACAAATTTTGCATGGACACTTCGAAAAATTTATGTTATAATCGACGTTTCGCTCTGTGTATGACAGCTTCTTCAGGAAAATTATAAGAAGAAGCTGTCAAACACATAGCGAAACGTCGACTTTAAACTCAATTTTTTCAAGTGTCCGTGCAAAAATAAGGATATATTTTATGATAGTTTTCATCGGACAAAAAGGTACTTCAATTGTAAATTTCATAGGCAACATAAATATTCAAAATATTCATAAAAATCGTCTGATTCGATTATTCTCAACAGTAAGCTTATTTTCGTTACGAAATTTTGATAACGAAGTCATTCTTAGAAGTAAAGAAGCACGAAATGCTTTACGATTTTACACTTCACTCTGCACACAAATGTTCGTTCAACACTGTTCCACACAGTAGTAAATCACTAGTGGTATTCCGTTCCTCAATTCGAGTCGCTAGGTGGGGCACAAATGCACCCCAATGAAGTAAACTGGCCTTAATTTGTAGTAATTTTAAAACAAATGCTTTGATATTTTGGATACTATATGAAAAATGTATAAATTAAAGATAGCAAAAAAGAGAAAATTTAGAAAAATATATTGTTGAAATTGTAACAGAAAATGTATATGTGGGGTACACCTGTACCCCGCCCGGCCTTACGAAGGTTAAGACACATAACAATAGTAAAATACAAGGAAATTAAAACGAATATACAGAATACGTGGACACAAAGCTGCCCACCGTAAACTAGCAAGGGAGTGACGGGACCGCTTCAGGATGTTTGCTCGGGAGTAGTTGCATCTTGATTCGAATCGACTGCTAGCGGGCTGAGTTGAGTGATCGAACGTCGTAACTCGTTGTTGGCAGTACGTACTGTAACCACACGTACGAGACCGTCTGATCCAGGATGCTGTGCGATGACACGACCAAGAATCCACTTTCCGGCTGGCAACTGGCGGTTATGTACTAAAACCAGTTGACCGATTTTGAAATTGGTGCTTGCATCACGCCACCGGGATCGTTGCTGAAGATGGTGCAAGTAATGCAGGGACCACTTACGCCAAAAATGTTGCTGCAGCTGCTGCACTAACTGCCATCTAGATGTGAGTCGTGATACGTTGTCATGAATTTCTGGCTCAGGTACCGTGAGTAGTGAGGTTCCAACCAAGAAATGTGCTGGGGTCAGCGCAGAAAAATCAGAAGGATCTGAGGAAAGTGGTACCAGTGGGCGAGAATTTAGGCATGCTTCGATCTGTGCCAGTCTCGTCGATAATTCCTCAAACGTAAGCGTCTGATCTCCAATAACTTTACGTAGCAAGCCCTTAGTTGATTTAACACCGGCCTCCCAGAGACCTCCAAAGTGAGGAGATGCTGGTGGAATAAAATGCCAGTACGTGCCGGAATTTGCAAGGTCAGTGGCTACTTCTCGATAGTAACAGGAACTCTCACGAAAGAGCGCTTTTAATTCTGCATCAGCTCCGACGAATGTTGTTCCGTTGTCTGACCACAGCTCCGAACATACACCTCGACGAGCAGTGAATCTTCGGAATGCAGCCAAGAAAGCCTTAGTGGTAAGATCACTGACTGCCTCAATGTGAATCGCTTTTGTGCTGAGACATACATCAAGCACAATATAGGCTTTATGTGTTCTTCGAACACGCCCGACAAATGCTCGGCATCGAATGGGTCCTGCATAGTCAACCCCGGAGTGAAGAAATGGTCGACTTGGCGTAACTCGAGCTTCTGGTAGTTGACCCATGAGCTGATGTCCTGGAGAAGGTCGTTGTCGTCTGCAAACGACACATGTTCGAAGTAACTTTTTGACTATCACTCGTCCACGAACGATCCATACATGCTTCTGCAGGAAGCTAACAGTAAGGGATAGGCCAGCATGCAGGACAGATTCATGTGCAAATCGGACAAATAAAAGACTTAAGGGCGAGAATTTTGATAAAATCGGAGGATGCTTCTCAGATCGGGGCAATCTAGCATTTTCGAGGCGTCCGCCTACACATAAAACTTGATTTTCGTCGAGAAATGGATGAAGACTGTGAATTGGCGAAGAACGTTTGATTGGATGCAAATTCTGCAACGTTCTAATTTCATTGACAAATGACGAGCTTTGAGCCAACCTAATAAGACGCGTTTTTGCCTCTGCAATTTCACTCGGTGTGATGAAACGGGATATATTTGCCCTTTTACGACACAAATCTGCGAATCTAAGGCAATAAGCTGTTACTCGAAGCGTACGCGATAGCGACGAGTAGCGAGATAAAAGATCAAGATTTGTGTTATCTACTTGTCCATGCATTAGGTACACTCGAACAGGAGCTTCATCACCTGGCGATGCAGGAATCGCACTCGTCTGCGACGGCCATTTTGACGAGACCTCGGATAACCATTGGGGTCCAGACTGCCATAATCGTGATCTGGAAAGCTCTAAGGCACTCATACCGCGCGAGGCAATGTCAGCAGGATTGTCTGCACTCGGTACGTAATGCCAAACCAATCCAGGTAACGATGTTTGAATATATGATACGCGATTCGCGACGAAGGTTTTCCAACGACTTGGATGACCGCGAATCCAAGCGATAACTACCATGCTGTCAGACCACGCGAAGCATGGAATGGAGGAGAATGATTCTACACGACAAACATGAAGCAAGAGACGTACTAGAACCTGTGCAGCGCAAAGCTCAAGGCGGGGTACTGAAACTGTCTTCACCGGCGCAATTCTGGTTTTCGCAATCAAAAGAGTCGTCTTAATCGTCTCATTTGCATCGGTGAGACGAAGATAAATGACACCGGCGTAGGCCCTGGTGGAAGCATCAGCGAAACCATGCAGTTCAGCGCGAATACTATTATTGCTTAATCCAGTCTATCGAGAAATTCTAATCTCTTGTAAATGATACAAATCTTTCTCAAAGGCTAACCAATGGTGTTCAACTTGAGGTTCGAGCCATTCATCCCAATCGTTTCCTGCAAGCCACAGGTCTTGAAGAAGTATCTTAGCGATCACTACAACAGGAGATATCCATCCTAGGGGATCAAATAGTTGCGCAACCTGAGAAAGCACTATGCGCTTCGTGCTTCGTGATGATGAATGCGGCGGCGGAACACGTTTCTTAAAATGGAATTTATCTGCTTTCGGATCCCAAAAGATACCCAACTTCTTCGTTGACTCTGGAAGTTCGATGACATTTGAAAAAGAATTCAACTCTCCAGTTGTGCCACAAAGCAACGCGGGGTGATTTGCGAACCACTTACTTAGTTCAAACTGACCTCTTGAAAGAAGCTCGATTAGTTCATCGCGTCGTATGAGAGCTTCTTCTAATGAGTCCGCACCGGATAAGATATCGTCCACGTAGGAGTCATGAGCGAGACATTCAGCACCACTAGGCAGATGCTTATTTTCGAGATTTACTAGCTCACGCAAGACGCGAATGGCGAGATATGGAGCGCACGCTGTACCGTATGTAACCGTGTTGAGTCGATATTCAGCAATAGGTTCTGATGATTTGGCTCGCCAAACGATTCGTTGTAGATCTTTATCTGAAGAATCGACGAGAATCTGCCGAAACATCTTCACGATATCTGCGCAAAAGACGAACTGATGATTACGCCAGCGGGTCAACACAATGGTGAGATCATTTTGCAAAGCAGGGCCTGGAAGTAAACCATGGTTAAGAGAATAACCTTGTGCGTTCTTTCGGGACGCGTCAAACACACGTAACTTGCTTTGTTGAGAACTTTCTTGAATCACAGCGTGATGTGGAAGGTACCAATACGGAGCGGTGGGAAAAGTTCCAATTTTTTCCATGTGTCCTAAGGACTCATATTGATGCATAAAATCTGCATATTTTGACTGTAGGAAATCATCGTGCGCCAGACGACGTTCGAGTGAAAATAGTGACCGAATTGCTTGAATTGGTAGTTGAACAATAAAACGTCCATGTTCGTCACGGCGATATGTAGAACAAAAATGTTCTTCACACATTTGCTCTTCTGGGGAAAGTTTGGAGGTGTTTGCAGGAATTTCTTCCATCTCCCAAAACCGACGCAGTGTGTTGTTTACATCATCCTCGATGTGGCATTGAAGTGAGGACACTGTTGAACTGGTGGGGTTCTCCAAGGTGCCTGTTAATACCCAACCCAAACTGGTATTTATAGCTACAACTTTAGAGCCAGCAACAACATGTATCCCAAGGCGGAACAAGGAGCCGAAGACGTCAGCTCCGAGGAGTAATCCAATTCTTTGATCCCGATAGTAGTTAGGGTCGGCTAATTGAAGTCCACTCAAAAGTGATGGATCTATAGGAGAAATACTTCGAGAAGGAATGCGGCCGCTCAATCGCGGTAACACGTATGCTTGCACGGTATATTGAGCTTCTGCTTCGAATCGAGATTCAAAATTAACTTTGACGATGGAGGTAGCGGATAGGGAAACAGATGCACCAACTCCAACGACACGAACCGATGAGCTTTGTCGTGGAAGTCGCAAACATTGAACGATGTGCTCAGCGACAAATGATACTTCGGATCCGGAGTCCAGCAACGCACGCGTTTGAATATGTTCGCCTGCAGGTGAGACAATAGTCACAAGAGCGGTTGCCAGTAATGCAGACTGCGGAACACCATCATACGCGAGATAAGTGCTGACGATTTTGGTAGAACTGTGCGTGTTGTCATACGGATTGACTGATGATGGACATGAGCTCGATTTCGGTTCATTAAACTTCGTTTGTATTGAATTGTGCAATAGCGAATTGTGAGCTTGTTTACACGTGGAACAAGTTATTTTGGATTTGCAGTCTTTTTTTGTATAACGTCCGAGACAATTGAAACATAGATGCAGTTTTTTAACTTCGGATAATCGTTCCTGCGGGTTCTTCTGACGAAACACGTCATAAGAGAAATTAGAATGTTCACTTTCGCAAAACGAACATGTTGTTTTTCGTTGACCTATGTTGCCTTGTCGGATTGACACTTGATGCGCGCGGCGACTCGGAGCCTTTAGCGTGTTGGAACCGGAGACAGTCTTGGTCGATGGATCCGAAGCGGACATTTCAAGAGCGCGAATCCTGGATTCAAAAAACATTTCCAGTTGCGCGAATGTCGGTTGCGTCGGAGTATACTGTGGATCGGTCAATTTTTTCTGAGTGTCGAAGGCAGTTACATACAATTCCCATTCTCGGCGAGAATTGGAGTCAAAACGACGTAGAATCATAAACACTATTACGTCATCCCAATGCTCAATCGGTCGAGAAAGCTGGCGGAGAGCACGAAGCTCTTCACGGACGCGGTCAAGTAAAGCACGCATATTGCAAGCGGATTCGTGTGAAATCACTGGTAAATCAAAAAGAGCCGACAAATGAGCGTTGACTACGAGGCGCTCATTCGTGTATCTCGTGCATACAGCCTGCCAAGCACCCTGGAAATTGGCTGCTGTGCTCGCAGTATTTCTCACCAAAACAGCTGCTTCGCCCTTGAGAGCTCTCTTCAGCAGGAGCAACTTCTGGACTTCAGTAACATCATTCCTATTGAGCACGAGCCCTTCAAACATATCACGAAATGATTCCCATTCCAGATAAGAACCAGAAAACTCTGGTATGGATACCACAGAGCGGCAGCATTTCTCTTGGAACAGAAGAAGATAAACTTACAGGTGAGTCCACTTCTGAAGCCAAAGGCGGTCGAAGTCCCTCCAAGATTGTCAAGCCTGCTAGATAGGCTACTTCAGTCTGAGCGAACATATCATTTTCATAGTATTCTGTAGCCTCGATTCCTTTCTCTATTGCTAATATTTCATGATTATTACAAAATTTCTCCCAATGTTTTGTGAGTGAGGCACAGGAATGATCAACAAGTTTGTTAGATTTGGGAAGTTCTACATTTTCAATTTTCTCTTTTATTTCTTTTGGTAATGACGAAATACGATTATAAAGTTCACATTGGCGTTTGATTAGAGCTGGTGAAGTCGGCGCCATTATGTAGCTATTGAAACACCCAAGTTCAAAATTGGAGACGAAATATTTTCACTCAACTGTCAAACTGACAAAAGTACTTTTTTAATCGGGAAAAGCTAAAACCGGGACACTGCACTACGGGATGAGGGAGTTAACAATTGCGCCTGGCACTTTGCATTGCACACGCATATCGGATTGTCAGTGATTCAGCGACGCGGTTGCGACATACACATGAAGGTAAAAATTTTCGATGTCCGCAATCACGATTACTCACGGAAGATTAGGGATTCACGGAAAGTCAGCAGGAAGCTGATCCGGCTCGGAGGACCATAAAAATGTTGCAAAATCTTCGGATCTTGACAGTAAAAAACTCTGATGGATAATTTTCACAGCCAACTCTATATTTTTATTTTAAGAATTTCCTTAACTACTATATCCACAACAAAATAGTACTTACTCAAACACACAGTTTATGTAGAATCGCCTGTGACCATTACATGAAATCGCCCATTATCCACTTGATGATATTGTAATTAATTTCACGAAGAGCACAAGTTGCTCCGTTTCATGAAAAGGACAAAATACTTTGTGCTGATAGTGAATACAAATGATATTATAGTAAGCGGATGCGTTTCATGAAGTGGATATCCATTTCATGAAATGATCGATTTCACTAAGTGAGCACGACATATACAATGCTTTGACATAATAACGAAATAAAATAAAGTGCGTTCAATAAAATCCGTTAACGAGATGGCTTGGAACCTGCTTTTATTTTATACCGGCATGTGGTAGCTTAGTACGTATATTGAATAACTGCGAACTGTCAACGGTGTTTACTGTCAAAGGTTTTGTTTACATTTTCGCTGTATTCTATTCCGTTATTTGTGTTGTTGCTTTAATTCCATTAAAAAAACAGTTCTTTTGGGAACTAAACTGCCGAGAAATGTTTACTACTGAATATAGAGTGTTTATGTTAGAGTCGTATTTTCGAAATGGACGTAAAAGCGACGGCAATTGGGTATACTCTAGACCAGATTGTTTAGAAGAGTTCAGAGCTGAATTTCCGGATTTGATTATTGACTACAACCGTTTTAACGCTACGCTGGATGGATGTGTTACGCTATTTCGTGAAACTGGAGGTGTCTTAAGAAAGAAAGGTTCTGGTCGCCCTCTTAAATGAAGCCAACAGGTAATCGATGATGGACCAGAAATCATGCAAAATAACCCAAAAACAACTGTTCGACATTTAGCCCAACAAATGGAAGTTTCAGTTGGAACTTCTCATGCAATATTAAGAAAGGATTTACATTTATATCCTTATCGACTAACGGCAGTTCACGAATGAAAGACATTGATATACCGCAGAGGTTAGAATTTTGTCAATGGTTTTTAAACACTTTAAATAATCCTACGGATGACTTTCTTTACTGATGAATCGTGGTTCTACTTGTTTGGATATGTAAATTCGCAGAATATGAGATATTGGAATTCAGGTAATCCTCATATGTTTGTCGAAAGTCCATTGCATCCTGAAAAAATTGGTTTATGGGCAGCTATAAGCGGCAGACGATTAATTGGACCAATTTTCTTTGAAGGTGTTTATAAATAAATAAATCATAAAAATAATCTTTAAACTTATATTCGCATGTTAATTTTTAGGCAGGCTTAATGCAACAAGATACCGAATTGAAATTATAAGTGAATTTTTGGACAACGTTCACGATGATGAATTAGAAGGGGGTTACTTTCAACAAGATGGTGCAACACCCCACTGTACAGCAGAAACATTGGCCATGCTTCACGAGTTTTATGATGACCGAAATATAAGTTGCAACACTCCAACACCGTTTCCTCCGGGGTCGTGCGATTTAACACCATGTGATTATTTTTTATGGCCTTACCTTAAAAATTCAATATTTGCAACCCCTATAAACAATCTAGAAGAACTGCAACACCGAATAAGGCAAAAATTTGAAGAAATTAATCAAAATCCGAACTTGTTAGAAAATGTAATCGTGAGTTCCCTTGAACGTAGAGTTTTAAAATGTTATGAAGAACGTGGTAGGCATTTTAAGCACCTTTTGTAAAAAAAATAAATGTTTTCATTAATTGCATTCTCTTATTCAATTTATAGAAAATCATAATTAAATGGGTATAAAAAGTTGGGTTATGTTTATTATAATCATATGGCTTAAGTTACAACATGACTTCGTAAAATTTGCATTTAACATAAGCCTACTTGATAACGGTTTTTTTAACGCACTTTATAATTACGGAAGATACTTTTCAGTATTTTTCAATGTAATTGATCGCAAAATACAACGAACTCAACATTTTGGTCCTTCGAGCATCGTAACTCAAAATTTTGAATCACAAAATCTTCTAAGCGGACACTAAATCGCGCAACTATACACTTTACGTTTCGCAGTCGTTCGACTGCTTCGTCAGAAGTGAAAATTATGTTGTCAAAATAAACAAGGTTGTCAACGGAAACTGAAAAAGTAACTTGATTTTTTTTTATGTATATTATATTTATTTTTTAATCTAAAAATAATTTGAACATTACAAATGTTAAAAAATTGACAGATCTATGTTCTATTTAAGGAATCGAGAAAACTACAAAATGTATCGTTTAAATTTGCAAAATCAGTACGTTTATTAATAGAATTCGACGACATTTTTATTTTACACATTTCAATAAAACGTCTTTTGAAAATATTAGACTCGTAATATAAAATGTTAGTATTTTCAAAATCAAAATTATAGTCATTTCTAATGAATGTTCTACAAGCATTGAATGATTTTGATTATTTTTGGATATGATATTTATGTTGGTCTAGACGTTTTTTTAAATTTTGACTTGTTTCTCCAATATAACATGAATTACAATTGAAACATTTAATTTCGTAAACTACGTTTGGTTGTTTTAATTTTGGTGTTTTGGTTTTTAAATTTGAGAAAATACTATTTAAATTATTTACAGATTTGCTAGCTAAATTAAATTGTGTTTTTTGAATATGTGTTTAAATGTGTCATATAGTGGTTCAATGTAGGGTAATGATATGTATTTTTTGTTTGAAGTTTGTTTATTGTTATTGTGGATTTTTAAATTTTGTAAATATTTAACACGATTTTTTATTACTGATTCTATATGATTTATTGGATAAGAATTTTGAACAAGAGTCTTTTTATTAAATTTAAATTATCATAAATGAAAAGTTTATCTGAAAGTAAAACAGCTCGATCTGTTAAAGAAATAATTGTTGCAATTTTATAGTTTTTAGAAGTATACGAATGAAAATTAATATATCTACCTGACCACGTAGGTTTATGAAACCAATTTGTCATTAATTTGTTATTACGTCTGATGATATTTACATCTAGAAAACTTAGTGAATTGTTAATTTCTTTTTCTACTGTAAATTGTAATCTATTATGAAAAGAGTTAAATCTACTTAAAACAAAGTCTATTTTATCTGAAGGCAAAATCAATAAAATATCATCGACGTAACGAAAATATAAAGTTAAATTGAAAGGTAATGAGTTAATGACACTTTTTTCTAGTTCCTGCATGACAATTTCAGCTAAAGCAGGCGATAAAGGAGACCCCATTGCTGTACCGAAAATCTGTTTATAAAATTTATCATTAAAAGCGAAATAAGATGTTTCAAAACATAAAGTAACAATTTCTAAATTATACTGCATTCCAAAAATTCACAAACCTAACACACCTCTTCGGCCAATAGTTTCTACTATAGGTTCTTCTCTATATTTCTTATCAAAATTTGTTTCAAAAATTCTTACTCAAGTTACTAGTAAATCAGAATACTTTATAAAAAATTCTTATGAACTTGTAGATAAATTGAAAAACATAGATATACCAAATAACTGTATTATAATTTCTTTAGATGTTGTTTCTTTGTTTACTAACATTCCAAAAGAGTTAGCTTTAAAAAGCATTAATGATAGGTGGATAGAAATTAAAGATTTTACAGACATTTCCAAAGAAATTTTTTTAGAAATTGTTACTTTATGTTTTGAAACATCTTATTTCGCTTTTAATGATAAATTTTATAAACAGATTTTTCGGTACAGCAATGGGGTCTCCTTTATCGCCTGCTTTAGCTGAAATTGTCATGCAGGAACTAGAAAAAAGTGTCATTAACTCATTACCTTTCAATTTAACTTTATATTTTCGTTACGTCGATGATATTTTATTGATTTTGCCTTCAGATAAAATAGACTTTGTTTTAAGTAGATTTAACTCTTTTCATAATAGATTACAATTTACAGTAGAAAAAGAAATTAACAATTCACTAAGTTTTCTAGATGTAAATATCATCAGACGTAATAACAAATTAATAACAAATTGGTTTCATAAACCTACGTGGTCAGGTAGATATATTAATTTTCATTCGTATACTTCTAAAAACTATAAAATTGCAACAATTATTTCTTTAACAGATCGAGCTGTTTTACTTTCAGATAAACTTTTCATTTATGATAATTTAAATTTAATAAAAAGACTCTTGTTCAAAATTCTTATCCAATAAATCTTATAGAATCAGTAATAAAAAATCGTGTTAAATATTTACAAAATTCAAAATCACAATAACAATAAACAAACTTCAAACAAAAATACATATCATTACCCTACATTGAACCACTATATGACACATTTTAAACACATATTCAAAAAACACAATTTAATTTTAGCTAGCAAATCTGTAAATAATTTAAATAGTATTTTCTCAAATTTAAAACCAAAACACCAAAATTAAAACAACCAAACGTAGTTTATGAAATTAAATGTTTCAATTGTAATTCATGTTATATTGGAGAAACAAGCCAAAATTTAAAAAAACGTCTGAACCAACATAAATATCATATCCAAAAAATAATCAAAATCATTCAATGCTTGTAGAACATTCATTAGAAAATGACCATAATTTTGATTTTGAAAATACTAACATTTTATATTACGAGTCTAATATTTTCAAAGACGTTTTATTGAAATGTGTAAAAATAAAAAATGTCGTCGAATTCTATTAATAAACGTACTGATTTTTGCAAATTTAAACGATACATTTTGTAGTTTTCTCGATTCCTTAAATAGAACATAGATCTGTCAATTTTTTAACATTTGTAATGTTCAAATTATTTTTAGATTAAAAAATAAATATAATATACATAAAAAAAAAATCAAGTTACTTTTTCAGTTTCCGTTGACAACCTTGTTTATTTTGACAACATAATTTTCACTTCTGACGAAGCAGTCGAACGACTGCGAAACGTAAAGTGTATAGTTGCGCGATTTAGTGTCCGCTTAGAAGATTTTGTGATACAAATTTCATCGGACAAGAACCAACTGTAAATCAAAATTTTGAGTAACATATCTACCCGACACCCACTACCCCATTTCGACGATTGATTGGAGGTACAACATACAAGCATAAATAAACGCCATCATCAAAAGAATATTTTAAGAATTGCCCAGTAAGTTAACGCGTATTTTCATCATTTCAATATTAGCTTCTATTTGTGTCAATATTTAATTGTCAAATTTGTTTTATTATGGCCGATTCGCAAATAAAAAAATTAAATTCAAAACGTAGTCAAATAGAAAGACAATTAAAGCGCTTTGAAAAATTTGTAGCAGATAATTCGACAAAGAATAAAATTAGTGAACTTAATGTTAGATTAGACTGGTCAGAATTTGAAGAATGTCAGACACAAATTGAGACAATGGATGATTGCGCAAGCTCATCAAGGAAGATCGACATGTGACATATCGCGAGATTGAGGCATCATTAGGGATTTCAAAGACCTCAATAGAAAAAATTCTGCATGAAGAATTGTGTGTAAAAAAAATAGTTTCCCGTTGGATACCGCATCTGTTGACCGAAAAACAGAAAGAAGCTAGGGTCAATTGGTGTC
The DNA here is from genome assembly GCA_033060865.1 of Dorcus hopei. Taxonomy (NCBI): domain Eukaryota; kingdom Metazoa; phylum Arthropoda; class Insecta; order Coleoptera; family Lucanidae; genus Dorcus; species Dorcus hopei. The sequence goes on from CM065419.1 coordinate 2,536,375, forward strand.
AAAAAACTCTAGACCGCTTCAACGCAGGAAATTCTAAAAACGTGTACAGCATCGTCAGTGGTGATGAATCGTGGATTTACTCATATGAACCCGAAAATAAACGCGAATCGTCTGTTTGGGTGTTCCAAGGTAAAAGAAAAGCCGACAAAAGTCATCCGTTCTCGAAGTGTATCCAAAAAGATGGTCGCGACATTTGTTCAGAAACACAAATAAAAGCACACGAAGAATTTGAAAATACATATTTTTCCATTATAACAACAGAAAAAGGTATTTTGGTCATTATACAAAATAATACCGAATCAGAATCAATATCCAATTTTCAAAACAGCATTAAGCTTCCTACTATCAAACTACCAGAATTTCATGGTCACATCAGCGAATATATGCAATCTCGCGATACATTTAATGCATTAATTAATGAAAATCATACACTAAGCGACATACAAAAATTTTATTACCTAAAATCATCTCTCAAAGGAGAATCAGCAAACATAATCAAAAACTTAGCAGTAACAGATTGCAATTACAAAACAGCATGGTGACTTTTAAAAGATCGATACGAAAATAAACGTTGGATGATAAATAGTCACATAAAAGCACTTTTTGAAATTCAGCACATACATAAGGAATCTTCTAATGCCTTAAGGGATTTGCTTGATGATTTTCTAAAAAGTTTAAGATCTTTAGAAAATTTAGGACAACCTGTTTCGCAATGGGATTCTACTTTAATACATCTGATTTCGGGTCTGGTAAAGAATATGTCCATAAACGTTCAACATTTTTTGTGACATAAATAGTTAATTTACCTTACATTGAACGTATTTCTGCAATAAAATTTGTGGATTATCCGTAAATTTTGAAATTATCACCTTTTAAAAGTTACGATTTCTAAGTTATGTTTAATGTTCCATATCAATATTTTCGAATGTTATTCTTAAAAAGTGCTGTTAAAGAGAAGGAAAGCCTTTATCCTTTATATACATTTGAAGGGAAGAGAAACTTGTATAAATACATTTTATTATAATATGTTGCCCATTATACCCGGCAAATTATGAGATTCTGTCGCAATAGCCGGGAACGCATGATGAATCTATTCTAGATTTACAATTTTATTTTGCAATTTTCTATTTAGCTTGTTTTCCGAAATTGAAAGTTATGAATATTGCGAAGTAGAGAAATTAATTATGTAATTGTGATACAATATAGAGAAATTAAGTTTGAGCCTTAGTAAAAACTCCAAAATTTCATGCCAGCACTAATCATAAAATTTCAGGAGCTATTTAATCTTAAAGGAGCCACAGTGGCACATTTGGCGATGGATGGATCTGTATATGTTCATTAAAGTGAGCTGGCCCATCGGGCGTTGGTTATGAAAATGTACCTATAGTTATTTGGGCATTACACAAATAATTTTTAAGGGATTGGCTTTCAGGGGTAGTATATGATAGGTGTATTTAAATGTGCAGCGAACATATTAAATTAAAAAGAACATATTAAATTAAATGTGTAAATGTATTTTAAGGAAAGGGAAACTTTTGTGGGTAAATTTTAAGGTAAGGAAAATCTTTATGTGTAAATATATTTTAAGGGAAAGGAAACTTTTGTGGGTAAATTTTAAGGGAAGGGAAACTTTTGTGTGTAAGTTTTAAGGGAACGGAAACTTTTGTGGTGTAAATTTTAAGGGAAAGGAAACCCTTGTTATAAATTTACACCTAAATGCTAAATTTTTAGGGAAAGGAAATCTTTGTGTGGAAATTTACACCCAAAGGTTTTTTTAGTGTGTAAATTTACACCAAATGTTTCTCTTACCTTAAAATTACACATTACCATCTGAAACGACAAACTAGTACACTACCCCTGAAAGCCTATCCCACAAAAATTATTTGTGTAATGCTCGCCAACTTTTGGGTGGGAACATTCATAATTTCACAACCAAAGTCTGAAAGGCCAGCTGCCAGGTGACTATTTAAATGAACGTATTAAAAAATATTTATGTACGAAGCTTTCTCTCCCTTAAAATACACTTACTCAAAAAAGGCTTCCCTTCTCTTATCAGCACGTTTTAAGAATAACGCATTAAATTAAAAAGGCAAGGGCAACCTTTATGTATAACTATATTTTACGGGAAAGGAACATTTATATATAAATGTATTTTATGGGAAGGGAAACTTTTATGTATAAATATATTTTAAAGGAAAGAAAATCTTTATGTGTAAATACATTGTAAGCGAAGAGAAACTTTTGCGTGTAAGTTTTAAGGGAACGGAAACTTTTGTGTGGTCTAAAAGGGATGAAACTTTTGTGTGTAAATTTTAAGGGAAAGGAAACCCTTGTTATAAATTTACACTTAAATGCTAAATTTTTAGGGAAGGGAAATCTTTGTCTGTAAATTTACACTCGAGTGTAAACGCTGTTAAGGACTCTTGCGATAGTTTCATGGCTAATGTTATTCATTTCCGCTCACCCGACTTAACTCCCCTAGACTTTTTTATGGGGTTATCTAAAAGGTCGAGTTTACGTGAACAGACCTCAAAATTTGGAAGATTTACAAAACAAAATTAGGACGGAAATGAATAACATTAGCCGTGAAACCATCGCAAAAGTAAACAATGTTTACATACGAGCTGGTCACTGTCAAGTGGTTGGTGGGGGCCATTTCCTACATTTATTGTAATTTTATTAAGTTTTTTCTTGTGTTTTTACAAGAAAGTATTATTTTAGGTTTAAATTTTATTAAAATAAAAAATCACTTCCATTTTTCAATAATTTTTTTCTTCAAAATTTTCTTATGCATCAGTGATTCATTAACATTTTTGTACTCAGAAAAATGGTTGCTTTCAAACGACATTTTCAAAAAATAGGTTGTCATTTAAAAACAATGTCGATGACATCACAGCGCAAAAGTGGTAACTGACATAAAATTAAAATTGGTTGTAAAAGATGTCTTTTTTAAAAATAAAATCGACCTGTCCGAGCATTTTTCGAAAAAGTCAACGCTAAGGGTGTTTTTTCGCTTGGTGCGTTACTCTATCACCACACTGTATATTAAAACAAAACAAAATTTGTAAAATGAGGTGACATTAATGCTAGAGACATACGACAAACTGATCGGTTTCGGACACACTTCAGTAGGCTTAATGTAGTGAAAAACTCTCCGAATTACAGTGGTCTCGATCACTTCAGTATTTTACCTGGTTATATTAAATCTAGTTCAAATGTAAATACGTTCAAGAGTCGCTTGAAACTTTTTCTCTTAAATAATGTTATTTACAGCTCTGTTGAATTTGTAAATGCCTGCAACGGTATTACATAAATGTTTTGTACCTTAACTACTATTTAAACATCAAATTTTTGACAAATGTAACTCACATTTCCAAATTAGTTTCTAAGTTTAAGTCAGACAAATCCCATCATTTTATATATGTAACGAGCGTCTAAATAAAAAGCTGGTCAAGTGGGTTGTTATTGAGACTTTTTCCATTGCATTTACATAGCAGAATTACTAAATGTAGCCTACTTGACCAGGTTTTTATTTAGACACGAGTTACTATCGCGGCCTTATAATTTCGCACGATTCAATTTCCCGCTGTAAATATAGCTTTCTTTGACGGCTTGTCAAAAATAATCATTTTAAACGTCAGATTTCATATGTAATGCTAAAGTTGTAGCAACACAATGCCAAATCACGTGCTTTCTGAAGGAAAGAAGGGTTTTGTAATCGCAAAATTACAAGATGGTTGGTCGTTACTTTTATTCTGTTATTTCAGTTGTAATACTTTATTATCTTGCTGTTCTTAAAATATAACCAAACAATCTGACTTTTGGTTAAATGTCTTTAATGTCAAAATTGAGGAAAGAGTCTGTTCTACAAAACTATAATTTAGAGAAATTCTGGCTACTTGATAAAAAATCGTGCGAAATTTTAAGGCCCCGATAGTACATACCAATGTATTACGTATATGTGCCTCTGGCAAATAAATATTATTATTATTATTAGTTATTAGCGTGTAATTACACATGCTTTAAGCTAAGTAACACTATATTAAACAAACCTGAATACTACGCAGATTGTTGGGGCTGGCAGTTCTTTCTGCTGAATTTAGAAGTGAAATATTTCAAGTTTTTCTTATGGAACACCCCGTACCTATAATCATGGACCGATGTAGAATTAAATTTGCTATCTTTTTCCCAAACAAAGTCCTATACCTAAAACCTACGGTTTGTGAGATAATTCTGGTTTTCATCTTGTTTCATGATTTTTTTCATTTTTAGGGTGCTATGAATATCAACAAAATTGCATTTTGGCTTCTAAAATTGTATTCAATGATTTTCTGATAGAAGACAGCCATATCGATTGTGTTCTGGCAAAACCTCGTAAGTGCAATTTTTCTGATTTTGAGATACGTATAAAAAATGTATTGTCAAGACTCAATTTACTGTCGTGTAAAACCTCGTATCTGATGTACTAAATAAATAAATGCTTTAAATACTGTTTTAAAGTAAAGGAAAAAAACAAACTAGTTATATTAAATGAAATACACGAAAACTTTAATCCTGCGTTAATTGGAAAGTAGAAAAATTCAGAAAGATTTGAATGAACAGGCAGTGTTGCAAATGTTATTTCTAATAATAATAATATTAACTTACATAGCACCCTAAAAATGACAAAAATCATGAAGCAAAATGAAAACCAGAATTATCTCACAAACCGTAGGTTTTAGGTATAGGACTTTGTTTGGGAAGAAGATAGCAAATTTAATTCTACATCGGTTGATGTTTTTACTTATGAGGTGTTCCATAAGAAAAACTTGAAATATTTCACTTCTAAATTCAGCAAAAAGAACTGTCAGCCACCAACAAACTGCGTAGTTTTCAGGTTTGTTTAATACAGTGTTACTTAGCTTAAAGCATGTGTAATTACACGTTAATAACTGATAATGAAGACTATTCAATTAAGCATGTTAGAAGCAATTTACTATGGGCCTGCATTTAATTCTTCGTTGGTGGCATTTATCTCGGTAAATACTAGCTTTAGGTATAGAAATATGTTAGTAAAATATTTTCCAAATTGACAGATCTATCAACAAACGTAATAATATATAGGGCATTCCATTTGAAATAGTGTACAGCAGGAAGGAGGCATTTTTGAACATTTCTTCTAATAATAATAACGAATAATAATGTAATAGTAATATCACAAAATCTTTTAAGCAGACACTAAATCGCGTACTATACACTTAACGTTTCGCAATCGTTCGACAGCTTCGTCAGAAGTGAAAAATATTTTTCACTTCTGACGAAGCTGTCGATCTGACGAAGCTCTCGAACGACTGCGAAACGTTAAGTGTATAGTGCGCGATTTAGTGTCCGCTTAAAAGATTTTGTGATACAAATTTCATCGGACAAGAACAAACTGTAAATATGTAATAATAATAAATGTTTTTATTTTTAAGATTCGACAAATTTTATTTTAATAACAATTTTAACAACAATGCATAGTAAATGCGCATTTTTGCATAGCCCCACATTTGTAATTTATTATTAAATTAAATAAGTTTAAATATCCAAGCGATTTCACATCGCAGCTGCTGCAGTTGAATGACCGAGAGAGTAGGTCAAGGGCAAAACAAAATCTAGTCATAAATTTCTTCGCCGTAACTTTATTGTCCCCCTGCAGCTGTGTGCCATTCATAAAGCAATTTAGATCGCCGGTTTGGTTTCACATTCCGCGGCGATAAAGTATTTCAAGAAACATCGGCTCCAAATTATGCAAATTTCAAGTTGCTCCGATAAAATTTTTTTATTAAGATATTTTGTTTGAAATAATGTGAGAAACGTGTCCCTCAAGTTTGCTGCATCTTCAATGAAACACTCTGTAGATTATGCAGTTATTCTTATTTAACATTCAGCAAAAGTCCGTTAGACCCGGACACTTTCAACTGTATTCTTCTTGATAACAAATAAAAAGTGGGCAAATAAAAATCAGATTAAAGTAGACGTAATTGTAATACATTCATGAACTGTCAAATTTATTGACTTTTTATTTATTCACAGACATACATTTTCTTTGCACTGTTAAGTAACTTTTCATCTCAGCACATAAACATTAAAGTAATCGTCAAAATATATTATGCACATGCTGATGCTACACCATGTGCATCTCACTTTCTTCAGCCAATGAAATACTTACAAATTCAATGTCGATGCGACCACTACCGCATTCTTAAAAAAAATAAACTAATCATTTTTTTTTAACTCTTCGCCTTCTATTTGATGTTTTACGCACGCAGTACTCAGCCGGGAAACCACGACAGGAAACATTGTTTCCCGGTCGAATAAACCAGGAAACAACGTCAAAAGACGTGGCCCTTTGGAGCATTCTAATAAATTAGTGTAGATAATAATAAAATTTTGTTCATAAAATACCATTTCTCGTCAATTTCATTCATTAACAAGTCCAGAAATGGTAGAAATCATTAAAAATTCTTCCAATAAATTTGATAACGTCATCTGTTGGGTGCGAAGCATTGGCCTGCTATGTTTCACATTTTTGATTTGACATTATATGAAATTCCAGACTTGCAATTAAATTTTTATATTCGTTTTAAAAAATTTTGTATGAAATTCTTGCGGGAATCATTTTCCTGCGTTCGCATCAGAGCCCTGCACGAATAAGTAAAAATATATCCGATTAATAATCACCGATTACCTTACGCGGCGATGCGAGTATGTAATCGTAAATACAGCATCGTGGGCATCGTCGCATCGCAGGCATAGTCGCATCGTACCGCAGGCATCGTTACTCATCCAAGAAATGAAACAATATTTCTCCTACATTTTGTTATTTATAAGTTATTACTGTATTATATTATAAGTTGTTTTTATTGTTTGAATTATTGTAATTATTATGGAAATTAATAATTACAATTACACTACATTTTCTGGTTGAGTATACTTTTAAACTATCATAAACATATCTTTGTATGATATTTATCAATTCTATGATTGAAATAAGATGTGTGGTTATATTTTTAAAAAATTGTGAACACTGAAACTCAACAAGTTCAATCGTTTGTAATATGTGGAGCATGCAAAAACATATAAACATATAAAACATATAAAAGTTTGGAAAAGGATGTAGCCCTTCAAATTTAAAAAAAGCACCGATGCTACAATTAAGCGCCAAAATGACGAAGAAAATTTAACAAATGTAAGAAACAAAAAATCTCTTGTTACTGTGAGTGACCAAGTGACAACTCTGCTCCTGACGATGCCGATTACTAATCATAACGATGCCACGATGCCGATTACTATACTCGTCACGGACGTATACGATTATGCGTATTGCGATACGCATCGTTGTAATCGTCGAACGAGTGTTCGTATCTGTACTCGGACGATTGTGTACTTACTCGTGCAGGTCTCTAATTCGCACACATAACGGCACTCGCTCCTGCGTCACTCGTGCTTCAAAACTGCGCTCACATGGGAAAATTGTGTTCCCACACTTTTTCGTAAAACTATTTACTATTTATGCCGATCGCATAAATCTGAGTTAAGAAAATTTACGAGGAAATGATGTGACATGACAAAAGCCGCAAGGCTGTTTCACGAAATTTAGAAGGAAATAACTACATAAATCTTATCGATCGATCGGCATATAGTAAAAAAATGAACTGCATGCACAGTTATGTATACTGAAAATAATTATTGAAAACTGTGGAAATATTTACCTGTGGATGGATCCTTTAGGTCGGTGATGGCATCCACCATATCAAGGGCCATATCGCATACTCTCTCCGCGTGATTGACCTCTTTTTCTGGCGCCCCTGATACTACCATATACGCGTCCCCTATGGTCTCCACCTGGGCTCGCAAATTATAAACATCCCGTTCGTCATATTTACTATCCAGACCTTGTCCCTATCCACCAATACACACAAAACAAGAAAACAAACGGAACGTAACTTAAAAAAGTGCTCGTGTTCGCAGATGAGTAATTAAACACCATCCGTGTTAACAGACAAAAAAGAAAAACAGGAAAACGAGTAACAATACACATGCTTTTCATCTTCACTAGTTATGATTCTTGTTTAACGTAAACGTAAGCGCAAAAAATAAATTCCATGCACGTGCATATGGATGTGCCGCAAACGATTCGGGATTTTACTCACTTTATACACCCTGTTACGTTCGGTTAACGTGTCAAAAATTGAGTACATTCCATTGAGCATCGACACCACTTCCATGGGGGTAATTCGACTGCAGATTTCCGTGAAAGTGACCACGTCAGAAAATAAAATGGACACGCTATCGAACATCTGTAAATATAAATTTTTTGTTGTAAATCGATGTAATTTTACTAGACTCCTGGCCAGTTGCACCAAACCCTTAATTTTAGCATAACTTTAAGCGTCACTTAGAATATGACTTAAGTGGATATTATTTAAAACTAGTATAGAAGAAAATTTTTTTTTTTAAAAGATGGTGAATGGTGTCTTTGAATAGAAGTCGTGATCTTACACAATGTTATGTAGTCTCAAATGTCACATTATAATTTATAAATTAACATTAACACCGAGTGTCGTATAAAAACAATTGAACTGGCATTTACTAAAAATGAAGTAAACATACTACAAAAACTGGTATCTCAGCTGGAAGATAGAGTTGCCGATCAAACTTTTATTACTGAAAAATTCATGAACGAAAATGTGCAAGTTACAACGTCGAAAATTTCTTATACCGACAAAGTAAATAATAAGAAAGAAGATTCAGTTGCTAATAACATAAATTATGCACCCCCAAAAATACCCAAATCGACTTCACAGACATTCAATGCAAAACGACAAGTAGAAACAAGATACTTAAAAACGACTTCAAATGAAAAAACATCATTAAATAATACAAAATCTAAAAAGCAGAAATCCATCATCGGAACTAGTAAAGACAGTAATATTACGGCCATAGAAGGGAGACGGTGGCTGTTTATTTCCAGATTAAACGCGGAAACAAAGGTGGAAGATATTAAACAACTATTAGACGAGAATTCTTAAAATAGGATTACGTATCACAGACTTACAAAAACTATTTTGTTCAGAAGTTTGGCCAAGAAATGCGATTGTGCGGTATTTTGATGTTCGTAGACTAAAATTAGCCAACAATTTTTTTTATCCGAGACGCAATCTCGCAAAACACAAAAAACTTACTTGAATAATACATCTTAATGTACAGTGTATAAACAATAAAATTTCTGAGCTAGAGCTATTAGCAGACACTTAAGCTATGTACACACGGCGACACTTTTGTGTCTAGATCGAGTGTATACACCGAGAGTCGGTGTGTGTACAGCATCTGAGATCGGTGTCGCTAGAGCGAATTGCAGTGTCGCTAATGTCGTTGCAATTCACGTGTGGACAAGTTAAAATGAGTGTCGGAAAGAGGTCTAGCAAGTTTCAAATCTTTCGGAAATTTTTAACCAGTGTCGCAAAGATGTCGAAGTTCGAGTGGACCAGGACCAAGGAAAAAGCAAAGAATTTGATATCTCCTTTGCAAGGGTTTCCGGTCAAAGCGGACAGCTTCAATAAATTGAAGAATTGCCTCAAAAATTTAATACAATTTTAGGAAAAATATTTTTAAATATCTGGCCTGTTGCCAGAAATTTTAATGATAATCTAATCTTTTTTTCGTTGGTATGCTGGTATACATCAAAAATACAGAAAAGAGACACAGCATACCACAGGGAGAAAGATTAGCGTTATCACTAAAATTTCTGGCAACAGGCCAGATATTAAAAAATTTCTCCTAAAATTGTATTAAATTTTTGAGGCAGTTCTTCAATTTATTTAAGCTGTCCGCTTGGACCGGGAGCCCTTCCAAAAGGGATATCAAATTCTTTGCTTTTTCCTTGGTTCACTCGAATTTCGACATCGTTGCGACATTGATTAAAAATTTCTGAAAGATTTGAAATATGCTAGACCTCTTTTCGACACTCGTTTTAAATAGTCCACACGTGAATTGCAACGACACTTGTGATACTGCAATTCGCTCTAGCGACACCGATCTGAGACGCTGTACACACGCCGACACTCGGTGTATACACTCGATCTAGACACAAAAGTGTCACCATGTGTACGTGGCTTAAACTATGTACACACGGCGACACTTAGAGTGGACACTTGTGTCTAGAGCAGTGTCTTTACTGTCCACACGTACTGCAATTTTTTAAGATAGAGTAGTGTCGGACACTAGTTTCGGATTCAAGTGTCGGCGAAAAGTGTCGTGTTTGTCTACACTTCTCTACGATTTCGCTAGATTAGGAATTTCGCGGGTAGTGTCTTACTGTGCAATTTTCCTGAATCAAACAATTGCTGAACAGATATTTGCTGCTGTGGTAAAAAAAACGTAGAAGACGAAAAAGGAAGTTGTGGATAAAGGTGAAAAATAAATAAATTTTCGGTTGCTATTCGTGAATTAAGATCTGGTGACGAAAAATTCGCGTAACAGTTACAAATTTTGACCACTTATTGGAAGAAATTATATCAAAAATACAGAAAAGAGACACAGCATACCAACGGGAAAAAGATTAGCATTATGACTAAAATATCTGGCAACAGGACAGATATTAAAAATTTTTTCCTAAAATTGTATTAAATTTTTGAGGCAGTTCTTCAATTTATTGAAGCTGTCCGGTTTGACCGGGAGCCATTTTCCTTGGTTCACTCGAACTTCGACATCTTTGCGACACTGATTAAAAATTTCCGAAAGATTTGAAACACGCTAGACCTCTTCTCGACATTCATTTTAACTTGTCCTCACGTGAATTGCAACGACACTCGTGATACTGCAATTCGCTCTAACGATACTGATCTTTGACGCTGTACACATGCCGACACTCGGTTCGGTGTATATACTCATTCTAGACACAAAAGTGTCACCGTGTGTACATAGCTTTAATATAATGTGTTTCAGTGAAACGTGGCTTGCTGCGGATCAAGCGAATAAAATCAGTATACCCGGATTCACATTAGCGGTTAACTATTGCAGAAAAAACCACATACACGGTGGGACAGCTATACACTGCGTTCGTAAAGTATGGAATAAATTAATTTTCTACGAAATAAACGTTTTTTATGTGAAATCCTGAAACAGGTCGATTTTTAATTAAAAAATGACACTATTTTAGTGGAATTTTGCGTCTCCCCCTCCAACCCCCTCCGAGTGACAGTTACCCCTTTAAAATTTTTAAATCGAATGGGGAGTCATGTGATACCTCATTTGAAAGAGCTTTTCATTGTCTATTCGGTAGTATAAGAATTTTTTTTTAATTCCTATTTTTTCTAAAAAGAATAATACATTTTAAAATCAAAACACTAAATTTTAAAATGGATTATTTGGATGACGTTTTCCCCAATAGATGGATTGGTCGAAGGGGGAGCAATTGAGTGGCCGGCTAGATCTCCTGATCTAACACCTCTCGATTTCTTTTTATGGGGATTTCTAAAAAGTAAAGTCTCCAGAACTAAACCAAACAGTCTTGAAAAACTAAAAGACAGAATAAGAAATGAAATATGAATCCGGAAATAATCGACAATGTTTTGTATGAGTTTGAATTTCATCTTGGTTATTGTCAAGAGGTAGGAGGGGGACATTTTGAACAGTTTCTTTGATATTGGTGTTATTACTTGTTCTGCTAGGTTGATTACATACATGAGTATCTACAGTTTCTACTACATTTCATAAAGAATTTTAAAAAATTTAAAAAAATTGGAATTAATCAAATTACCCTGAAATGAAATGAAATGTTTTAGACGAACGTCAGCAATGTTTGTACTGTTGTCATGAATCAAACGGTTCTCAGTTCGAACATTTCATTTAAATTATTTCATTTTAAACTTTTGTGTGTTGATTTTAAAATGTATTATTCTTTTTAGAAAAAATAAGAATCTAAAAAATTCTTATACTACTGAATAGAGAATGAAAAGCTCTTTCAAATGAGGTATCACATGACCCCCCATTCGATTTAAAAATTTTAAAGGGACAACTGTCACTCGGAGGGGGTTGGAGGGGGAGATACAAAATTCCACTAAAATAGTGTCACTTTTCAATTAAAAATCGACCTGTTTCAGGATTTTACATAAAAGACGTTTATTTCGTAGAAAATGAATTTATTCCATACTTTACGAACGCAGTATATATACAGATAATCACTTCGATTTCAAGGTAATTGACCTCAAAGCATATTGTCAAGAATTAGAAATAGAAGCATGTGCAATTGTTACTTCCGTATATAAATCTAAAATAGCAGTTCTCACAATTTATCGGCCCCCAATCGCCAATATAGAATTATTTATGTGTAACATATCTCTCATATTAAATGTACCGGGTGTCCCAACGGTGTGTATTTCTTCTGTGGTGCCTATAGGAATAACAAGTAGAGAAAAAAAGATTAAGAAAGTTATACTAGACATCACGCGGCACATTTTAAAATTATTTTCAACTATACAGGGTGTTCCAGAAAATGGTGGTGCATACAAAGCGATTTTTTTTTAATGGAACACCCTGCATATTCTTATAAATTTGGATGTCCTGCGGAGAGATGATTATAATAATATAAAGACATATTAATTTCGCTCAGCTGTTTTCGTAAGAAAAAATTTTTTCTTCTAAAATTCCTTCAAAATTTACAAATTTTGAACTTATATTGCTGATTATGGAGATGACACAGACTAACGAAAATATAACAAAATATTCTTAGGACTTTGTGCTTTTTGAAAATATGAAAGAAGTGAAAATATCTTGTAGCATTATACAGGGCAAACAGTACTTGCGAAGCACTCAGTATCTCATTCTTTTTTAACGGAACGACCTATTTTTTATTTCAGAAATGGGTAGTTCTTAAACTTAGCTTTCTACTGATACCAGGTTATATACCTGTATTTTTAGCATTTCTTTCATTAGAAACTTGTTTTTACTACTATTTGAACAATTTACCCTTCCATTTATAATTTTTGTATAGTAAATGAGCAAAAGGTAAATCCCAGAGTGTATTTATATCACACCTGACGAAACGTCCAGGTCTACACATTTAACGTTTTACAATATTCACATTGATATCTTGAAAAATAAAGGTACTTTACTCTTATGTCCACTTCAAATATTTTTATTTCCTCGGTATGTGACCAGTGGTATTCGAATTTTGATATCTGCATTTTGAGTTTGGGAAGCTCTAGGAACTTTCAAATTTATGGTTACAGTTTATTTCCAAAAATAAAAGGTTAAAAACCAAAAAATTCTAATGGTAGTAAAAACAATATTTCTAGTAAAACAAATATTAGAAATAAAGGTATATAACCTGATATCAGTAAAAAGCTAAGCTTAAGTACTATCTGTTTCTGAAATAAAAAATAGGTCATTCCATTAAAAAAAAAATGAGATACCGAGTGCTTCGCAAGTACTGTTTGCCCTGTATAACGCTAAAAGATATTTTAACTGTTTTCATATTTTCAAAAAGTCCTAAGAATATTTTGTTATACTTTCATAAGTCTGTGTCGTCTCCATAATCAGCAACATAAGTTCAAAATTTGTAAATTTTTAAAGAATTTTCGAAGAAAATTTTTTTTTTTGCGAAAATAGCTGAACGAAATTAATATATCTTTATATTGTTGTAATCATCTCTCCGCGGAACATCCAAATTTATAAGAATATACAGGGTGTTTCATTAAAAAAAATCGCTTTGTATGCACCACCATTTTCTGGAACACCCTGTATAGTTCAAAATAATTTTAGAATGTGCCGCGCGATGTCTAGTATAACTTTCTTAATCTTTTTTTCTCTACTTGTTATTCCTATAGGCACCACAGAAGAAATACACACCGTTGGGACACCCGGTACTAGCAGAAAAAAGCGACTACCTCATACTCTGCGGAGATTTCAATATTCATGCCATGAAGTTGGGCACAGATTATAGAATACTGACGGATATCTTTGATTCTTTTAAATTATATAATAAGTTAAAAGGACCGACCCGAATCCATGAAATAAAAATGGAGCCATGCCAAAAACAACAATTGATTATACTCGTGTAGTGACTAATTTACCAATTAATATATTCGACTGTTATAATATTACTCCCAACATTTCCGACCATTTGGGACAAGTTTTTCATTATGACAACGATAATTCAAGCGTGATGAGGCAAATATGCAAAACATTTAGAAATACTAATAATGAAAATTTGAATAGATTACAGGAAGCACTGGGGTCACAGGACTGGTCATTTATTAAAAGTGACAACGTTAACAATTCATTTAACTTATTTATTGATACCTTTTTATAGCTATTTGATTTACATTGCCCTAGAAAAGAGGTAAAAATCGACATAAAGGCTGAAGGTAAGAGATGGATCACAAAGGACTTGATAAATGAAGGAGAAGAATTGCGAAATCTTTTCCTTCAGGCTCAGGCTACACAAAACAACAACTTAAATGAAGTATATAAACAAAAGAAGAAAATACATAAGAATAACATTATCACGGCAAAGCAAGATCACTACCGATATGAAATGGATAAGGCAGTAAACAAAAATTTTAAATATGTATCACAAACTCTTTTAAACGGACACTAAATGGCGCACGACTGCGAAACGTTAAGTGTTTGTGCGCCATTTAGTGTCCGTTTAAAAGAGTTTGTGATACAATTTTCATCGGACAAGAACCAGCTTTAATTTAAAAATTTTAAAATTTGGTAAATAACAGTAAAAATAAAAAGAAGATCACATTAGAAGAAAATAGTAAAGTTATAGAAGATCCAAAGGAACTGGCAGAAATCTTCTATCTATTTCTCGGGAATGTACTTTTTCGCCGAGTGTAGAAAACTCGTTATTTTTCGAGAAAGTTACCCAGGATCAAATAAAAAGAACAATTAATGGATTAAATAATAATAAAACAAGTGTGGGTGTTGATGGTGTATCGTCTAGAACTATTAAAGTGTTAAGTGATTGAACCATTGCACTTTTTAATCAATTTGTCAATTCAAAAAGGTATTTTTCCTGCTAGTTTAAAATTTGTTATGATCGCACCAATTTTCAAAAAAGGAAACTGTAATGAAAAAGAACAGACCTGTGTCTCTTCTGAGCACCTAGAAAATCATGGAAAAAATTGTATGTAATAGATTAACTATTTAAATAAATTTCAACTTTTGTCGGACACGCATCATGGTTTTCGAGAATTAACATGCACTGAATTTATCAAAAGCGGATTTAACTTAAAATATCAAAACATGTGGTATGGAACAAAAAAGCACTGAGGCGACGATTTGTTTTCCACGACACAGATAATGGAAATACAGAAATACATAAATTTAAGGTATAACAGAAAATGATAATTTTATTTATTAAAATGTTAATGAGGAGCTTCCGAGCAAAAACCGACAAATCCATAATTGGAAAAAAAAATCGACAGATGGCGATTGTTCTGCTTGTTGAGCTGCTTCTGAATATCACATCGGTTTTGTGCAAAAACCTATATATCTCTAAGTAAAATAATACCAAATTTCCATGTTTCGAGCAAATTCCGACATATCCATCATAGAATCTCAACTACCATTTTTCAAGCAAATAACGACATATCCACGCTCTAATACTACGTGTTTTTTTAAAAATGCCATAAGGGGTGGCTGTGGAAAAGAAAATTCATGTCTTAGTTCCATTCATTTACTTTAAACTTTCAGATTTGGCATGTGTTAGATGCCAAGCTACGACATGAGTTTTAATTTTCATGGCCAACCTTTATGGCATTTTTAAAAAAATACATTGTACATGCACCTATTAAATTATTCGAGCTAAAACCGAGACATCCAAATCTGATTTAACATTGTATATTGTATGAATAAACTTCCCCGTGTTTCTTAGCTGATTTAGTTGATCATTGTGGTTTGAGTCAAAAGGTTTGGTTTGTTGGTTTTCGCGTTTTAATATTTTGAATGTGTGTACCTAATGGATGAAGTTACTGTAGAGCAGATAAACCAGGGGAGTCGGAAAACGAAAAAATCCGTTTCCAAACGACAAGCTAAGAAGCAAAACAAGTAAGCATCTTTGAAAGGTTAGGTTCAACTTATTTTTTATTTTACGCGTAGGTATATAGATCCAGATCCAAAACTACTTCACTTTAAGAGACACTGCCAACATAACTCTAAAGCATATCAATGTTTGAAAGTTACTAAATCAGACATTTTGCTTACCAGACAACGCCTGTATAAAAATAAAAAAAGATTTTTGGCTGCAGCAGGCCCAAGTCGAAAACGAAAATCGAACAATCAAGGGATAAAGTATATATATATAATAAGTATTTTGTATAATTTTCCAATATGCAAGAAAAATTATGGCTATGTACCAGTTTGCCAGAAGTTTTCCTTGCTGCTTTTAGTGTGAAAAAAGATAGAATTATCAATATAGCAAAGACTGTAGTAGATCAGGGAAAACTGATTAAAGATAATCGTGGAGGTGACCACACATCAAGAAAATCGGTTGGCAGGAAAGAAGCTGTAAGAGATTTTATCAGGAAGCTCTATACTCGAGAAAGTCATTATAACTGTGCAAAATCATCGCGGATCTATCTGTCAAGTGATTTAAGTATTAAAAAACTTAATAGAATATACAATACATTACATGAGAATAAAAATGTAAGCTATACTATATTCAGAAATGTCTTTTAAACGATTTTAATATAGGATTTTCCTTCCCTGCCTCTGATGTTTGTACATTCTGCTTACGAACTAAGATTGAAATATCAAATGAAAAAGATGCCAAGAAAAAACAACTTCGTATCACAGAACGTCGTATATATAGATTGTGAGCTAATGCTTTTTATTTATACGCAAAGGAAACTCCAGAAAATACAGCCACATATTGTTTTGATTTACAACAGGTCCAACCGTTACCTAAGACCCCCATTCAAGAAGCATTTTATGCTCCTTAGCTAAGTTTTTACGCATTATGTATACTGAACATGCAAACAAAAAATCCCAATTTTTATGTATGGAGTGAAGACCAAGCAGGTAGGGGTGCTACAGAAGTAGGATCAGCTTTGTTGACACATCTATGTAATTTGGATTTTGATAACGTTTTTCATTTGAGATTATTCTGCGATGGATGTGGCGGTCAAAATCGCAATGCTCACATAATCCATCTGCTTATGTACTGGCTGCATCATAAAGCTCCAAAAAGTATTCAGGACATAGCCTTATTCTTTCCTGTGAGAGGACACAGCTTTCTATCTGCAGACCGCGTGTTCGGTCGTATGGAAAAGATTTTAAGGAAACAACCGCTGATTACCTTGAAGGAGGAATATGTGAAGTTGTTTTTGGAAGTTGGCAAGGTAAATGAGCTGGGGAAAGACCGGAAACTGTATGATAGTAAGGCTTTGCAAGAGCAGTATCAAAAAGTTCCAGGAATAAGTGATATGAAAAGAATAGTGATAAAAAGGTTTATAAACAAGATAGCGAAATTAGAAGAATGTAGAATGAAATCAATGATTAACTATAGATTTGAAACAGAAGCAAATGTTTTCAAAACAATGCTGAAACGGGATAACAATGTAGTTCTGAAAGAGCTTCAGACCATTCATCAACTCAAACTTGAAAAAAAAGGACATTGAGTCTCAATAGAGACTGAAGCAGTTTGGTGAACAATGGAAACAACTTGATCAGTTGAAGTTCTACGTAACTCTTTTAGAATCGGAAAGACCTGCTGAAAAAGAAAAAACCGATGAACAAGAAGAGTGCGATTGCTTAAATGAAGATGTCGGCCTGCACATTTAATAATAATTATTATTATTGTTTGATTTAAGTTCTCATTCCTGTATCTACTTAAGCCTCTAAAGTATGGAATAAAATTTGTAATTTCTTTATTTTTGACATTTCGAAAAAACGCTCGGACAGGTAAATTTTGTTTTTAAACAGTACACATTTTCAAGTAAAAATCAATTTTTGACTGTCATTTGTTTTCGAGTAATGACGTCATCAGTGTTTAACAATGCTAAGTGAAGATTTTCGACGCTCGTAAGGAAGTAAATCTGGTGTCATCAATGTCTTAGACCATCCATTGGAAATTGCTTCATAAACTTCTCGCAATATTTCATCATTCTGAGTAGCAGCAGCAATTTCTTGTGAAGTGATGGGAAAAAGTTGTTTTGCTGTGTTAAAAATAGAGTTTATATCTGCTTCAATATCTTCAATTTCTTTAATTGCAGCTATAACAACATCTTCTTCTGGCGCTGGTTGATTTGCGATAAGTCGAGATAGTGCATCTGCTTGTCCAAAAGAGGTAGTTCGCACATATTCGATCGTAAAGTCGTAAGCTGGAAGCGTGATTGCCCATCTAGCTAATCTGTTAGCAGTGTGTTGAGGAATTCCCTTTTTGTTCCCAAAAATTGCCATAAGCGGTCGATGATCCGTTTGAAGAATGAAATTTCGTCCAAAAACCATTTTATGAAATTTCTTCACTGCGAATGTGAGCGCTAAACCTTCTTTTTCTATTTGAGAATATTTTCTTTCGGTTTCAGTAAGTGTACGTGAGGCATGACTTACTGCTTTTGTAGAACCATCTGAAAATTTGTGATAAATGACTGCTCCAATTCCATTCTGTGAAGCATCTGCAGCGATAATGATTGGTAGTTTCGGATCATAATGTGTTAAAAGAAGATTTGATTGAAGAATTTTCTTTGCTCTTTCGAAACTTTCTTGACATTTTGTAGACCATTCAAATTGTGCGTTTTTCTTCAGTAGTTCATCAAGCGGTGTTCGCAGTTTACGAATTTCATCAATGTAGTTACCGTAGAAAGTTACCATTCCTAAAAATGAACGTAGTTCACCAATGTTCTTTGGTTGTGGCATTCTAACAATGGCACTTATCTTTTCTGGATCTGGATAACGGCCATTCTTGTCGATGATTTGACCTAAATATTTTACTGATTTGCAAAAAATTTGCATTTTTCAAGACGAATTTTAAATCCAAATTGCTGGATTCTCTCGAAAACTGCACGAAGATTTTCTTGATGTTCTTGTTTAGTTTTTCCGGAAATAATTAAATCATCAAGATAAGCGGCTACTCCACGTAAGCCAGAAAGCATTTTGTCCATAATTTCTTGGAAAATACCTGGAGCTCTTTTAACATCAAAAGGGAGTCTTTGATATTGGTATAAGTCGCGATGAGTGTTTGCTGTAAGCAATTGTTTACTTTCGTCATCAACTTCAATCTGTAAATAAGCATCAGAAAAATCTAATGTTGAAAATATGCGTCCACCATTTAATGATGCAAAAATATCTTCCGGTAGAGGTAATGGGTATTGATGAAGTTCGAGTGCGTTATTCAAACCAGTAGAATAGTCCACAGTAATTCGAAGTGATCCATTTGCTTTCTTTACCACGTGAATTGGTGCTGCCCAATTTGAATAATTTACTTTTTTAATAACACCAAGGTTTTCTAAACGATCAAGTTCTTTTTCAACAGCGTCTTGATACGCATAGAAAACTGTACGTTTCGGGCAGAAAATAGGTTGTGCTCCTACTTTCAATTTCAAATGAGCTTGAAAAAGTTTGCAATGTCCGAGTCCAGGAGAAAATGTTTCAGGATAAGTTTCAATTATTGTATTCAAAAACTTTCCTTCTGATTTATCTAAGTCTTCGGATAATGCATGCGTTTTATTTAATTTCGGTGATCCACTGCTGGAGCTTCTTTCTTCATTAACCTTTGTTTCTTGATTTTTTTTAACTTGAAAATGTGTTTCCAATGCAGCAATGCTCTCACTTGTTAAGTCGGGTAAATTGCAAGAACATAAACCATCAGAATTTTTGTCACAGATTTCATTTAAAGGTCTATCGAAAAACTGTAATGCTTCCATCAGATCGTTCCCCATTAAATGAAGTTTATTCTGTACAAGGTAACAAGTATGCAAGACTTGCTTACCGTTAAATGTGAAAGGAAGATTAACTTTTCCTTTAAGTCGTAAAAATGTACCATTAGCAACTCGAGCTTTACGTGTGGTCGGCAAAATTTGGATGTTTTTGTTGATTCGTTGAATGCAGTTTTCTGGTAAAAGTGTAATATCTGCACCAAGATCTAGTTGCATTGTAACCAGCGTACCTTCAACTGAAAGTGTGATGTAACGGCGGTTTTGCCAAGAAATTTTATTTATGCACGTTACATGATGTAATTTTGACGAACGAATTTTTGTTTTATTTTCTGTTTTTCGTGGCTGATTATGTTACTTTTTCTTGAGAAAGCAAACAGATTCAACGTGTCCCGTTTTAGAACAATAAGCACATACTAAGCTTTCTTGTTTTTGTTTGCATTCAGAGCGATAATGTTTTTCCCCACAGCGAGTGCATTTAATATTTTTCGTATTGTGAGTTCTGTCTAAATTATGCTCTTGAAATTTTTTTCTAGTTTGAAGAGAATTGATTGAGCTGTGATTGACAATTTCATTATTTTTGCCAATGAGTTTGACACCTTCTTGAAGGCACAAATATTTTTGACAATCATTAATTAATTCGTTTAATTTTGACTTTGGATTTTCATCCATATACTTAAGAGATCTCGTTCGAAGTATAGCATGCTCGGTAGCATATAAACTTGATGTAAAAAGTAAACATTTGAAAGATTCTGCATCTAGTTTTTCTATTTGAAAACGTTCTACCGCATCAGATACCAAACCAGCGTGAGTTAATAAATCGGTACCCAATTCAAAGCGCATCTTTAGTGCTTGATAACGAGTAGTAAACAGTGAGCGAACTGGACCAAAAATATTCTTAAGCGTTTCTACTGTTTCAGCAAAAGTCAATTCTTTCGGCTTTTTAGGTAAAATATGACGTTTATATCGATCATATTCAGTTTGACTAATTTTAGAAAGCAATAAGCGAACCTTAGCTGAATCTTCTAGACTTTTAGCGTCTTCTGAGAAAAGATCAACATACCTGTCATACCATTCTTCAAAAATTTGATCTTGATTTTTGTCATAATGAAATTCTGTTATTCTGTTAGATAAGGACTCCATTAATCTTTCTGAAGATATAACTGGTTGCTTGTTTGTCGCACATAATGCCACACTGCTTCAGTCATAATGAGTTTAAATTCTTCAACAGTAAAATTCATCTTGCCTTTTTCTGTTTCTACCATAATATTCCTCTTGCGTAGTTCGAAAACTCCTCGTCGCCAATTGTTGTGTTGATGAAAGGGGCCGAGTTGCTTATTTTAGAATGATTTATTCTTTAATTCAAATATGATACAAATTGTTTATATAACTGACTTTTCATAACCACCTTTTGTTATTTTATATACAATGTTCATTCATGGGCTTCTGATACATTTCAGACATACACGTACATAACAGTAGGCGTAAGGTTGTTTACCAACCGGACCAACAATTTTGCTGCCAAGTTGGCCGACAAGTTCGTAGGGCCTTTCCTCATTAGCCGTGTGTCTGCGGATACTTATGAGTTGAAGGATTGTGAAGGCAATGTTTTACCTGGCACTTGGAGTAGTGAACATCTCAAACCCAATCCACCTGACGAGTAGTTTATGAACTTTCTTCTTCTTGGCCTGCGGGTGCGGCTGAGCGAATACTCCCGACGTCAAACCCGCGTGTCGTAAAAGGCGACTTAAGGAATCTGAAGATTTCCCCCTGTCAACTTTGGAAATCAACATTTCTTCTTTCCTTTTAACTTCCGTGGAAACTTTCCGTTCTGTTAGGTCTCAGGGACCCAAGAGTAGTGAGGTCGACTGGAGAGGTTGTCGACTTTGTTTCGGCTGGAGCCTTTGCCCTTTGCATTTGGGTTGGTTAACTTGAGGGCTTTTTGGGTGAGTTAAATTTCTTTTCTTTTTTCTTCTACTTTACTACTTCCCTGGTTTGATTGATCAGCTCAGCCTTGATGGTCGAGAGAAGTTCATTCGCGGGTCGCAAAGGTGCGGGAATTTCAGGCGTGCCGGATCCCGTGAAAGCATTTCTTGCCCTCTCTCTTTGTGAACCTAGCGATAAGAGCATCTCCCGGGTATCTTGGTTGCAGCAGGTGTGTTCGGGCCAGATAATTTTCTTTTTTTGTCTTTCTCCTACATTTTTTCTTTTCTCTTTTCACTCGTTGGAATGGATCCCGATTGGTGTTGGACTTTTAAAGTCATTTATCGGATTTGACCTCTACTTTGGTAGAGATGTTTGTGACCTTTCTGGACCGTTTATGAGAGTAAAGTTATCCCACGTCGGAGGTTTTCTCTCTTGCGGTGTTGCTCGTTCATCAATCGTTTTGCGGTGTTGTTCGTTCATCAATCGTTTTGCGGTGTTGTTTGTTCATCAATCGTTTTGCGGTGTTGTTCATTCATCAATCGTTTTGCGGTGTTGTTTGTTCATCAATCGTTTTGCGGTGTTGTACGTTCATCACTTGCTTTCTTTATGACGTAGTTGTTCATCAATCTTTTTTTTCGGTGTTGCGTGATGGAGTCAAACTCCCCATTATAGGCCTCCTTGACGAATGGTCAGGTGTTCAATTTTTCAACCTCTGATCCGGTTTACGGACGAAATTTTCCCCTAGGTAAAATTTCCTTTTTGGTGGGGAGGGAGTTGTTACGGTTGAAAAATCGATTCAAGTTATTCATAATAATTTTCCGTACACCCTGTATCAGCGTGGGAAATACGGCGTACGTGCCGGTCGTCGTATTGCACAATATTGCACAACATAGCGTTATGTTAAACTATCCGCTGTTACTTCAGGCATACTGCATAGCTCCATTTCACTTAGTTTCCGGGGTAAATCTGTCTCGATCGTAACGACTCCTGTCCGAACTGGTGTTGGGGAAGGAACGCGATATTCGTCCGCTGCCAGTCTCATATCGCAAGCTCTCCCGTTCGCTTCGTTTCTTGCGTGTGTGTGTGTGTGTACAGCACCTTTGTGCTCCTTTTCACGGGCTTTTGTGAAGGAGACGGAACCGGATTATTCCGAGATTTGTTGTTATCGTACGTGGAAAGGATTTTAAGCTTGCTAAACAGCTTTCCAAGCCTGCCGTCAAAATACAAACAGGTATGTCTTGTGGCTTTGTTCTGGCTGCGACGAAACGTAACGCATATTTTCTTCCATTAGGCTTTCAGTTGAAGCTTAAGTTTGAGACACAACCCCAGCTCAAGACAGCTTGCGGATGTAGTTTTATTTGGGTGAGAAATATCGTCGTCCCCTTGGGTGCAGGAGAAGCCCGGATTTGGCTTTTGTCAACGAGTTGAGCCTGTTGACGTTGGACAGCTGATTGACATTGCCGCTGGATCTTAGGAGACCAAGGTCGGAGTAGCCCTATTATTGTTGTATTTGCGGTGTGGTTAATGTACAACTCATTATCGCGGGGTTCGTTTACCGTTACCCGTGTCTTGGAGAAATCATTAATTGCGTTGTTCGTTTTAAACCGTATGTGTGACCGAAGCACAGATCTGTGGTAAGAATTTAATTTAACGTGTTACTTGTTCATTGATATTTATTGTTCGTGTTTGAGTTATCGTTATTGGAATTTTGAGCAAGCTAAATATAAACAAGTGTGCTCAGCATTGGGGTTTCGTCGACCCTCCCTTCTCCACGAGCTACGCCGAGCGGTGTGGAGATACTTTAGTCACTTCGCACAAAATTTGCAAACCTACAGGTAGGTAGCACTGTGAAATCTCGTGGATATTTAAACTTATTGAATTCAATAATACATTACAAATGTGGGGCTATGCGAAAATGTGCATTGTCGCACATTACAATTTTTTTTTTAAATAAAATTTGTCGAATCCTAAAAATAAAATCATTTATTTTTATTACATTATTATTATTACAAGAAATGTTCAAAAATGCCTCCATCCTGCTGTACATACATTAAAATACCATAAAGTCCTTAATTGGTGTAGTGCTAAATAGGAAAACAATTCCGGGATCCCGACCGATTTTTGATTCCGAAAATCCCGGGAATAGAAAGTCCTAATCCCGGTATTTTCGGGATTGCCCAGCAGTATTTAAAAATATGATATGTTTCATTATTAAATTAATGAAAAATAATATTCATTAATATTATTAATAGATAAATACGTATGCCAGTAGTATGATTGTGATTTAAAAGTTTTATAACCCTAAGGCCAAGCGTATATATACAATTTTTACCACAAATAGAACAACTTAGAATAGAACAGAATAAACTTTAGTCGAGTAGTGTGTATGTTGCGATTTCAAGTTGATTAAACTGTTTAGTTGTTTTTCGCCTAGCATATGTGAAAGTAACTTATATTAACCCTAAAAATGGGACGGAAAGTAATGTTTAATGAGCTGCCCTCGCTTCGCTTTACTCGCTCGTGCAGCTCATAGCCGCGGGCTGCAAATGCTCACTTTCTGCCCTTGTGACACAATATACTATAGTTGTTACAGAATTAGGTGTATTTAGACAAAGATATTTTTTCTGCATTTATGCCCGCAGCGATACTTTTTTATACGCACACGATGACTCAGCATTATTTAGTAAGTTTGTTAAGTCGCCGATACGTCCAGGAAGCAAGATGTCATGCGTTCGTATAACCTCGGGACGAAATTTTATTATTTCGCATGCGCTTAGTGCGGATTTTGGTTAAATTCTGCCTGCGACTTGAACCGAACGCATCACATCTTGCGTCCTGGACGTACCGTGAAGCGGCTGCTTTAAGGCCGTGGTTTCTTTGAACGCCCGTCGCGTGCCATTGCCGTCGTCGGTCGCGGGCGCATGGTTTCTCTGAAAATGAAACTGGTAGTCCGCTACGGGTACTGAACTTAATCAATAGAGTTTTTGTTACCAATAACGAACAAGAAAACATTATTTTTTTACATTTAGAGGAAGAGGAGGATGATGGACTAATATTGGTTTAACGCAAAAAAAAAGAAAAAACCAAATAAATATTCAAAAGCTGAGAAACCGGTTTATATTGAATGCATCGTGTAGTACTACGTTGCATTGAATAAATTCTATTAGAATTTCATCTTTTTCTTTGCTGAAAAAATTCATTTTGCCTGTCAACTGTCCAGCGTCCATCCGTCGCTATGCTAGAAAATCATAGCGACCGACGCGTGTAGCGTGTGGTTTCCGCCGTCAACGCTAACCGCCGCGTGCGACGTTTCAGAGAACCCATGCTCATGTATTTAAGGTAGGTTTTCCAATCGGCGTATTATTTCCGACGCGGAGGACGTAACACGCCGACGGGATCGCATCATGGACTCGTGCAAGTTAAAATTAAAATTCGTAATCCGTCTTTAAGGAAAACGGAAATGTACTTTTCCATTGCACGAGTCCTTGATGCGATCTCGTCGGCGTGTTACGTCCTCCGCGTCGGAAATAATACGCCGATTGGAAAACCTACCTTAAGTCAGTTTATGAAGCTGCCTGCGTGTAATAAAAAATCGACGTCGAAACGTTTTTTATTGCATTGCGAGCATGTAGGCTCGGACATGACTGCGGGCATCAAAGCAGAAAAATTTCTTCATGTAAATAAAGCTTTAAATTTAATTTTATTAATATTATTAATTATTTTCAATTTCGGGATTAAACCCCGGGATGACTTAGAGAAAATCCCGAAATCCCGGGATCGAAAATATAGTTCGGGATTGTATTCCCTAGCGCTAAATTTCTACGAACGATTTCATGAAACGGTTTATTATTGAATGTGAATTCTTAAATAAGCGCAAACTACTAAAAGTTTTGAACAACCCTAAAATTCTTCAACTAACAATTAGAAAATTCGTATTAAATGGAGAATCGAAAATAAACGACTACTTATTTTTTTATTGATTTCCAACAACCACGATGTTTTAAATGTGTTTTGCCGAATCAGCTGGGGTGACATTCTAGCTAGAGTAATAAACCACGAAAGCTTTTTGTATGAAAATGCAATCCATTCATTCAGCATTCTTATTTAAAGTCCATCCTAAAAATATGCGACTTTGCTTTCCCTTCGACTTTCTCGACATATTCATTTAAGAAAAAAAATTATAGAAAACTTTTATTTCTTTTAACGATATCTACCGACATACCGAGTTTGGTGCATCTTCATTGAAACACCCAGTAAATTTCCTAAAAGCAATTAAAAATCATACTAATTGATCCAAGATAAAAAGATTTCAACAGCATTATCGAAAAATAATCAAATGTAAACAATTAATTGGTCATGATTTATGTTGGGTCCTGCGCAGTAGGAAAGTTTTTAAAATAAAGCGTGTGCTTTGAGCGTGCTGATAAAAAAAGTGAATGTTGTTTATTTTATGTGAGTTTGATATACTTGAATGTAATGGCATTCTGAATCCATTCGATTACGAATAAAACCTTTAATTGTAAAGTGTGTTCGTCATTTCGTAACACTAAAGAACCCAACAATTTATAAAAGAAGAATACTATTAATTAAAATCGATTAATGTCACTTTCGAATTATAGGTCGAAGTAGACAGGTAAAATATTTTACCTGCCTACCTCTACTTGAAAGGGTATCGTAAAATTGTACTTTCGAATATGGTAATCGAAAAAAAAATATTAATGATAACAATAATTAAAAATGAGAAAAAATTATCCAAGCGATTACTATTTCGAGGGACGAGGACGGTAAAGGCCAAAGGTCGAGGTTGAGCAAAAAAATCGGAAAAAGTGGGGAAACAATTTTTAAAAATTTCAGTTTCGTAGTAAGAGGTTGGAAAAGGTCAAAGGTTGAGGACGACGGAAAATTTTGAGATGTGAATTTTTGAAGAGGTCGCACTTTTTCGATCGCACCGTAAATAACGAAACGGCGAATTTTAACGGCTGACTTCTAACCGGCACTAATCGATGCCAAATTGTATGTAGGTAGTTGTTTGTAGTGAAGGAATTTTCGTTTGTAGTTATCCAGAAAAGAAGTTACAACCCCTTGAATGTTAAGGGTGGCATTATTTCCACTTCCGCAGGGGGGCTGATTCTATAATCGGTAAACCGTCTCTAAATAATGCGCAGAAGTTTGTAGTACACAAATTTTCGTTTGTAGTTGTCCTGTAAAGAAATTACAACCCCTCATGTATTGAGTGTGGCGCCATTCTCACCTTATCAGTTAAGCTGAATATGGATGTGAGATCTATGTGAAGTTAGTGCTGCTGCGAACCAATGTTGCCAACTTAGTGGTTTTTACACTAAATTTAGTGGTTTTAATATAAGATTTTGCTCGAAGAATTAATGGCAAATGGGAGCTTCACGAAGGAAACAATACGCATAACGGCACGCGCATTACTGGAGAAAAGGCGCATTCATATTCTTTATTATGTGAAAATTACAAATTAAATAATATAGCATCTATCTTACAAATAAAAAAAGTTTCTTCACTACATATTTATACACAATTTTTTTTGCCATACCCCAAAGACGGCTCTCTGAAGTTAGCACCATCAAATTCAAATTAAAAGAAAAAAAAAAACATACCAATCGATTGTGTGCGTGAAGTGGCGTAACACTTTATGGAATCTCACAAATACTTTACAATTTTAACATGCGTTCAAAAAAGTCCGTTATCGCGAAGGCTCTGAATTCGCTTTAATTTTACAACGGCACGTCGTAGCTTAGTACGTGTGTTGCAACCTTGAATAACTGCGAGCTGTCAGTCAACTCTCAAAGGCTTTTCTTTACCCCTTTGAGGTATTTGTAATGAAATAAATGTTTTATTGCGTTTTTATTATTCATTTTATAGAAAATCGTAATTAAATTGATATAAAAAGTTAGGTTATATTTATAATAATCATATGGTTACGACGTGACTTTGCAAAATTTGCATGTGTCATAAGTAGAGAGATGCGGAAAATAGTTATCACCTCCCACTACTTTTACATGCGGCAGTAGCGCGGTCCTCATTCGAGCCGTGTAGACTCCGCAGTAGAGCTCGAGAACTATCGACAGTGGGTACCATCGATAATTATCGATAGTTTGATACTCAACTATCGATAATTATCGATAGTTTTCGATAAGTACAAAATAAATAAGCAAATGTTGCAAATTTTTTCGATGGATAAATAAGGCAACCAAAAACTATAAAATTTTGTTTTTAAGAGAATAAAAATCTTCAAATATTTAACTTTTAGGCCCAGTCGCACAATGCCAGTTTAAAGTTAATAATCATAGCAATGATTATTTCAGCAATTGTTTGCCATTTTGTTTGATACCTTCTGATTTGCAAATTATATTAGGCTTGTTCGATAGCTCTGCACTTTCTGCACTTTTAACACTTTTACTCTATTTTTCTCACTCCTACTCGCATTAATTATATGCATCTCATTCTCTCAGGAGCGGTTGGTGTAAAAAGTGTAGAAAAGTGCAGAGCTATCGAATAGACCTATTATCAATTATTATCATTATCAATTACCAAACAGTATGGCGTTTTTTTTTACACTGACGTTTAAGTGTTGCTACTGGGTAATTGCTATTAGCATAAGAAAAGAATACCTATCCTACACGGAAATGAGAGCACCCGACAAAATGAACATTCAAGATCCAAACGCAGACTAGGTATCTCCTCGTAGGTGGTATCTGACGGTGAAAAGGAAAACTATCGAAAACAATCGACTGTTCTAGGAAACTATCGATTACATTCGATAGTAGTAAACTATCGATGTTTACCGATAGTGCTATCGATGGTTCTCGAGCTCTACTCCGCAGTATTGCTGGTGAATTGAAGAGGATCGTTTGAGTTTGAAATTACACTTGCAGGCGCATAAAAAGCTATTGTTTTGTAGGCGTATAATTTTGTTAACTGCAAAACAAACAAATCTTACCCAAGAAAATTTAAAAACACTACTTACTTATGCAAGTACATAGTTTACTTGTGTTAGAGTCGGATACCTAAAAATTATTTTCAACTTTTTAGCGCGATTTTTTGTAAGCAGTCAAATTCTCGCAAAATTTCATTGCAGTGATTCACTCTTCAAGCCGAATATTAAGGCAGAGTAAAGCGAGAAACACATTGAGGCGGTTGCGATAGCGTTTGCGATGAAAACCGTTCACATACATACGACAAGGAATTTACGTAACTTTACTATGATCGCGTGCATGTGAATGTTTGTGACCGCCACCGTCATCGCCAACGCTACCGCAACCGCCTCAGTGTGTTTCTCGCTTAATTGAATAAAGCATACCTATGTATTAAAAATCAAGGGTTATAATATATTAAAGAAACATTTTAAATAAATCAAAAATAAAATTCATACTTTCAGCGTAAAACTGAACCGTGCGATATTTTTAAATCGCGGTTAGTAGCCACGTTGTTGCATGAAACGCACGGTTCGAGCGAACGGCACTTGCGAACTCAATTGCGACTCTGGAGGGAGGTGTTCCGTGACGTTTCAACATTTTTAGCATCTCTTTAGTCATAAGCCCACTTGATAACGGTTTTTTTTGAACGCTCTTTACTTTCCTTTTCAATAGTTGTTATGATATGTTAAAAAAAAGTTCTGTTCATTAAATATTAAATATTAATATTATTTATAACTTTTTTTGAGTAGTGGGCAAACAAAAACTTTTTTCGCAAAATAGGTAAATTGTGGACACATGATTGCTATGTTTATTTTTTTTTAATTTAGTGGGGCTAACTTCACATATATCTCACATCCATATTCGGCTTAACTGATAAGGTGAGAATGGCGCCACACTCAATACTTGAGGGATTGTAACTTCTTTACAGGATAACTACGAAAATTTCTGTACTACAAACCTCTGCGCATTATTTAGAGACGGTTTACCGATTATAGAGTCAGCCTCCCTGCGGAGGTGGAAATAATGCCACCCTTAACATTCAAGACTTTTTTTCTGGATAACTACAAACGAAAATTACTTCACTACAAACAACAACAAACAATTTGGGATCGATTAGTGCCGGTTAGAAGTCAGCCCCCCAATTAGGGGGCTGGCCATTTTTCCCACCCCATAACTTTTTAATTTTTTTACTACAAATGAAAATGCCACTACATAACTCTACAAACAATTTGGCGTCGTTTTAGCTTAAAAAAAATTTTTCGGAGAAAGTCGGGGGCCAACTTCACACAGCTAATTTTTTAAATCGAAAAGCACTTCGGGGGCATCGGACGGTGATTTCGATACGGAGATGCCTAAAGGCGGCCATACATTACATGGCAAACTAGCCAAACGTTTGTGATGTGTGAAGTTCGCCGAATAGTGTGTATGGTAGAGCATTTGTCAAACTCCTTCCAACGTTTGCATTCGTACACGTTCCGATAGAAGTCGGTAAATACGAGTCAAAGAAATATTTGCCGCTTGTACATACTTAAATCCGATTCAGCAACACCGTACACATTATTTGACAAACGTTTGGAAAACGTATTCATACTTTTTTCATAGTTTTGTTTAGTTTTAACGAGTGTCTTTATATGTACATTCAATATGGAGTGGTCCAATAATTTGATTATAGAGTTTTTAACTCTTTATGAAAAATATCCCGTAATTTGGAACCCAAAACAAGAAATTTGAAACCCATGATATCGCCAATCCAGCACACATTATTAAAGCATTTGCAGCAATAATTACTGTATCATCATATCTGTTCTTCGTCTTCACTCACTACTTTAATTATTATTTTTTAAATGTATGTACAAACATGTGTGCTTTTCCCACTACGAATGTCAAACTATTAAAATGTCAGGTGATTCGACATATTATTTGTATGGATCACTCGACAAACGTAACTTGACTTGGAAAAATGTACACATCACCAACGTTCGACATTCGCCTAGTTTGCCATGTAATGTGTGACCGCCTTAACGCATAGCGAAATTTGTCGCACTCAGATTCGACAAAAAGGTGGGAACTGACGAACGGCGTGACGCTCGAACGAGGTTAAGTTTGTACGATAATAATTAAGGCGTTTTCGAAAATTCACTCCGAGTAGAAATGTGAGAGAAAACATTAAGAGACTTAGTGCACGAAAGAATGAGAAAAATAGCGCTCCGAACGAATTAACGAAAATGCCTTTAATTATTGTTTAATGTGAATCACGTTATTACCGAATATGTCGCCGCTGCCGAGTAGTTTTTTTTTGTTTAACAAAAATCAATATCGTTTTCGTTCGAAAATGTGTGATGTAAATTGTTCGTTCGATTAAATGTGATTTTGTTTTATTTCTTTATTTATTTATTTTTTCGATTATTGTTTCTTAAGACACTAACGGTTCCAAGACTGGAGCTTTGTGCAGCCTTAGTCTTATCTAAATTATATAAACAGGTGATAATTGAAATTTACCTCCGCCCACAATAATTTTATATCCGTAGATACGTATTTCGGAAGCTAAGCTGCCATCTTCAGTACAATTTAAAAAACACTACATGAAATCTAACACCTACCTACATACATACATACTATCTATACTACTAATACTATCTAAAATTAATAAAATCAACACTAAAAAAGGAGACTGTGGTTTAAGAAATAATTGAAAATTATCTCCGCCCACAATAATAACAGTCAAAACCTACCAAAAAAGCAAATCAAATAAAACGGAAACGAGTATTGGTCTAATATCCGAAAAAGGTTCTTATTCTCCCGAATAAAGAACTTTTGTAAGCATTTAATTCCCTGTTATTTGATATCGCTTGAATTTATCCCTGAAAATAAATTATATACCTATATATGTATATGTATACACCTATATATACAGGGTGTCCACCGAGTGCCGCGGTCTTCTCTAGCGCCTATAGTATATAAGATAGAAAAAAAATTCAAACGAGCTAAGGTGTAATTCAGTCAGCTCTACTTCATAAAATTATTTCTGGCTATACAGAGTGTTCAGTAACTGAGAGCCATACCAAAGTTATATCTTTTTAAATGGAACACCCAATATATTTTTACATATTTCGAAAGTATGTATAACGAATAGGTAATGACAAAAAATTTAGGAAGTTTTACTTAAGAGTTTGTAAGATATTGATGTTTAAGTGTAAAAAATTGCCATAATATGAGTGCTTATATCTTTGTTATTTATTTACATTTCGTTTTGAATTTTTGTAGGTACTCAATACAATATCTTTTCTACAGAAATTTCAAAACAGCTTCGATCTATCAGTTATTATGTGTACAGGGTGTTGAGTTTTGCAAAAGATAATTTTTCTCAAAATTTTCAAATGGAACACCCAGTATATCTAGACTCTCGTGAAACACTGTTTTAATAATCTTTCATAAAATGCTAAATGTATTTGTCTAAACTGAAGAAGTCGTGACATAAATATTAATAATTTTTTTTTCATTCAATATTGACGTTATTTAGCCTTTCCGACCGGTTCTTCTGTTTTGATTTGCTGATAAATCAATGAATATATTTTATTTTTTGTTCAAAGTAATTGAATATGTTCCTGTTAAAATAATTGCTATTTTATTTTATATGTATATTAAAAATATACATATGCACAAATCGCCAAAAAATCAACCTACAGATTAGAGCAGGTCACACCCACACACCACAAGTTAAGAGCACTTCACGATATTTATCTCGGAGAATCGTCTCCTTATCACATATACAGTGCAAATGCGCTTAACTGCCTCTAACACCCCTCTATATAAAATTTAGGTCGCGACATCTTGTGGCTGATTTTTGACCTAACAAAAGCGACATCTGGCGGTCGATTCCTGACTCAAACACATATATACACACATAAAGATATATATATGCACAAATCGCCAAAAAAGCAACCTACAGATTAGAGCAGGTCACACCCACACACCACAAGTTAAGAGCACTTCACGATATTTATCTCGGAGAATCCTCTTCTTATCACATATCCAGTGCAAATGCGCTTAACGGTCTCTAACACCCCTTTTTATAAAATTTAGGTCGCTACATCTTGTGGCTGATTTTTGACCTAACAAAAGCGACATCTTGCGGCCGATTTCTGACTCAAACACACACACATACATATATATATAAATATATATATCCGTACATAAAACCTACAAAATTAGAGTAAATCAAATAATACGGAACTAGGTATTGGTCCATTATCTGAATTCATTAAATTGTTTTTATTTTTTATTTATTTATTTTTTTTTTTTGTGAATTCATTAAATTGTTTTTATTTTTTTGAATAAAAATACTTTCGTAAGCATTTAATTCCCTATTATTTGATACCGCCTTAATGAGTTTTATATTATGTTTAATGATACTGTGTCCGGTATTGTAAATATGTTGGGCAACACTTGATTTCTCAAACCTATTGTCTCCTTTTTTAGTGTTAATTTTAGATATTATTAGTAGTATAGATAGCATGATCAGGTAGGTAGGTAGCTGTTAGATTTCATGTAGTGTTTTTTAAATTGTACTGAAGATGGCAGCTTAGCTGCCGAAATACGTATCTACGGATATAAAATTATTGTGGGCGGAGATAAATTTCAATTATTCCTTAAACCACAGTCTCCTTTACTAATTTTTAGTTTAAACAGGTGATATTTTCCATTAATGTTAATTTCGAATCAGTACATCTTTTGGTGCGATTCCACTGTCGTCCTTTGTTGGATAAAAACGGCAGCTCATTTATTGCAAACCTTCGTATTAAATCGGATTAATCAAATATAAGAACTTACACACATTTATGGTATTATATCAACACTAAACATAATCCTGCTGATATTTCAACGAGGGACTTATACCCATCTCAAATCCAGACATCTGATCTTTAGTGGTCTGGTCCTTTGTCCCAACTTGAAGATACTTGGCCAATATCTGAACCAATTATCACAGAAAATGTAACCGACATTTTACCCAAATGTATTTCTTTTCTTTCAACTCAACTTCAAGTTCCCATTGAATTGAGTAGATTTTCTTCTCTAAATAAAATTAAAAGAACAATGGCATATTGCTTAATGTTCAGACATAATTGTTTAAATAGAAACGAAAGCTTGGTATTTTATCAGCAAGCGAGTTAGACAATGCACTTAAAACCTTAATTAAGTTGTCCCAAAATCAGTCATTTCGTGATATTATTCATAAAATAAAAATAAGCCAGTCACCTTAAACCTCAACCCCTTCCTTGACTCTGAAGGTATTCTTAGAGTAGGAGGAAGGTTACATAATTCCAATTTCGCCTATTCAAAAAACCATCCAATCATTTTATCATTACAACATAACATTTTACTAAACTGATATTTCAACACGAACATATTACTTTAATGCATGCAGGTCCTCAATTATTGCTCTCTTCCATTAGAGAAAAGTACTGGCCTATTTCTGGGAAAAATCTAGCTAAACAAATCTGCCATAAATGCATAAAATGCTTTCGTGTTAAACCAAAATTAATTAGTAACCTCATGGGTTCTCTTCCATCCTCTCGAGTCACATCTCAACCCCCATTTTTTGTCACGGGAGTAGATTACACTGGACCGATCTAACGAGCGTCTAAATAAAAACCTGGTCAAGTGGGTTGTGATCGAGAATTTGTCCATTGCATTTACATAGCAGCATTACTAAATGTAGCCTACTTGACCAGGTTTTTATTTAGACACGAGTTACATTCGCGATAGAAAAGGTGCGGCTGTAAAACCAGTGTTACATAAGTCTTTATATTCGTCTTGCAACGAAGGCTGTTCACCTAGAAATTATATCTGATTTAATTACAGAGGCATTTATTGCAGCCTTCAGACGATTTGTTTCTCGTCATGGAAAACCTAGTCTTTTCTGACAACGGGACGAATTTCGTTGATGCAAATTCTGAACTTACTGAGCTAGGCAAGTTTCTCCGATCAACGGATTTTGATATTTCAGAAAATAGTATATTGTAGACCGAGGCGGTAAAGTGCTTGTTTTCCAGGTCGAGAGAAGATATGGACAGGCGAGGCGCACCCGAGCCTGGCCACTTCTCGAAACCTCGAAAACAGCTTTACCGCCATGGTTTACATATTATTTTTTTTCCTACACAATTATAATTAATTTTGTTAATATCACACAAACGTTCTTTTTCTCGAAGTAAAAATATTAAATTGAGTTACTATGAAAATTATTATAGATGTTTTAAAACACTGTGTTCTATGTACTAGCGTGGACGAGCGGTCAAGATGGTGGTTTAATACACCAGTCTCTTCGGAGGAATGGGTTCGAATCCCACCGCTGCCGAGTTTTTTCTTTTCTTGATAATTTTAATCCTTTTTAAAACCAAATACCAGTGGAATTAAATAAATAAAACTTAGTTTGTTAATTTTTTGATGTCGATGAGAATGCATTCCAGAAATTATTGTCGCGCTACCTAGTTGTAAAGCCTCGTAAATTATTTTCTCGGCTAGGTATTTATGTTCATTTTGCCGGGCTAGCCATGGAAACATTTGCTTTCTCCTCCCTGATGAGCCGGTAAAATTGAATTTTCTACTAGTGTAGGAAAAAAAATAAATAATGAGGGCGTTTCTTGGCAAATTATACCTCCTCATTCACCAAATTTCGGTGGGTTGTGGGAATCCGGGATAAAGTCGGCCAAATTTCACCTGCGACGTGTTCTTTTAAATTCATATTTAACATTTGAGGAATATTACACCGTTCTTACACAAGTTGAAGCGATCCTAAATTCTCGGCCCCTATTTCCTGCTTCCTGTGATCCCTCTGAAATCGAAGCACTCACCCCATCACATTTTTTATTGGGCAGAATTGCTACACAACTACCAGATCCTGATTTAAAAGACATTCCCATGAATTGTTTGTCAAGGTTCCAGTATCTCCAGCATCTGCAGCAACAATTCTGGAAGAGCTGGCAAAGAGACTACCTATCTCAACTTCAGAATAGAAACAAATGGAAAACTCCAAATGCCAAGCTTAAATGTGGTGACTTAGTGCTTCTCATTAATGAAACTAGTCCGCTTCTCAAGTGGCCATTAGGAAGAATTGCTTCCATATATCCTGGCCTGGATGGTGTGATCAGGGTAGTCACAATCAAAACTGCTAATGGAATTTTACAACGTGCTATTTCAAAAATATGCCCCTTGCCTTCTGAAGATGCCTTCACAGAAGATGATGCCAGTTAAAAGTGTAATTTGTGTAATGTGTGTTTATTGAAACTTACTTTTCAACGTGGGGCCATGTTAGAGTTCCTATGTCCTGCTCTGCCTGTAATCGTTCGGCTACTTAGATTTGTATCTGACTGCATCAATTCTCTATGCAAGTGTGCGTATAAAAAACAGAAGTTTGTAAATAAACAAGAACAAAAAAAGTTATTATCTTGAAGCATAAAATTTTAATATACAGTCCATTTAAAACTCTGAATATGTGGTCCTTCGAGCCGGATTAAGCAAATACTAACCAGTGATGTTAATCAGTCATCGGGCAGTGAGGATCTAAGAAAGCGACGGCGTTCGTACAACGTAACGTAAAGTACCAAACCCAAGTGGAAAGGCTGACCTCGTGCATCTGGTGTAGAGATTCCCCACTTAAGAAGTAGCAAGTTATTGTCGCAAACCGAGTCTAGGCATTACACAGCGTGGGAAGACATTCAAAAAGTATTAACAGCAATGTCAAGGCACTTACAAACTTACAAAAAAAAACTTACAATTAGGTACTACTTTCTGAAAGACAATTTACTAATCTGAACTACAATTAACGATTTCTTAAATACAATTTACTAATCTGAAATACAATTGGAAAATATGTAGGAAAATATGCGAGGAACTGTCTTAAGTGAAACAGCCTGTGGCATTGCCGACTAGAGTACAGGCCATGCTTAGTGAGTGGGGGGACTCCGAATTTCGGAGTCTGGGTTGACGCGGGACTGCTTAATTCATTCCGTAAACGTATATCATACGATGAACATGTCTGTCTTCGTGCCGAGCGTTCTGCTAAATTAGAGTTTGTTCTTATTTTTTTCTCATTTAACACAATTGTGGGTCTTTTCCTTGCTTTATTCACGATGCCTGCAAAATGTTCTGTTCCTAATTGCGTTATTATTGTCAAGTTAAGATGTCCTGTCATGTCCTGCATGAATTCGTGCTAGGAAGCGAGCGCAAGCGTGGTCATGAACACCGGACTCCGAATCCCCACCCACTGAACATGGCCTGTACTATAGTCGGCAATGCCTGTGGTCAAAATGAGCGAAACGATTACTACATTCTGGCAATATTTTTTATATTAGATATTTATTATTCAAACAGTACAAATTTAAGTGAATAATTGCAAATTTCTGTATTTATACACTTGCAAACTCATACTTTTTACCTTTTGCATTGCATTAGCAATGCTGTTCTTTAAAATAACTCCACAAAAATAATATAATACGCGGTGTAAAAAAGTTGTGTAATAAATAGTTTTCTACGTGATGTAAAATACGTATAAATTACACGTAATTTATGTAAAGTATGTATCACGTAATTTACGCGACCAACCCTGGAACAAACCAATCGCGAACGGTGTATAGGAATTTAGGAATATTTATTTATATTTATTTTCATTGTATGTTCAAAGTTGAAAAACCTCATGGTATACTTTTACTTAATATAAATTTGTTTCATAGAATATTTGGGGTTAGTCATCCATTTTTGAGAAGTAAACAATATCAATATCAAAATAAAATTCACTTACTTCGCAGGTATCGATTGGATTTTCTCCTGTCCTCAAGCGATCTGCGACTTGCTTCGGTATCATCTGGTAAAGCAATTCGTCCGTTCTCTTCATTTCTTCATCGAGTTTACGCATCGATTCTTCCAGTTTCTTGCTTTTCTGCTGTTCTTGATCTAGGGCGAGCTTCAGTTCGACGGATTGCTGCGTGCCGGCTAACATCAAATCTCTAGGGATTAACAAGCAAGTATTAATGGGCGGTCACACTGGCTCCGTGAACGGACGTATACAGTGACCGCCAAAAAGTTCGTACCATATCGGAAAAATTTTTATTATTGATTTTTTTCAGAAACTTTTTGGGTTACTAGTTTGTGCATGTTCGATAACCAAATATAAGCAGGACAGATCCGATGAGGAATTCATGGTGTGGCTAAAATTGGTAGCTATTTAAAATACGAAAATTAAAAAAGTGTTATAATTTGGAATTGTTGGACATATTAGACAACATTTTAGTAGGATCCGTTAAAGTTTTACAAAGTGTGTCATTTGGTACTCAAACAGAATTATATTTCGAAAAAAGGGAGATTTTTAATTTTCTTAGTTTTGTTCAAGATATGAAGTGGTAAATGGATAAGTTACATGTACCAAATAGCGCCATACTTAATTTAATTGAATTTGGCACCTAAACCATTTTTCAAAATATTTCAAATTCTAACCTAACTGAATCTATAGACGTAATAGAACAGTACATAGAGCAAATTATATGTGTCTGACATTATTAACTTTTAGAAAATGAGAGTTTTGTGTGAAAGTTCAAATGGCGTTAATGGAAACATAGGTTCTAAATAACGTCAATCTTAACATGGTATTTTATTGAATGATTTCAATTGGATCAAAACTTTTATGTAGGCTTAAACTACTTATACCGGGTGTTCTTTTACTGTCCTAATTTTGTTTCGTAAATCTTCCAAATTTTGAAGTCTATTCACGTAAACTCGACCTTTTTGATAACCCCATAAAAAGAAAACTTAAAAAACAAAATTAGGACGGAAATGATTAACATTAGCCGTGAAACCATCGCAAGAGTCATTAACAGCGTTTACACATGAGCTGGTCACTGTCAAGTGGTTGGTGGAGGACATTTTCAGCATTTATTGTAATTTTATTAAGTTGTTTTGTTATGTTTTTATAAGAAAGTATTATTTTAGGTTGAAATTTTGTTAAGATTACCCAGCGAAAATATGTACGTTTATTCAACGTTAATTTCACGTTGTTATGGTGGAAATAACGTTATTCGTTGAAAAATGCAACGTTGTTTTTTGGTTGAATTAGCAACCATAATTATATCACGTTTGTATGACGTGTTTTTTAACGATCAGTTTAATATGGACGTAATTATAACGTGAAATAAATACGTAACAATTTTGTCTTTTTACGACGTGATTTATACTATGAGTAAATGCGATGTATCTACCGTACGTTGATTACCACATCATTTCAACGTTAATTCAACATCTACTATTCTACGTAATAAATGAGAAAAAATTAACGAAACTAATACGTTAGATAAATCATAATTTACAACTAAATTTTTAACCCACGTTTTATAACGTTATTTTAACGTATACCGAATAAATATGCGTTACAAAACGTGATGTTGACGTTAGAAAACACTTAATTTTACAGTGATTGTCTATCGTGTTTCACACCTTTGAATTCTAATTTTACTAAAAATCTATGAAATATGAGGTTCTTCTCCATGCTTGGCAGCTTTGAAATGAAACGAAACAGGTATGAAAAGTACTGCTAATTTGGACATACGAGTCAACCATAACCCCTTTTTAAGTTGACGTAATCTGTCAAATTTTTTTAAGTTAGTTTGAATTTGATGCCCAAAATCTGTGATTAAAAATACTAAAGAACGCAATAGTCAATCAATTATACATACATATTGTCACGAATACTCATTGGGGACAGCTGTATACAGAGTGGAAAGTTTAACTGGAATAAATTCTGTAACTTAGAAGATTACGGTTTGTAAAAAAATTCTTGGAACAGGTCAATTTTTATTTTTAATGGCGCATATTACAAAGGGACTTTTTTAACTTTTCAATTATTTGGAGGGGTGAAACGACCCCTAACTATGTCTTTTTAATGGAAGGATATGTTGAAAAAATTGGGAATACAGCTACGTTTTATTTTTTTACTTTTCTTTAGCAGTAAAAGGTAAAAAACAAAAAAGAATTTTTACTAAAACCGTTTTTAATGCCAAAAATTCAGGAACCCCTTTTTTATTATTTGATAAGAAGAAATAAGCATTCCATATGGTATCGTATTGTTGCGTGCAGCCAATAGATGGCGCTGCCAATGCGCTAAATTTTTAATTGTACGTAATTACCTCACTGAAGTTTTTCCCAATAGGTGGATAGGAAGAAGATGACCGATTGAGTGGCCAACAAGATCTCCAGATCTCACCCCGTTAGACTTGTGGATGGGGGTATTTACACAGTAAAGTTTATGTGACTAAACCAAACGACATAGCAGAACTTCAGAACTTCAAATTCTGCATGAAATTAGAAGAGTAACGCCGGAAAGTTACAGACTGTTAGGGATGGAATTTATAATCGATTAGGGTATTGTCAAGTGAGAGGTGGCGAGCATTTTGAACATCTGATGCGTTAAAATCGTTCTAGTCAAAAATTTATTTTTATTTTTTCGCCTTTTACTGTTTAAGAAAAATTAAAAATAAAAACGTAGCTGTATTCCCAATTGAACAAGCTTTAAGAAAAAAAAATTACTCAACATACCCTTCCATTAAAAAAAATAGTTAGGGGTTGTTTCATCCTTCCAAATAATTGAAAAGTTAAAGAAATCCATTTATAATATGCGCCATAAAAATAAAAATTGACCTGTTCCAAGAATTTTACTACAAATGGCAATTTTCTAAGTTACAGAATTTATTCCAGTTAAACTTTCCACTCCACTGCGGTGTTTATGAGCAGCATGTAATTTTTTTAAAATTTTCATAAAGAAATAATTTTGTAAATAATAAAGTAAATTGAGAGTACTGTATTAAATGTGTTTTGTCGAATATTTTATGTTAGTGTAAATATTTTTAGAAATAGGCGATTTAGAATTACATGTTTATTATAAATAAATAATTTAGAATTTTTGAAATGTATATACAAAGAAAATAAGCTTAGGATTGTAATAATTAGAAAAATTGATTTAATGATGTTATGATAATATGGATGTTAGAAGGAAACTGTAGGTAGTAAGAAGTTCGGAAATTGAACGAGTGAGGGCGGGCGTAGCTATTGTAAGTTAAAGTCCCCGGTTCGACTTTATTACCAGCCTCCGTCCGGTTTACGAATGAGTCACGGAAGCAATATGGAACTCGGGTCGCCAAGTGGTTTAGCGGTTTGGCCTAGCCGACTTTGAAACTCGTGTCACTCGGCGGCGTGGGTTCGAATTCCACCATTAGCCATGTATGTTTGTTCAGTCTAATGATTTAGACCCAGCTTTAATACACGTCGTAATTGTCTGATTCAACGTTACATGTGGACATTGCCGCGACATTTTTTCGTTGTTTAAACGTAACCATAACACACGAATTCAACGTTTGTTACATGTTATTCCACAACGTTTTTTATACGAATGTATGCACTGGGATTTAACGTAGAAATACCGTGGACAAAGATGTTTAAAAGAAGTTGATTCGAGCGTTGTTAAAACGTATTAATAACACACGAATTCAACGTTGATTAATTGTTATTCTACAACGTTTCTTACACGTGGACAGAGACGTTTAAAAGAAATTGATTGCCGCGACATTTTTTCGTTGTTTCAACGTAACAATACCACACAAATTCAACGTTTGGTTACATGTTATTTTACAACGTTTTTTACACGTACGTGTTTTCGCTGGGTATAAATCACATTTCCATTTTTCAATAATTTTTTTCTTCAAAATTTTCTTATGCAACATAGTGGTTCATTAACATTTTTGTACTCAGAAAAATGGGTGCTTTCAAATGACATTTTCAAAAAGTAGGTTGTCATTTAAAAAAATGTCGATGACGTCACGTCCTAAAAGTGGTAACTGACATAAAATTAAAATTGATTGGAAAAGATGTCTTTTTTAAAAATAAAATCGAACTGTCCGAGCATTTTTCCAAAAAGTCGACGCCATGGGGTATTTTTTCGCTTGGTGCGTTACTTTATTCATTTATACCTATTTTATTTATTCACAACTACTTCACTGCTTTAAAAAAGTTTATAAAAGAATAACAATATTTCTCATACAAAAATACTTTTAATAATTAACAATACTGATAAAATTTGACATATTGTATTTTATGGTTTCTGTATGTGTATATAAATTAATCTAAACAATAAGTAATAATGTAAATAAAGTAAACAAATTCGCATAGGATCTTAAGCTCATGTGGCAATTAATGCATTCATAAATAAAATTTGATGCGATTTTCTTCACTTTGAATCTGGTTCAGTTGAACGTCACTTTAAACCTTCTTTTTATAATTGTCCCCAAAAGTTTCAGTCATTTCTTTTTTGCTAAGCAGAGGTTCAAATAAGTTCACGTTATGAACTTTATTACTGTAAAATAACTTTTTTGGTACACGCTCCGCAAAATGGTCGCTTAGGGGACTATTTTCAGAACGAAAAACGTATCTTTAGCAACCTCAATCGTCATAGTAACACTTAGAATCCCCTAAAAATTTTTAGCG
Source organism: Dorcus hopei (assembly GCA_033060865.1). NCBI lineage: Eukaryota > Metazoa > Arthropoda > Insecta > Coleoptera > Lucanidae > Dorcus > Dorcus hopei. The sequence continues at coordinate 2,578,670 of CM065419.1, forward strand.
ACCTAGTACTTAAAGCTGCCATGGCAACACTTTAGCGGCTTCTTTTAACCAAGTTTCAATGAAATAAATCAAGTAACTAAGTATAAAATTCAACTCGTTGTTATGATTACCGATCATTGCCATGTCTGATGAGAGGGACAATTATTTAGATTTGCTATTTCGAAATTCGAGCCATTTAACATTAATGTTGGTGATTTGGCGAGCGTGTACCAAAAAATATTGTATGTACCACGTACGCGAAATGGTTTTAGGGGACTCATCTCATTAAGGACGAGGCGACGAAGGAGGTCGTCTAAACACAAACTATATAGAAACCGGTCACCAAATCCTATTCTCCGACACAAAACTTCTAGCCCGCTCATCTCATTTTTTCAATCGTAAAATTGAATTCATGAATTCATAGAAATCCTCAAACATCTCAATAACCTGAACCGTGATACTGGCTTTTACCTCCACAATGCCTGGAAATATCTCATTAACGATCCGTCACGCCCCAACAGACCAATCCCCGGTCACCGTTCCGACCCACTACCCCCACCGATTACTATAAATACCACGACAACAGACATACCCACTCAGTCTCAACGACTAACGAGAAGCAGCAGCAACACCACCAGCAGCAGCAACCCTGAAGAAGTTCTTCTACAATGGAGAACGAAACGTCGGCAGTAGAAAAAGTCAACATGACGCGGTTCTAACCAGAAGCCAATTCAAACAGTAATTATTCAGCAAAATTGTTGGTTGCAAGTCAGCAGGATTGCAATGGGGGCCCCGAGCATATTCTATATAGCTATTTCGACCCTAACTGGGGCCTCATCAGCAGAACAGTAGTCCGAGAACTCCATGACAACCCCGACAACCAACAAGATATTATACGCAGGTAGCGCGTAAATGCAAACGTGTCAAATAAGTGAGCCGAAGCACGGATAATTATTCATTTTATTTACATATTCAGTCTGACAATTCAAAATCAGTAGTGTCATTACTAACAACGCACGGTAACCATGGCGAATGAAATAAATTTGGAAATAATAATGTAATAAAGCTTCCAGTGATAATTACTATGTGCATTCTTATAAGGTTCTCAGTGTATGTAATTGTTGTTCAGTGACTTTCACTAAAAGCATTTATGAGACGGCGTTATATGGAGCCGCCCCATAGTGCGCTGGAGTAGTTTTCCAGCAAGATAATGCCCGACCCCATAGCGCATAAATTTGTAGAAACATTCTGCAACAAGCAGAGGTAGAAGTTCTTCCTTGGTCAGCTCGTTCTCCGGGTTTGAATCCCATAGAACATGTGTGGGATATCATGGGTCGACGTTTAAGACGTATTCCTCAACAAGCAAACAGTTTGGAGGATCTGCGTCGTCACCTATAGCAAGCTTGGGATGAGATTACCTCAAGAAAACATCGATCATCTTATTCGAAACTTGCCCCGGCGAGTTAGGGAATGTATTGTTAACCGTGGCGACGTGACACATTTTAAAATTTTTCCCTTAATTTTTGTTATTATTATAGTGAAATCAATTACTTCTTTATCTAAGAGAAATAAACTGTGAAAATTTTAACCTTGTAACTTGATTTCTTCTGGGTGGTGCATTTTTATTGGCATGTAGTTTATTATAAGTACGGATATTAAAGGGATCCAATATAAAAAGCGCAGGCAATTCTTGCAATTCTTCATCCGATCTGCTTATGCTAAACTGGGGTTATTAGAATTGCATTATCAAGAAAACAAAACTGATAATACATTTTTTTTTGTAAAAAAGCCTTGCAGAAGAAACATGAAAAATCTTAAATGTTCTTGTGCATGCAACAATTGAAAACCTAAGAGCAAATTTGATTCTTTTATATATTTTTTATGGGTATAAGTAAATGGGTAATTGTAAGAGTTAAATACCAAATGTCCATTACACCATTTCACATCTTGACCAAAATTAAGAAAATTAAAAATCTTTTTTCGAAATATTGTACCGCAGAAAATTTTGTTTGAGTACCAAGAGACACATTCTTAACGGGTCCTACTAAAATTTTGTCTAATATGTCCAACAATTCCAAGTTATAACACTTTTTAATTTTCGTAAATTAAATAGGTACCATTTTTAGCCAACCTAAGAATTGCTCACCGGATCTATTCTACTTATATTTGGTTTTCGAACATGCACAAACTATTGGCGCAAAAATTTTTCTCAAAAATTCAATAAAAATTTTTCTCATATGGTGTGAACATTTTGGCGATCACTGTATATCAGAAATCGATTTAAAAACAACTTCGTGTTAATAAATGTGTACGGTCACAGTAGGATAGTAATGGACTGGCGTATACTGCCAAGCACGTTAGACCACCGACCAAAATCAAACAAATTTGTTTTTCTTGGACATATACGGCAGAATCATTCCAAATTCTCTAATAGGATGTTTGATTCCTACGAAAATGTATCCTAATACTAAAATAATGGATTACGATAAACTAATCATACTAGTATTTGACAGGTCGCCTCTTTGGCACACATAATAGTTATAACGTTATCAAAACAGGGATAAGTCAGGAAAGCAGAGTTCTTCCGAATTCGGCAATACAATAATGAAGTATGACCGTATTGTTCTGCCGAACTTTATTCTGCCGTACACGGCCCAACAAAAGTTCTGCCGAGTCCGGAGTCGGTGTGACCCAAGCTTAAATCAGAATTTTGGACGGAGTTTTCGGTTTTACTTACCGGCTGAAATCGTGCATAGAGAGGTCGTTGATATACAGTCCCGAGTTGATAAGGGAATTGAGATCGGGCATTACCGGCGTGCCTAAGTACATCATCATTTTCCAGTTGTCCATGTAGATCATTTGGCCTAAAATGATTAAAGAATTACATGAAATAAATTGATTTAAACTTAAGAGGCCTTTTACAAAGCGCTAATTTTTAAAAGTTTTTCTGAGTAACCATTGTAAATTATAAGCAAAAATTTTCTGTACGCATTCATGAGATAATTATCTAAGTCTCACGTTGACTTAAAAAAAATTTTTTTTTTTTTTTTGGAAAAATGAAATCGATATCTCAAAAACTATAGGAAATTTTGAGAAAAACGATAACGTAAGACCTAGATATGAAGTTCTACAGCGTATTTAAAAAAATCAGTTCTGTGAATTTAATAAAAGCTGAGAAAAACAGCTTCAAAATTTTCGGGAAACATCGTCGTCATAATACAGCGCCTCTAACGAAGAGCTATCTAAACTGCAAATTTTAGAGCTAATGTGCCCCGAATACGAAATTTGTATTTTAGGCAGCTCTCCGTTAGAGGCGTACATTTATAACGACGTTGGTGTCCACTTTTATAACGAGTGCAACTTTAATTAAAACCCAACTACCCGATATTTTATTCCCGACAATTGAAAAAATAAATAAATAAATGAATGATTACCTACCAGTTGATAAAAACAAGCACATTGACTTAACCAGTACTGGGAGGTACCGTTAGATCTGCTATCGTCTCAGTTGGATACCTGCGTAATACCCTCGGCAGCTTACTAGAAGCGTAGAGCAAGGGATGGGGTCGACATTCTTAATAAAAGAAAATCCACAGTGGAGGAAGTAATTATATTTAAAAAAAATAGTAATCAGTATTGGACGCCAACTGGAGAAAATATTAGATACCTGAGGTATTACTTTAAATCTAAAACAAATCGACCCCAGTATCAAACAATTTGGATGTATGCAAGATAACAAATCAACAAAATTCATTAAAATACATAACTGGTAATATTCAAATTTTCACAAGACTGAAGGTCTAAAATATTGTAAAGAAGTGTTTCAAAATACAAGGCAGAAATTAGTCAACGCCGAAAGCTTTCTTTGTCTCACATTTAAATTACAAGACAAGTTCATAAATCTGATAAATATCTAAATCAATTAAAGTGTTACAAACAAATATTCAAAATGAGAATTTACGTTTAAAGTTCTAAAGTGAATGTGAACTAAAATAAACAAACTTAAATTCGACAACAAATTTACCGCCACGTCAGAAATGATGGGAGTCCAAACAGGTTATGTTACTGATTTGCAGAAGGCAAACAAGTATACCGAAAGAACTAGTAATAGTAGGAATAAAATTCGGTCCTCGCAAGTATGACAATAACAGAACGAGGTGGGCTGGTAACCTTACTGTAGAACTTAGGTGTTGGTGTGAGGTTACTTGCAGACTTCAATGTTCAACGGAGTCCGAGCGAAGATGTCAACAACAGTCGTTAGAGGCTTCGACGCATGAAGTGACAGGAGTCGGACTAGGGGCCTTATTCTCAACCTGTTCGAAAAGATTCGTATGCGAAAATGACGTCACAATGACGTAATTTCCGAACTTTTGTACAAGAATCTACGTCATTTTGACGTCATTTTCGCATACGAATCTTTTCGAACGGGTTGAGAATAGGGCTCCAGAAGATTAAACTTGTGAAAAATTTGGAGCATCTGCGATCAGGTTAGAACTGCATTCATACTTCGAGTTCAACGAATGTCTAAGTTTCCAAAGAATGGTTACAATAAGCTAGCACAACTTGCCTGAATAATAGAAAATTTGTTCTAGAAAAGTGAAATTATAACGAGAAAATATGACTTACCGTCTACAACATCGTTTTTCAACCTGGGGGTCGCGGTGATATTAAAGGGGGGTCGCGAAAATAGCCTAAACAATAATAAAATCATTTTATGACATCATACCATACATTTATGTACAGGGTGGATCAATTTCGATGTCTCTTATGGACAACTCTGTAACTATAAGAGATAGAAAAAAACTAATGGCCAAGTCTCGATCTCTTTTTTAGAGATAAAGTCAATAGTGTAAACAAAAATTGGCCATCTTCTTTTGTTTTCGAGTTATAAGCCAAAATTGAGATTTTCGAATTTTCGTCAATCAGTCATCTCTCGTTTATTTTTCCAGATATTAAAAAACTGTTTTGACATTATTAGGACACTTTGTTGCAAGTCAAATTTCATAATTGGAAAACTTAAAATTATCGACTTATTGAGTAACAAACATTTTAGTTGAGCATGTAAATTCCGATCATTCTTTGCAGTACGACAACCGCGTTAATTCGGTCACTTGGTAACATGTTTGATCATAGTTCAATTAAGTGATGCGACTTGCAATAATTAGCGTAGGTGGGGACCCGATGTTTTAAAAACTCTTTTACCTGGAAAAGGGGGCAAATTTTTGTAATCGGTACGAAAAGTTGCGGTTAGGCATCAGTGCCATTTTTCTTAAGTTAAATTTAGTGTTAAGTATGATTAGTGTAATTATGAGTAAGTAACTTTAATATATTTTATTAATTTTACTAGACATTTCTCTGTTCCCGTCGCGATTTCCCTAGAACCCTTTTCAGCTCTTTTAGAACCGTTTGCCTGACTTGGAAAGCTCGGCCAATCAGGATAATTCAGGCATACGGATTCGATCTTAGCGTCTAATCAATTAATTAATTGTTTAAGTGTAATTATTATATACGAGTGCCGCTTGCTCGGGTGACGTGTTTGACGATTTAAACGAGGCTCGTATAACAACTTTTTCGAATACAATTCAGTGGTGTAGTTGGTTTTTTGATATTTAATTAAATTTTCGAGTTATAGCACAAAGTTATATATTTTTTTAATGGAAATCATAGTTGGCAATGTCATCATTAAATAGAGATTTTTTTCTGTTTTCAAAAATATATACTTTGTTGGGTTTATTTCTTACAGTTAATAGAATAAAACGCCTTTTTTATTATTTTTGGGTGCATTCTTTTCTTAGAAGGCTAGTTTCAACAAAAGCCGACAATTTTCTTTTGTTTTTATTAAATATTAACAAAGATTTGAAGATTGGGTAGCACAAGAGTGAGAGGTATTGCGATAAACATAAGAGATAGAAAGCTAGCACCGATAGAGCTGGGTTGGGTTGCAACATGAGTTGGCTGTGTATTTTAGTGCGGCAGTGTTGAAATTGTGATTTATTTTGATATTATTTTCTGAGTTTTAAGTTATTTGTTGTGATATATCAAGAGTTGTGTTTATTATCTACTTACATTTCAATATTCTTTAACTTTTTCTGCAATAATTTCTTATTTTTAAGATGTTTTTAATTTATACATATAATTTAGTTCATTATCCCATGAAATGCATATTTGATCGAAAGAAATGCGTTTTAAACTTAAATATTAAATGAAGTTACATAATTTCGAATTTCACCCAAACCACATGGGATCGGTATTGTTGTAGTCGTTGTGACTCTTAGAGGATGCTCGTTCTATCTTTCTTTCTCTTTATGCGGTTGCAACTGTCAAAATATTTGAACAAGAGTTGATATTTAATAAAAACAAACAAAAAAATTGTCGGCCTTTGTTCAAACCAGCCTACTAAGAATAGAATACACCCAAGAATAATAAAAAAGGCGTTTTATTCTATTAATTGTAACAAATAAACCCAACAAAGTATATATTTTTGAAAACAGAAAAACAAAATATCTATTTAAGGGTGGCATTGCCTACTATGATTTCCATTTAAAAAATATAACTTTATGTTATAACTCGAAAATTTTATTAAATATCAAGAAACCAACTACACCACTGAATTGTATTCAAAAAAGTGTCCTAATAATGTCAAAACAGTTTTTTAATATCTGTAAAAATAAAAGAGATATGCGCGATTGACGAAAAGTCGAAAATGTCAATTTTTGCCTATAACTCGAAAACAAAAGAAGATAGCCAATTTTTGTTTAGTCTATTGACTTTATCTCTAAAAAAGAGATCGAGACTTGGCCACTAGTTTTTTTCTAACTCTTATAGTTAGAGAGATGCCCATAAGAGACATCGAAATTGATCCACCCTGTACATACCCGTCACTATAAACGCAGCGACATAAAATTATAGGAGGGTCGCGAAGTATTAATTTTATTTATATTTACTCTTTGGGGGGTCACGGAGCTAAGAAGGTTGAGAATCGCTGGTCTACAATGATTTACAATCCCAAAAACTAATTAATTAAAGATGGCCAAGAAGTTGCTTCGATAGAGTCGAATAATAATTACACTTAGGGATAAACGATTCCCATACGCAAGTGAAAAAAATAGTTTTTCTCTCTAAGGAACAAATCCAAAACACGTGCGATGCACAACAAGTGAGAACATCGACCGATTTAGTGATTTGTCACGAGAAATATGACGAGAAATCGTAATAAAATGGAGAATGTGTGCAGTGGTGCCAAAGGTAATCACCAAAATCTGCGTAAATAATACGGGAAAAACTCGAGATTATGTTGGGAACAATGAACTTGTGGCCAACCCAAAAGTGTTACTAAAACAGTTGATCGGAACAAAAAAAAAGGTTCTGAATAATTAAAACAGAAAATCTAAGCGGCGCGGCGCGGTAAAATTACAAGATGAAATTCACTCAACAGATTGAGACAAATGAGGGCAACAATAATTGAGCACAGAAACTGCGATTCAATCGAAAATTATGAAAATTTTAGAAACGTGCATAAAAAAAAACGTGTGTTTATGAGCGACGTTCAGCGACAGCCAACGAGTTCGTGAAATTTTGCTGAGCGAGAGGTTGACCCGTAACAGGCGCTGTATTACAACGACGATATTTCTCGAAAATTTTGAAGCTGTTTTTCTCAGCTATTATTAAATTTACAGAACGAATTTTTTTAAAATATGCTGAAGAACATAATATCTAGGTCTCACGTTATCGTTTTTCTCAAAATTTCCTATAGTTTTTGAGATATCGATTTGATATTTCCAAAAAAAAAAAAATTAAAAAAATGTCAACGTGAAACCTACATAATTAACTCATGAATGAGTACTGAAAATTTGAGCTTATAATTTACAATGGTTACTCAGAAAAACTTTTTTTTTTAAATTAGCACTTTGTAAGTGATTTTCCTGTTGAAAGGCCGGAGGCAAACTCATTTTGTACGAAATGTTAAATGGCACGCATGTTTTAAACGCAACAAACAATAGTATGTATATTGATTTATAAGTTTAGAAAAGTGATAGTTTTCCAGTGAGTGTAAATGTTTGAATTCACGAGTGAGCGTAGCTCACGAGTGGATCAAATTTACACGAACATGGAAATTCACTTTTCTAACGTGTAGATCATGTTATTTTTTCGTGTAGTTGACGAAAATAACGCTAACATTAGCTGTTTTCCCATTATCCACTTTGTGCACGCAAACGAGCCCAAAGGCCCAAGAATTCGCGAAGCGCACTTTCCAGTTGGCGTTTCGATGTTCGCGTTTTACGTTCTCGTTAGAAACACTTTTCTTCACGATTTCAGTTAGCAAGACTTTTTTTCATTCAGTTTATTTATTATGTTGACGTTTCAGAGGTCGAAGATTGATTGATTGATGTTTTATTACTATGTCAACAAATGCCTGACATACCTTGATATATTATTTATTCTTCGACACTCTCATAATAGGCGTTTTCCCGTTAGCTCTGAATTTTGCGCACTAAACACAGTTCAGTTTTAAACCCATAAGCTTCGAGTACAAACTTACGGGAACGTATTTGTAGAGGTGTGACGCACAACAAATTTAAAATGAATTTCAAAAATTGTTTAATTAAGCTTTTTATTAAAATATTAATTATTTTTACATAACGTGTATTTGTTTTGTAGTTATCTTGTAGACACCGTATCAGGGCAGAATTCAAGGTGGGGGAACATGTGCTTCGAGCACAAAAATAACAGGTGGTGCTTGAGAGGGCAGGGGAATAAGGTACTAAATCAACACTCCGTACAGGTAACGCAATCCCATTCCTCTCGTGAGAAGATTGAGAAACAAAGATAATAAATATTTTTGCATTGATGTCCATAATTAGGTATTTGTTGAATGTGAAGTTGAGAAATAATAATTCCTAATTGCATTTTTATATATTTACTTGCTACCGGTTTCGACAAAAAATTGTCTTCATCAGGCCTAAAATTAACAAAGAAAAGAAATTTTAACAATTTTGTATGTAAAATAGTAGAGTTGATATGTAATTAATTTATTTTATGTAATTTATGTATTGTTGATTATGTTAAAATATTTCACTAAATAAAATGTAAAATAAAATAAAATGATAATTGACATGCCTTAGTTATTTTAAACGTTATAAAAATTATGAAAATGAAAATGAAACTGTGTTAATTTGTTAGTAAAAATATTATTATTACAATAATAATCAGGCCTAAAATCGTAAATAAAAATTTTTAACCATTTTTGTAAATAACATTAAAATTAAAATATACAGGCTGTTACAAATTCGAGGCTCACCATTGGGATCTCGGAAACGGTAAGAAATACGAAGTCGGTTAAATTGGGGCAAAGTTGCGTATTTTGGTGCTTAATAATAATCCGTTCTGAAAAGTCTTGTACCATTTGTAGTTTTTGAAATATTCCCAAAAAACAAGAAAACGTAATTTTCTTTTTTATTTTTTTCTGAAGTTATTATTGCAGGGATCTTAACAAAATTAATACATTCTACAGGCACTTTTTTAAGCTCTTTACGATGATATCATTAGATTTTACTTAAAACGTTTCGTCTCGTTCTGACCATCATCAACTTCATTTTTTCTTATGGGCGCCACATTGAGTTTTAATACCATTGAATAGATCTATTTTTTCTGATGCTTTTCCATATATCACACATCCCTATTTAATAATTTGAAACAGCTGGAAATGCAAGAAATTCTTGAAAATAACACTGCAACGAAAAACATGGTATGCAATGAAAACAAAAACCAAAAAGAGCGTGATATACCTTCGGAGTTTTATTTCGTTTATCACAAAAACAGATTTTTGAAAAATTCTTAGATATAAAAATGAAGGATGTGAATCCAAGAAAGACGTAGACTTTTAAAACGTATTGCGCTGACAGCAACAATTTAGTAGTAGCAAGAGAAATTTACTTCCAACAATGACGATGACGCAGTATTTAACTACTTTCGTGATTAAAGCAAGAAAGTATTACAAGAAATTATGTCTTTAAAAATCTCTCATTCTTGTAAATTTAAAAATGTATTCTGCTAACAATAATTTAGTAATAGCAAGATAAATTTACTTCCTATAATACCCAAAAAGATGCCATCCACACAGAACAATATTATTAAGTTAGATGGAAACATTGCACTTTATGGATATTTTCATAAAACTCGAAGGACTTATTGAGATCGCCTTAATGATGATAAGAATTAAAAATTATTAGAAGAGGTAATTCATAGTTATTTACAAAATGTTTAAAATTATGAGACTACAGGAAATAATGTTTCCTCGAGCAGCAACATCTTTTAAGATACGAGTTTTCTAAAGATATGCGCATAATTTAATTTGATATTTTCTAGCTTTTTAATAATAATAATGTATAATTTAATTACAAATCTAATCAACTATTGTTTTGTAGTTGTCTTTCTGGATACTGTTGGAAGGAAATATCGCTCGCTATTACTGAATTGTTGTTGTTAAGACCACAAACATTTTTTAAATTTTCTTGTATACATGACATTCATTTTTAGATCTAAAAATTTTACTAAAATCTGTTTTTGTGATAAACGAAATAAAACTCCGAAGGTATGTCACGCTTTTTTTTGTTTTTGTTTTCATTGCATACCGTGTTTTTCGTTGCAGTGTTATTTTCAAGAATTTCTTGCATTTCCAGCTGTTTCAAATTATTAAATAGGGATGTGTGATATATGGAAAAGCATCAGAAAAAATAGATCTATTCAATGGTATTAAAACTCAATGTGGCGCCCATAAGAAAAAATGAAGTTGATGATGGTCAGAACGAGACGAAACGTTTTAAGTAAAATCTAATGATATCATCGTAAAGAGCTTAAAAAAGTGCCTGTAGAATGTATTAATTTTGTTAAGATCCCTGCAATAATAACTTCAGAAAAAAATAAAAAAGAAAATTACGTTTTCTTGTTTTTTGGGAATATTTCAAAAACTACAAATGGTACAAGACTTTTCAGAACGGATTATTATTAAGCACCAAAATACGCAACTTTGCCCCAATTTAACCGACTTCGTATTTCTTACCGTTTCCGAGATCCCAATGGTGAGCCTCGAATTTGTAACAGCCTGTATTTAATTTTTTTTGTATAATTTAAATGTTATTGAGTACGTAAATTTTTGTTTGTGCTAAATTAATATTGTAATAAATTATATAATATGATAATTAATATGCATTAAACAATGTAATAGTTATAAAATTTTTATGAAATTCAAAATGATAATGTAAAACAACGTGGTTGTAAAAATATGAGGTTAAATTAAATTTTATTAACTAATATTAGTAGTTTGCTTAATTTTAATTATTGGTATGATAATTATGGATAAATACTTACAGTTAATAGTCAAAATTCATAATGATAAACATCATATGAATAAAATTATTGGAAAAGAAAGATATATAAATTCAAACTGTAATGGCTGAAGGCAGGTTAATGACGTATAGAAGTAAATAAAATAGATTGTTTTATCAATACTATAGGTTAAGAGATTTGTAGATTGGCTTAAAATTTAGATATATTTGGTCGTTTAGACATTCTTGTGTATTTTGGTTTTTTAATTTATGCATTTCATATTCTTCTAAGAGTGTAAGTTTATAACTTTTATCTTTTTGGTGTAATAATTGTGTTTTGTTTATGTCTAATGTATGTCCGTTTTCGTGTAAATGTTTACTTGCGTTAGAATTTATTTCACCTATGTAAGTAGCAGTACAATTTTTACAGTGTAATTGATAAACACCGTTTTTTTTTCTAATTTATTAATTTGATCTTTATTGTTTTGTAGATTATAAAGTAAATTAGACTTTTGTGTAGTGGTGGAGTTAATACTGTATTTGTGAAATATTTTATCTAATTTATAGTTAATATTGCCTTGATATGTAATTTGTTTAAACGTAGTTGTTGTTTTATTGTGTGTTTTATTATTTATTTTATTAAATATATTCGTATTGTAATTGTTATTATGAGCTATTTGTTTTATTATGTTGTATTCATGTATTTGATATTCTTGTGAAACAGGTGTATTATCTAAACGGTTTAAATAATATCTAAAAGCTGCTTGTTTGTGTTTGTAATGGTGATTGAAATCGTTAGGAATTATTATGTCTGTTTGTGTAGGTTTATGATATATGTTAAATTCTATTTTGTTATTATTTTTATGAAGAGTAAGATCAAGAAAATTTAATTTATTATCTTTTTCAATTTCTATTGTAAATTTAATATTGTCATGTAAATTGTTAATATAATTATGAAATTCTTGAAGTAAAGAAGGATTATTATTGTTATTCCATATACATGTTGTTGCGTTTTTAAGGGTTCTATTAATTTTTAAAACAAAACGCGAAATAGTTAATAAACTAATTTATTTAAAAGTAACACTCATTTATTTATAACACAATAATTGTCACAATATTATATCGTCAACATATCGTTTCCAATATTTAATGTGTTTATTGTATTTGTTATTTGTATTTAAGATTATTTGTTCTAATGAGTCCATGTAAATATTGGCAATAAGATATGCATTGGGTGCACCATGGGTAGACCGTCAGTCATTTTGTAGAAGTTATTATTAAATTTGAAAAAAGTTTGTGTAGTGGTTAATTTAAATAGTTTAATTAAGCTGTCTGTACCTTGTTGATTTTGTATGTGTTTGTTAAGTAAATTATGCATTATTTCTAATGTTTCGTTTATTGGAATATTGGTATATTAATTGGTTACGTCAAAAGAGATTAAGATATCATTGGAGTTTATAGTGATATTGTTTAAGTCTTGAATGAGTTCTTGTGAGTTATTTAAAGTGTATTTAGTGTTGTATTGTGTAGTTTCATTGAATATTTTTGTAAGATGTTTGGTAAGATTGTATGTAGGTGAATTTATAGAGTTGATAATGGGTCTTATTGGTATGTTGGGTTTGTGTAATTTGGGTTGACTGTATAATCGTGGAATTGTCGGATTCATAGGTATTAGTTTATTATATGTAATATTATTAATGTATTTGAGTAATGTATCTTTTGTTTCTTTAATAGTATTTTTCGTATTATTGATAAGTGAATTTAAAGGATTTTTGTTGATTTTAGTAAAATTATTAGTTGCAAGAAAATGTTTAGTTTTGTTATTGTAGTCATCTTTATCCATAATTACCATACCTCCGTTTTTGTCAGCTTTCGTGATGATATATACCGTCTGTCTTATGAAAAACGCACGACACTATAACTCTGTTATTAATGATTCGATTTCAATAATTCAAAAAGCACATAAGACTAGTTTAAAAATACTACAAAAGGATAGCATTTTAGATTTTTTTAAATATGACATTTATGTCAGGTGATAGTCAACTTTTTTTTTTAAATGGCGGCAGATATTTTTTTTACTCAGTTTAATAGAGATTTATTTTCTAAATTCAATTATTTAAAAGTCGATTTCGAAATATCAAATTTGGGGGGGGGACAATCGAAAAACTTTCGGAAAAGTGAACTCACTGTGCGGGTACTCAAATTAAAGGTCTCAAAGAGGAAAATCAGATAATCGAAAAATTGAAGGAAGAAAAATTAATATTCGATTTCACCAACGCGGATTGAGAATAGCTGTCGGTTTAACTCTAGTTTACCCTATTACTTTCTTATAAATGTCTCAGAATTAATCTGAGTGATAGTATCAATCCGGTTTGGTGAAATCGGACATAGTGAATCTTAGTCTGTACCGTCGAAATACGACATGGTAACGATGCGCTTTTTGAATCCACTTAATCATCTCCACCTCGCTATAGGCGAATAACTCTTGCCAAGATGTTTAATTTCAACTTGATTTTGTAAATACTGTAGGGAAATAATTTCGCTTTTTAAACAAAAATGAAGTGTGGGATGGAAAAAAATGTAGAGTTTTTAAAATTTTATAATTATTATAAATATTGAAAAGTTGAAGATCTAGCAGGATAGCAGTCAAAAGGGGGCAATTAAAAGTTTACTCTTGTTTGATTGCCAAGCTTTCGGAAAGTATTTATTTCCTTCATCAGGGCGGCTATAATGTTAATATGAACGTGTTACACAATTGAAAATGATGATTTTAAAATTCTACTTACATCTAAGTGAGGTTATGAGAGCTAAAGTTGCACATGTGAACAAGCCAGGAATAAATTTCTTAAGTAGTAACCATTATTAACAATTCATAAAGTTGTGTTGTAAAACAAATTAAAATTTAAAAGTCACAGTTTAAAATGATGGACAAAACATTTAAAACGTTAACGTGCACAATGGCGCCTAACTGGTAACGCTTGTAGGTTAGATTAAACTCATTTGGAGGGAAAAGATCCCGGCGGGAAATTTGAAAAACAGACTGTAATCCTGATAGAGTTAAAGAGAACAAGAAATTCTTAAAATTATTAATTAGATACAGAGATTGGTGCTGGCACAAAATTTGTGGAAATTTAACTGTAATAAAGGGACAAAAATTAGTTATACGTTCAAAAATGTTAAAAAATTAAACTACTCAAGTTTGTATTAGAAGTATTGTGTGTGTTAATATTTGTTAATAAATTATGATAAATTAAACTTAAGTTTGAAATATCAGTTTGTTTATTTATAGTATTATTATTTATGAGAATGTGATACATTTCTAAGAAATTACGTTTGAAGTAGTTGGGTTCGATAATTAAAATTTCGGAATTTTCATAATCGAAATTGTGTTTGGTTTGTTTGACGTGGTCAGCAAGGGCACAACAACCAATTTCTCGTTCATTGTGAGAATCACTTTTGTGTGACGAGATACGAGATTTTAGATACCTACAAGTTTGACCTATGTAGACACTGTCACACTGTTCACAAGGTATTTTGTAGATCACATTGGATTGGTCAAATTTATCAGTAGGGGTTTTTAGTTTACTGAAAATAGTTTTGAGGGTTAAAATTTGTCGGTTGGCTATTTTTAAGTTAAGGTCATAATGTAAGAGAATTTTTTGTAACTTGGGTGTAAGATGTTGAATAAAGAGCAATGATCTGAATTTGGTATTGTTTATGTTAACGTTGGTAGTATCGTTTTGTCTGGATTCAATACCAGGCATATGTGTAAAATTGAAAGTGTTATTGTTGTTAGATTGATTCATTATTTTGTTGACCAAAGTCACAGGATAACCATTTTCAAGAAAAATCGATTTAAGTTTGGCAAGGTTGGTAGCAAGAAAAGATGAATCAGAAATCCTTTCGACTCTTAACCGTAAGTCTTTAAGAACGTTGATCTTTATTTTTAGAGTGTGGTAGGAGTTATAGTTTATGTACCTATTAGAAGAAATAGGTTTGGAATACCAATCAATTAAGATCGTGGTGTCCTGTCTGATAACTTTCGTGTCAAGGAAGGGAACACTACAGTTTTCTTCACACTCAATAGTAAATTTGATGTTGTGGTCATACTGATTAAAGATGTCAAGGATCTCGTCTTGTTTACTGTCAGGTATTGCACAAATTATATCGTCAACAAATTTCTTTAGAAACGGAATATTGAATGAAAGTTTGGGAATGCAGTCATCCAATAACTGGTCAACAACGTATTGAGCCAAGATTGGGGAAAGTTTACTGCCCATGGGTTAGCCTTTTTTCAGTCTGTAATATTTCTCTTCAAAAACACAGTAGGAAGTGTCAAAAATGAATTTAATCATTTCTAAAAATTTACTTAAGGGTAGTTGGCAGTTAGGTTTGATGTAAGTCCATTTATTTGTTATACTGTTAGCTACTTGTTGGTACGTGAGATTACTGAAGAGTGACACAACGTCTAAACTAATTAGAACATAACCTTGGGGCAGTGTGGAGTCTCTCATAGATTCTACAAATTGAAAAGTGTCTTTGATGTAATATTGATTGTCAAATTGATATGATTTTTTTAAAATGTCAGCTACGAATTTGGATAATTTGTTCGTAGGACTGTTGATAGAAGGAACAATTGGTCTGAGACTAAGTGTAGGCTTATGGATCTTTGGAAGACCGTAGTACTTAAGAGCAATGGAATTGTATGTCATAAGATCTTTTGCTTCACTGTTATTAATTAATTTTTCTTTTTTTAGTTCAGAAATCAAAGTGTTGTATTTTCTTTGGTAGATGCTAGTGGGGTTACGGTCAAGAAGTTGGTAACTGTCGGAGTCATTGAGAAGATTGTCAGAGAGATCAATGTAATCTTTTTTGTCCATAGTGACAGTGACATTACCTTTATCAGATTGAACTAAAATGATGTCAGGATGTTCTTTAAGAAAACGTTTGCATACTAAGGTTCTTTTATAGTAATAATTATTGTGCTTTTTGTTGTGATAAGTGTAATTAGTTATGGCATTGGTTAAACGTGCTCTGCATTGGTTTTTATCATTTTGATTGAGATGAGAAATTGCAAACTCACAGTCAGCAATGATTCTAGGAATGGAAATGTGTTGCATACTGGGTTCAAGGCTAAATTTTGGACCTAAAAATAAATATTGCTCAAAATGTCCCCCGCCTTGTTGAATACATAGCTGACACCTTCTAGTTACCCCTTGTAGAGCATTTAAGATTAAATTGAGAGGTATCTCGTGACAAGTGCGGATAATTCTCTGCCTTAAAATAACCTCATTTTCGGGTGGTGTTAAATAAACACGGTCTTGAACATAGCTCCATAACCAAAAGTCGAGCGGCGTAAGATCAGGTGAACGCGTAGGCCACCGAACTGTCCCATATGTCCCCATCCATTTTTGGCCAAATTTAGTATTCAACCAGTTAACGTTTTGCCTGGCATTATGTGGAGGAGCGCCATCCAGTTGAAAATACAATCTATTTAATTCTGCGAGAGGTAATTCATCCAAAAAGTTGTCCAAATTGGTAGTTAGTAGCTGGTGATACTTGTTTTGATCTAGAGTACCATTGATGAAAATAGGTCCAATCAATCTATCAGCGAAAATACCACACCATACATTTACAGAGAATCTATGTTGCCGATTGGTATCCACTGTAACCCTCGGATTTTGTTGACTCCAATAACGGTGAATATTTCTGTTAAAAATGCCGTTATTACTAAAAGTGCATTCATCCTACCAGATAATATTTCTGTAAAAAAGTCCATTTTGACGCAACATGTTTAAATAAAAAACACAAAATTGCTGTCGTCGATTTTGATCGTTTTCATACAATGCTTGTACTTTCTGTGGGATATACGGTTTAAATTTGTATTTTTTTATGATTTTGTGAACGGTGTAATTTGATGTACCAATGTTATGTGCAATTTCCCGAGTTGAAGTTCTTGGATTTTCTTGAACAGTAAGAAAGACATCTAGTTCTACATTTTCACGAAATTGACGTTGCTGTTTCTTGGGTTTCTTAAAACTTCCGTGATTTCTTAAATTTTGTTCAAGTCTTCTAAATTTCTGACGGTTAGGAACTTCTCTATCAGGAAAGCGAGCTGCGTAAAGGCGCTCAGCTTGACCAGAATTTTTGTGGCACTCGAAAAACACTTGCACCATATCAGTTAACTGATTGTTATCCATAATGAAATAACAACGGTATAACAAAATAATAACAAGACGGTAACAAACAATACAAACAAGAATAAATGAAAACAAGTTGACAGATAAATATTTAAATCGTAAAAGACAGTTACTGTTTTGTGCAATTTGATAGGAATCCAAAGCATACTTGAAAATTTTATTAAAAAAGCAATTTCCATTTTTCAAAAACATTCTACAAAGAAATATCAAGTTGCAATATATCGTTTAATTCCGAAAATAAATCTCTATCAAACTGAGTAAAAAAAAATATCTGCCGCCATTTGAAAAAAAAAAAGTTGACTATCGCCTGACAAAAACCTAAAATTTAAAAAAATCTAAAATGCTATCCTTTTGTAGTATTTTTAAACTAGTCTTACGTGTTTTTTGAATTATTGAAATCATATCATTAATAACAGAGTTATAATGTCGTGCATTTTTCATAAGACAGACGGTATATGGAATAACAATAATAATCCTTCTTTACTTCAAGAATTTCATAATTATATTAACAATTTACATGACAATATTAAATTTACAATAGAAATTGAAAAAGATAATAAATTAAATTTTCTTGATCTTACTCTTTGTAAAAATAATAACAAAATAGAATTTAACATATATCATAAACCTACACAAACAGACATAATAATTCCTAACGATTCCAATCACCATTACAAACACAAACAAGCAGCTTTTAGATATTATTTAAACCGTTTAGATAATACACCTATTTCACAAGAATATCAAATACATGAATACAACATAATAAAACAAATAGCTCATAATAACAATTACAATACGAATATATTTAATAAAATAAATAATAAAACACACAATAAAACAACAACTACGTTTAAACAAATTACATATCAAGGCAATATTAACTATAAATTAGATAAAATATTTCACAAATACAATATTAACTCCACCACTACACAAAAGTCTAATTTACTTTATAATCTACAAAACAATAAAGATCAAATTAATAAATTAGAAAAAAAAACGGTGTTTATCAATTACACTGTAAAAATTGTACTGCTACTTACATAGGTGAAACAGGACGCAACATCAACACTAGAATTAAAGAACATATCAGAGACAAAATAAATTCTAACGTAGGTAAACATTTACACGAAAACGGACATACATTAGACATAAACAAAACACAATTATTACACCAAAAAGATAAAAGTTATAAACTTACACTCTTAGAAGAATATGAAATACATAAATTAAAAAACCAAAATACACAAGAATGTCTAAACGACCAAATATATCTAAATTTTAAGCCAATCTACAAATATCTTAACCTATAGTATTGATAAAACAATCTATTTTATTTACTTCTACCGTTTGTCCATCTGACAATGAGACATAGGGATTTAACATGGGAAAACAGAAATTGCTTTATATTATCTACCTGAGTACATATACAGGCTGTCTTACGAAAAACGCCCCAAGCTGTAACTCCGTTATTTATAGATTAATTTTAACAAACAAAAAGGCAAATAAAATGAGACTAAAAGTACTATAAGGTGAGTCCAGTTTCAATTTTTTTTTAAATTATCTTCAAGGTCAAACGACTGTCAACTTTTATTTTTCAAATGGCTCGGTATATTTTTTATTATTATATCTGGTAGAGATTTTTTTTCTAAATCCAATACTGTGCAACACTTTGACATTTAAAAAATATTTTTCGTAAAAAAATGAACTAGTCTATTACTCAAAACGTGCTTTTCATAAAAAAATGTTAAAGTTTGTCGTGAAAACAATGTCACTGAGCGTTATTTTTCACAGTTGTTTCAAATTGTCAAGTTATTCTCTTTGTATGATTTATTGTTTCCTAGAAAAAGGCCGATTATGGATAATACTCAGTAGGGTGGGTCATTTTTGTATGGAAAAAAACTAATATTGCGCTTTTGATTTTTAATAGCAAAATTATATTGCCTTTACATGAAAACAGTGTAATGCTAAAATTTAAAGTAAATAGCACATCATCTTCAGGTTGCGCTTTGCCTTGGAAATACGAATAACTTGAATATATTCTAGTAGTCATATAACATAAATGTCTCAAGGAAAATAGGGTTTTTAGAATAAAATAATCATTTATTAATAATTAAAAAAATAATACAAAAGAAAAATTAATGAAAATCATTCAATATTGAAATCTTTCTTGCTATCGAATTTAGGCGTTGCTGCAAGATTCGAGTTTTAATTTTATCCACCTTCTCTTGCCCTTTTAGTATACAGTTTTGATAATAACTCTGTTATTATTATTATTGCAAATACGAACTTTTCATGGCATACTATATGGCCTTTTTCGTATAATTTCAAAAATTCAAATGTAAGGCGCACCCTCTAAATATTAATTAAATTCAAAAATATTTCGTAGGTGTCATAATATCACTAAAAGACAACATAATTTTGCTATTAGGTAAAATTATCTCAAAGTTTGGTTTTTCGACCCACCCTAACACTCAGTTCATTGACTTACGTACTCCAAGCATATTTGGAATGCAATAAAAACACAAGCAGTGCGTCTCTATAGACAGGGATTTTTACCCAAAGCAACTTACACAGTTGTAGACTTAATTTTAATTATTTCATTAATGTTTTCTGTACTGCTTGATTGCTGTTTTTATTGCATTCAAAATATACTTGCAATAAGTCAGTTAGGTGATTGTTATCCATAATCGGCTTTTTTTTAGGAAACAATAAGTTGTACAAGTAGAAGAACTTGATAGTTTAAAACATCTGTGAAAAATAACCTCAGTGACATTGTTTTCACGACAAACTTTAACATTTTTATGAAAAGCACGTTTTGCGTAATAGACTAGTTCATTTCTTTTTTTTACGAAAAATGTTTTCTAAATATCAAAGTGTTGCACATTATTGGATTTAGAAAAAAAATCTCTACCAGATATAATAATAAAAAATATACAGAGCCATTTGAAAAATAAAAGTTGACAGTCGTTTGACTTTGAAGGTAATTTTAAAAAAAATTGAAACTGGACTCACTTTATAGTATTTTTAGTCTCATTTTATTTGCCTTTTTGTTTGTTAAGATAAGTCCATAAATAACGGAGTTATGGCTTGGGGCGTTTTTCGTAAGACAGCCTGTATATGAAATTCTGGGTTATAATCGGAAAGATTATTGCATTCAAAGTGTTTTGATACTAAATTTGTGCAATTTTAGTTCTTAATTATTTAGAAATTAGGAAAAAAAGTTATTATTTTTTTCCGGACAAGATAATTACTAATATTAGTTAATAAAATTTAATTTAACCTCATATTTTTACAACCACGTTGTTTTACATTATCATTTTCAATTTCATAAAAATTTTATAACTATTACATTGTTTAATGCATGTTAATTATCATATTATATAATTTATTACAATATTAATTTAGCACAAATAACATTTAAATTATACAAAAAAAAAATTAAATATATTTTAATTTTAATGTTATTTACAAAAATGGTTAAAAAATTTTTATTTACGATTTTAGGCCTGATTATTATTGTAATAATAATATTTTTACTAACAAATTAACACAGTTTCATTTTCATTTTCATAATTTTTATAACGTTTAAAATAACTAAGGCGTCAATTATCATTTTATTTTATTTTACATTTTATTTAGTGAAATATTTTAACATAATCAATAATACATAAATTACATAAAATAAATTAATTACATATCAACTCTACTATTTTACATGCAAAATTGTTAAAATTTCTTTTCTTTGTTAATTTTAGGCCTGATGAAGACAATTTTTTTGTCGAAACCGTTAGCAAGTAAATATATAAAAATGCAATTAGGAATTATTATTTCTCAACTTCACATTCAACAAATACCTAATTATGGACATCAATGCAAAAATATTTATTATCTTTGTTTCTCAATCTTCTCACGAGAGGAATGGGATTGCGTTACCTGTACGGAGTGTTGATTTAGTACCTTATTCCCCTGCCCTCTCAAGCACCACCTGTTATTTTTGTGCTCGAAGCACATGTTCCCCCACCTTGAATTCTGCCCTGATACGGTGTCTACAAGATAACTACAAAACAAATACACGTTATGTAAAAGTAATTAATATTTTAATAACAAGCTTAATTAAACAATTTTTGAAATTCATTTTAAATTTGTTGTGCGTCACACCTCTACAAATACGTTCCCGTAAGTTTGTACTCGAAGCTCATTGGTTTAAAACTGAACCGTGTTTAGTGCGCAAAATTCAGAGCTAACGGGAAAACTTCTATTATGAGAGTGTCGAAGAATAATAATATATCAAGGTATGTCAGGCATTTGTTGACATAGTAATAAAACATCAATCAATCAATCTTCGACCTCTGAAACGTCAACATAATAAATAAACTGAATGAAAAAAAGTCTTGCTAACTGAAATCGTGAAGAAAAGTGTTTCTAACGAGAAAAGTCCCACTTTTCTTCACGATTTTTGATTCTGTCAACTACACGAAAAAATCCATTTTCCTACCTTTCAACCTCAAATTCTTATCCTCTTGAGCGTCCATTTCATCGCTGAGTATCATTTCTTGTCTGGGTCTCTCGACTGGCCTATCATTCAGCACTGGCTCCACTGATACTAATTCGAAGATGTTGTTGGTTCGGTTTAATATCTGAAACATTCTGTTTTCTGTGTAAAAATACTCGTGCTGAAATCATTTGGACATATGTTCGATTTCATTTATTTAAGGAAACAGAAGACTTTTCTCAAACTTCACTGTCCCGAGCAAATACAATTATTGATACCTAATACATAATATTGATAATCATCTATCTGAAAACTTTACCGATCGTTAAAATCTTCTCATTTCTAGCTGCAACAATTTTGCACACACAACTAACATACTTCTATCGACTGCTTTAGTCATTATTCTTGTAACGATATACATAAATGTCGTATCTTAATCTAATTCTTAACTCAAATTTAACCGTACCAGGAATTAACCAGATATTTTGTGCTAAGACACAGCATTTAATTTAAATAAGTCAAAATCTTTAAATAATGATTAAACTTATTGTGAATCACACTTTGCAGAAACAACTACTTGTACTCCAGAGGGTAAATTTGTGAATTTGTGAATAAACCATTCAGAATTGATCCGTCCTCTGTGATTCTAAAATATCAACTCTTAAACGGTTCTATTCTCTGGAAAGAAAACTTTATGTAAATCCAGAATTACCAACAATATACTAGGATCTTATGCGTGAGTACAAAGTTCTGGGGCACATGTTCAAGGTCAAATTAAACGAATCTTCCAAGGTATCTTATTATTTCCCTCATCATGGGGTACCAAACGAACATAGTAAAACAACAAGGTTAAGGGTTGCTTTCGATGGCTCTGTCCTTTCTGATAATGGCGCATCTATCAATAACCTCCAGATCGTGGGGCCTAAAATTCAGAATGATCTTATTTCCATTCTTTCTCGATTTCGTAAACATCAAGTTGTTGTCTGCGGAGATATCGAAAAGATGTATGGTATGATACTAATAGATCCTGAGCAAAGATGTCTTCAAGGTATTTTTTGGAGAAATTCCCTAGAGGATGTATTATCTATAATATTTAATCTAAATATAACCACTTATGGAACGGCTTCGGCTAGTTTCCTTTCTGTTCGTTGCTTACAACAAATCTCAATTGATTGTCAGACAACCTTTCCAAATGTTAGTCGAGCTCTAGCAAATGACTTCTATGTCGATGATTTCCTTTCAGGAGGCGATTCCATCAAGGAAGTAAAGAACCTGTGTTTGGAGGTATCCCCATTTCTAGAATCAGCTTGTTTTAATCGATGAAAATGGTCTTCTAATAAATCCAAAGCATTAAAGGGCCTAAATCCTGATTATTCCTCTAATCATGTGTATTTTTCAGACTACGAAAGTACAAAAACTCTTGGACTGTATTGGTCCCTTTAATCTGACAATCTGAAATACTGTATTAAAAATCTTGCATCTCCTTCTGTAAATACTAAAAGATCCATGTTATCCATTATATCTCAGATATTTGATCCACTTGGGTTGCTCTCTCCTTGTATCATTATTGTAAAAATTCTTATACAAACACTTTGGTCTCTAAAGATTGACTGGGATCAAGAATTACCCGATACTTAATCAATACTTCTTGGGAAAGATTTTACAATGAATTACAGCAATTACAAATACTTAGATGTGTCATATCAAATAATTTTATTAAACTTCAATTACACAGACTCTTCTATGGTTGCATATGGCGCCTGTCTCTTGTTCTTAGCATAGATTCATTGGGAAATATCCAAGTTTCATTGCTTATAGCAAAGTTCAAAGTATCACCACTTAAGACACTAACGGTTCCAAGACTAGAGCTTTGTGTAGCCTTAGTCTTTATCAAAATTATATATTATCCATTCCTTACCTATTTGTTATCGCAGTAGGAAGTGATTTTAAGCTAGTAAGTTAAATTGAACAAATTTAATTTGATAGTGATTTGATATCATTATAACATACTGCAGTGTTATTGCCTGCACGTTGGTGAAGCCAATTTTAATGCAGTGTTATGGGGTATTTTGCAAAGTGTCTGTTATGCCCCACGTTTTGAATGTCAATTTTAATGCAAGGTTATGTTTCTCAGGGTAATTTGTCAATATTTTTCTAAATTTTTATTTTGGTTATATCTTATTTGTTTATTATTATTCTTATCGCTTTCTTACTTCGTCGTTGCTGCGACGGTTCCTGCTCCGATGATATATTTTGGAGTATATCTCGTCGGTTGATTCTTGCTCGTAGAGTGTATTTGTTGTGTGATAAATTTTGGATGTAGATGGCACTCGCAAACCTTTACATTCAAAATTATCTGCGTCAGAGTACCTACGTGTGTGTGGGGGTGTGTGTGTATATGTAGGTGAATAAATAAGGAAGATTTCTCGTAGAATGAGACAGAAAACAACAGTTTATTAATTTAATTTCCGAAGAATCGCACAAACAAATACAGATCATAGAAAAGTTCGGAGGTTTACAGCGTCAAAGTTTATTTGCTTGGTCGGTTTTTTGCAAAACCGCCAATATACATGTATTACGTACATTAAGTTCCGTATCGTTTCCGTGACTCCTTTGTAACGCGGACGCTTGCAGCAATAAAGTCGAACCGGGGACTTTAGTTTAGAGTAGCTAAACACGGCGCCCTCACTGATTCAATTTCCGAACTCCTCACTACCACTTACAGCTTCCTTCTAACATCCATATTATCATAACATCATTAAATCAATTTTCTAATTATTACAATTCTAAGCTTTAACCTTAAGTATTTACGTTTCAAAAATTCTAAATAATTTAATAATAATAAAGATTTAATTCTAAATTGCCTATTTCTAAAAATATTTACACAAACTTAATATATTTGAAAAACACACTTGAAATCAATAATTTCACAAACAAATCCTGTAAAACACATTTAATTTATTACTCTCATTTTATTTTATTATTTAGAAAATTATTTCTTCACGAAAATTTAAAAAAAATTACATGCTGCTCATAAACTCCACAATACGTCAAATTGTGACAACTCAAATCAGATAGATCAACGAAACAGATTTGAAAAGTAACCAAGTCAAAATTAAAAGTAAGGGAAACGTTTTATAATTTATGAATGTGAATTTGGACGTGAATACACATGGTGATGAAAAGAAAATATCGCAAAATTCGGAGTAACCTTAAAATCTAAATCGACATGACATTCATTGTCAAAATTTAGTTACATACATGACTACCACATTCTCACTAGACTTTCACGGCATACTGCGATAACAAATAGATAAGGAATGGATTATAAATAGCACGTTAAGCGCCCTGGCGGTCCCTAGGGACCGCGCCAGAAATATCCTACCATGCCACGGCGGTCCTTAAGGACCGCTGTGTACCGATTTCATTTCTATTATCATATACGCCAACGGACCGCAACAACACTCAATATGACTTGAACGATGGACCGCTCTGGCGTATCAGATACGTATACCTGCGACAATTTTTTCGTTCTCACAAAAATATGAAAATCAGAACAATATTTCCATTCAAATATATTTTATTAATTTTCTGGAGGACTTCACAAATGTACAATAGAAACAAAAATGCTAATATTTATTTATTTTTACCTTAAAAAAGTATTCTCAGTTATTTATGATATTGACCGAAACAGTCTAAACAAAAATGAGGATTTCCCTCACAGCTGTCACAATATGTGATTACTTTGGGTACTTTATTTTTCGGTATAATGCCATTCAGTTTTTTGTTACAACACCCTTTACAGTAACGCCTTATTTTATGTGCATTTCCTTTCTTTCTTTCAGCACATGTAGGTACTTCTCGTTTTTTATCGGGCTTCGAAGTAGAAAATACACTTGTTTTATCATTGGGAAACAGCAGACTCATAATGATGCTTTCTTTGAAATCTGTGATGGACATGATTGAATTGTTCAAGGATTTCAAAAGAAAGTGTGCATTTACTAAGGCATTAGTTGCCGCCTAGCTTTCGAACAGTAAAGACCCGCCGCGGTATCCGTCCGAAAATCCGTTCAAAGTGCCATAAAACGATAAAATACTCGAACCTACAAAAGGCCAAGTGTAACACCTGTGCACCAAAAGTGCAGTCGATGCATACCCCGAACCGAAATAACTAAAGTGTATGACAATAATAATACGTCGGCGAACGCTATGTTACAAATTCATAAAAATAAATTAAACACCAGTGACTAATAAAAATATAAAGTATCCATCAAACGATTCATATAACATAAATATGATAAATGGCTAATCCGACATATTATGCTACCGTGCCGCTAGTGCAGCCAACAATGCTTTTTAGCGACCCAAATCAAATTATGCAACACCAATATCAACAGCCACAAGGATCATCACAATTAATACAGCCGGGGGTACCGCAGTATCCCACATACCAACAACAATCACAAATAATGCTCTCCCAAAACCAAAATCATGACATTCAACAGACAGAGTCGGAATGGACAACAGTATTAAACAAAAAACGACTAAGGAGTCCCGAGATAATTAATAGTAATAGGAAACAAACTAGAATCAGCGATTACTGGCTGCAAAAACCAGTAGAAAGTAGAAATAG
The DNA here is from genome assembly GCA_033060865.1 of Dorcus hopei. Classification (NCBI taxonomy): domain Eukaryota; kingdom Metazoa; phylum Arthropoda; class Insecta; order Coleoptera; family Lucanidae; genus Dorcus; species Dorcus hopei. Next base: position 2,605,304 of record CM065419.1, read on the forward strand.
ATTCACCGAACTCCCAGAAGAAGAGAGTGAAATCGAGAAAGACGGAAAAAATGATTCAAATGACACAAAAGCTGTCCCAAAACCGCCACCTATAACCATTTATAATGTTGGAGTAATCCAACGCATTCATGAATTGCTACAAAAAAATTACAAAAAATTATACGGTGAAAACCACCAGTTTTGAAACCGTAAAAGTACAAATTTTTGAAGCCGAAGACTTTAAAACATTCATAAAAGAACTGGATAGTAGAAATACCCAATATCATACATTCAGACCAAAAAGTGAAAAAACGTTCAGATTCGTATTGAGAGGACTACACCACGAAACAGATATCAATACTATAAAAGCAATGTTGCTAGAGCTTGATCATGAAGTTGTAAACACACACAACATAAAACACAGAACCACAAAACAACCACTGCCGATGTTCTACGTGGACATCAAACATAAAGAAAATAATAAACAGGTGTACAACTTAGAAAAGATCGGCAATAATATCATAAAATGTGAACCTCCACACACCAAAAGAGTAATACCCCAATGTACCAGTTGTCAAGCATTCGAGCATACCAAAACCTACTGCCGCAAAATGTTCAAATGTGTTAAATGTGCAGGACAGCACGACACAAAAGAATGTCCGCGTAAAACACGAGACAACCAAGTTAAATGTGTCAATTGTGACGGTGACCACCATGCGAACTACAGGGGATGCCAAGTACACAAACAACTGCAGCAGAAATTGTATCCCTCTCTACGAGATAAAAGGAACCCGCAACCTCAAACTCACCTCATTCGACCAGTAGTCTCCTACGCACAAGCAGTAAACAATAATATACAATCAAAAGGTAGCACACCCTTTTCAAAATGGTTGAAGGTCAAAAAATTTCGACTCACAACATCAAAGGTGCCGACAAACAGTTTCGTATCTGCTATGATATTAATCTGTGCCTGGACTAAATGTCAAGATGGCAATGTTACAGCGGATTCCTCGAGCATGCTCTCTACAGCTGTTTCAGGCCTAGTTGGGCCTGAAACAGCTGAACCGTAGCTCGAGAATTCCACTGCAAACCAAACCGATCTGTCCTAGGTTATTCGCCATTGCGATGTGAAAGTAATGAACATTTTAAGTAGCGACATCATTCGATCGCTTTTTGACCTGACATTGCAGTAGGATTGACAAATTGAAGCCAGTTCGCTACATAATAAGTCATCCCATGCAAGGCGGCCATGCTTGCTGTTTTAAAATAAATAAATCATTTGTCATTAATGATGCATGTATATGTATATTATTTACATTTCATAATTAATTAAAAGGAGATACAATTTTGTAAATACGGTGTTGTAAGATGAAACTTCGTTAAATTTTTAGGCCAGTCGGAATGAACGAAATAATTTAGAAACGAAAGAAAAGCGAATGACAAGGAATAAAGGAACGTAAAGCAAAAATAAAAACATACAATTTCGTAATGAAAACTAATAATAAATAACCGGTCATTCGATTATTCAAATAACCTGTATAATTCGATTATTAAGTTTTGTAATTCCAATTAAATATAATCGGTAATTCCTGAACTGTGGTAGAAATTAGGTTCGAGTGTCGGTTGTACCTACAGAGAATTCAGAAACATTTAAAGAAAAATTAAATTAATTAAATAAAATTTGCAAAAATGTCAGCTTCGATACATGCGTCCCCAAATATTTGGAGAATATGTTCAGGGGGGTTTTCAGAGAGAAAACTAACCTATGTTCATAAGGCAATTTTTGTTTATACTAGTCTCCTGAATACATTTTCCAAATATTGGGTGTTCCTCACAGAACACACGGTATATGATTACAGTCCATTTTAATTTATTTGAGAAGTAAATTATATGATGACTAAAAGTCATCAGTAAGTTGAAATTGTGAACGCGACGGCGAATTGGTCCGACGGCGAATTGGCCCGACGGCGAATTGGCGACGGCGAATCGTCCCATTCCCGCCCTACCTTTTATCGTTCGGTTACTTAGATTTGTATCTGACTGCATCAATTCTCTATGCAATAGACTTAAAAAAACTAAGTGTGCGTATAAAACGGAAGATTTTCGTTGTAAATAAATAGAAATAAAAAAGATATTATCTTGAAGCATACAATTTTTAATATACAGTCCATTTAAAACTCTAAAAAATTTACATAAATTGCTCAAACTTCAAAATCATGTAAATACATAATTTATAACAAATTCTTAAAATATCCTCCTCCTGCTTCAATGCATGCTTCACAATGACTTCGAAGTCTTCTATTTCCTTAAATAAATGAAATCGGACATATTGCGGTGTTTATGAGTAGTACGTAATTTTTTTTGAAAAATTTCATAAGAAATAATTTTGGAAATAATAAAATAAATTAAGAATAATGTATTAAATGTGTTTTAGGGAATTTGTTTGCGAAATTATTTAATTTAAACTTGTTTTTCGAATATTTGAATTTTATGTAAATATTTTTAGAAACAGGCAATTTAAAATTAACTGTTTGTTAAATAATTTATTTAGAATTTTTAAAATGTAAATACATTCCTATGTTTACAGTTGGTTCTTTTCCGATGAAATTTGTATCACAAAATCTTTTAAGCGGACACTAAATCGCGCAATATACACTTAACGTTTCGCAGTCGTTCGACAGCTTCGTCAGAAGTGAAAAATATATTTTGTCTGTCGAACGACTGCGAAACGTTAAGTGTATATTGCGCGATTTAGTGTCCGCTTAAAAGATTTTGTGATACATTCCTATGTATTTACATTTTAAACTAAGTTAGAATTGTAAATATTAGGATAATTTATTTAACGTCATGACAATTCAGTGTGATAAAGGAAACTCTAGGTAATATTAGGTTGTTCGGAAAAAATGTCGTATTATATCTAGAATTTTTTGATTCCAGAAAAGATGGGTGATATCATCGTGGAATACAACTGCTAGCAGAAAGATGGCAAAAGGTCACTGATGCAAATGGTGATTATATAGTTTAATCAAAATTTATATACTTATGTATATAAACGTAAAACGTATAAAAAGAAAACGACATTTTTTTCCGAATAACCTAATAGTAAAGATATTTACAGTTGGTTCTTGTCCGATGAAATTTGTATCACAAAATCTTCTAAGCGGACACTAAATCGCGCAACTATACACTTTACGTTTCGCAGTCGTTCGACTGCTTCGTCAGAAGTGAAAATTATGTTGTCAAAATAAACAAGGTTGTCAACGGAAACTGAAAAAGTAACTTGATTTTTTTTTATGTATATTATATTTATTTTTTAATCTAAAAATAATTTGAACATTACAAATGTTAAAAAATTGACAGATCTATGTTCTATTTAAGGAATCGAGAAAACTACAAAATGTATCGTTTAAATTTGCAAAATCACTACGTTTATTAATAGAATTCGACGACATTTTTATTTTACACATTTCAATAAAACGTCTTTTGAAAATATTAGACTCGTAATATAAAATGTTAGTATTTTCGAAATCAAAATTATGGTCATTTTCTAATGAATGTTCTACAAGCATTGAATGATTTTGATTATTTTTTTGGATATGATATTTATGTTGGTCTAGACGTTTTTTTAAATTTTGGCTTGTTTCTCCAATATAACATGAATTACAATTGAAACATTTAATTTCATAAACTACGTTAGGTTGTTTTAGTTTTGGTGTTTTGGTTTTTAAATTTGAGAAAATACTATTTAAATTATTTACAGATTTGCTAGCTAAAATTAAATTTAATTTTAATTTTAAAATTAAATTTAATTTTAGCTAGCAAATTTTAGCTAAAATTAAATTTAATTTTAATTTTAAAATTAAATTTAATTTTAGCTAGCAAATCTGTAAATAATTTAAATAGTATTTTCTCAAATTTAAAAACCAAAACACCAAAATTAAAACAGCCAAACGTAGTTTATGAAATTAAATGTTTCAATTGTAATTCATGTTATATTGGAGAAACAAGCCAAAATTTAAAAAAACGTCTAGACCAACATAAATATCATATCCAAAAAAATAATCAAAATCATTCAATGCTTGTAGAACATTCATTAGAAAATGACCATAATTTTGATTTCGAAAATACTAACATTTTATATTACGAGTCTAATATTTTCAAAAGACGTTTTATTGAAATGTGTAAAATAAAAATGTCGTCGAATTCTATTAATAAACGTAGTGATTTTGCAAATTTAAACGATACATTTTGTAGTTTTCTCGATTCCTTAAATAGAACATAGATCTGTCAATTTTTTAACATTTGTAATGTTCAAATTATTTTTAGATTAAAAAATATAATATACATAAAAATAAAAAAAAAAATCAAGTTACTTTTTCAGTTTCCGTTGACAACCTTGTTTATTTTGACAACATAATTTTCACTTCTGACGAAGCAGTCGAACGACTGCGAAACGTAAAGTGTATAGTTGCGCGATTTAGTGTCCGCTTAGAAGATTTTGTGATACTAATAGTAAAGAGTTCGGAAAATAAACAAGTGAAGGCACTGTGTTAGCTATCGCGTTAGAAGCAACCGCTCACTCTTTAAAATCGCGATGCGCGGAACACGAGTCACCAGGTAGGTTTTCCAATCGGCGTATTATTTCCGACGCGGAGAACGTAACACGCCGCGCCGACGGCATCACATCATGGACTCGTGCAATGGAAAAGTACATTTCCGTTTTCCTTAAAGACGGATTACGAATTTTAATTTTAACTTGCACGAGTCTATGATGCGACCCCGTCGGCGTATTACGTCCTCCGCCTCGGAAATAATACGCCGATTGGAAAACTTATCTTTACGGGAGCGTTAAATACGTAGGCAATAAGTTTTGTACCGTTCAAATAGCTGAGGAAAAAAATAACTGAAATAACTTTCTATTTTATTTTTTTCTCAGCTATTTGAGCGGTGCAAAAGTTAAAAAAGGTGGTGCATAAGGGTGCATTAGGTGTGCTGCAAAGTATACCAAAAAAAAAAACATTGATAATTTTCACTGGAGAGGGGGGACTAGCTGAGTTTCTATTTTATTTTTTTTTCTTAGCTATTTGAGCGGTGCAAAGTAAAAAAAGGTGATGCATAAGGGTGCATTAGGGGTGCAGCAAGGTGCACTAAAGAAACTTTGAAAATTTTCACTGGGGGGGGGGGGGCTACGGTGAAATTTACCTACAGTCTCTCTCCTGAAGGGGTGCAAAAATTTATTTTGGTGGTGCATAAGGGTGCAATCACTTGATGCAAGAAAACTTTGAAAAATGTTACTGGGGGGGGGGAGTTAACTGACCTGAATATGAACTCTATCTAAAAAAGAAAAATGGTATTTTTGGGGTTGGGGTGTGCCTCCATAGTCGCGGTTTGCAAAATAATTCCGGATGGAGAAGTTACTGCTGTCTTCACTTATCTAGTCGAGTTCGCCTCCAAGATTTTCTTTACCTTATCGTATACCAAGAAGTATCTTCTGTTCGTCTGGGATAGGACCGGAAGTACCTTAATTGTGATTTTGCCTTTAAAGGAAGCATATTCCAAATTTTTGATTTATTTATTTATTTATTTATTTTTTGAAATAATATTGACTTTGCTAAAATTTTTATATCTAAAAATGTGTATTATACATTATTTTCTTTCTAATAATAATATGTGTAAATAAAGTAATTTATAAATTGTCTATTTTTATGGAACTACTTTGAAATATTGGGTCAGAGTGTCAGTACAGGATAATTGTGTAATTTAATGTTCAAAATTACTTCTAAAGAATTTCTCTTTAGTCATTTAAATTTTTTTGAGGATTCATATGTTTTTGTAATTTCATAATTTAACAATTTAGATAGTATAATATTGATTTATTAATTTCTTTCTTTCGTTATAGGGTCATTCCATATGAAATCATCAAATGGGTAAAGCTGCACAATTTTGGATTTCGATGAAATTCGGTAAGAATCTTCTTTTAGATGTCAAAGAAGGATATTCACCGTCGTTTAATTTTTTGAGTGCTTTAGTTTCGGCCTGTGATGAACAAAACACTGAAAAGGTGTGACATTTATACTTTATTACGATTGGCTCTCAAAATCGTTCTATTAGAGATATCTACACTTTTATAGTCGCTTTTGAAAGCTAAAAGAATGTAGTTTCATTAAAAAATACAAATATTAGAGCATTACGTTTCTTTAAAGAATGACAACGTACTGAAAATAAACTTTTTTCTGCTATATTTTAAGATTTTCTGCTGACTGTTGTATCTGCCCTATTAAACCTGATAAGCTGAGTTTTTTCGTGCATCGTCCCCACCTAAAATACAAAACAAAAACCCATGATTAACTGGTTATGTCGGCTTTCTCTTAGAAAAAAAATTAACTTGAAATTAAAAAAATTTTGAAAAACGCATATTTCGAGCTTTGAAATTATTATGTGGGGGACAAGATACAAATTTGAATTTCTCTGGAAATGTAGTCCTTTTCTTTAATTTTAAAGAACCGTTAAGCCCGTTTTGTTATTTTCATCCCCCTATTAGCTACAAGCGATTGAAGGGAGGTAAATATGCTATTTTTTTAAACATGTATTTTTTGTTTTTTAATTATTAAAATAAGGGCCTCATAATAAATTGATGAATATAGCTATCAGATAATTTAATAATTATGTATACTGCCCACCCAACGCGATGAAATATTTTTTTAAACTCAAAATATCTACGCGCCAGTACAGTGCGAACAAATAACAATGATCAAAGTTCACCATGAATAAAAAACCAAATGTCGTTTTTCACTTTTTAATTTAAAAATGACAATTGTATCTTGACATGAGTGGAATATTTCTGTACACTTGAAGCGCATCGGTGCTTATTCAGCGTCTCGGTGCAGGCACTGTCCGCGGAGCGAAAGGAAATAAAATACGATGACAAAGATAACTAATTAATCAATTTTTAAAACTCAGAGAGTTCATTAGTTTTTTAGAATCAGTTGATGTAAGGACACGAAGACAATAAACATGCAATTATAGTCGTAAGGACGCATGTCTTTTATTTGATATACAAACTACGTTTAAACCCCTTTAAAAGAAGAGAATTTTTTCTATTATTATATTACATGGCGATCCTGCCTATACATTTTTAACTACAATCCTAAGTAAAAAAAAAAACGAATGAAAGTGAAAAGTGTGTGATTCAAAATTTCCATCATGGGTGGCACCAATCAATCCAAGCAAGAAAAGGAAATAATCATTGCACAAGCAGGCAACAGTGGTGGTACATCAGGAAATGAAGCCATAACGCAATTCACCCTTTGGGAAGTAGCCGGAATAGCGGTTTTATTTTTGGTAATCGTCAGAATTGGATGTTTTATCTGGCGCTAATGCAAGAAAGCTTGGGTAAAGAAAATTAGGAATGAAGTCCACAAGAGTCGGGATCAGCTTGCCGTCGCTGCAGGTGGTGTATAAATATGCGAACAAATGAGTGACCAGTGAATTCAGGTTAGATTAAATATTTTATTATTACCTACATTATTTTATTAAATGAGTATATTAGTTAAATTTAAGAATTTATTTGAAGATATTCAGTCATTTAAAACCAATAGAATAAAAGACAATAAGGTTAGACGAGAAAATTTAGAATATACTGAAAAGTATAGACTAAGCATTTTAAGAGCAGAATTTGGTCAAGATATTGCAAATGTTGATGTAATTGGCGAAGTTAAAGCTTATACGAGCGCATTAACAAAATTATTGAAGAAATTCGTTGTATAATTCAGGATAGACTAAAAAGGGATTTTAAAATGGCTGAAAAATTTAATTTAAAAACTGCGGGTTCTTTATTACCACCTAAGGATGGTACTGAAGACACAACCAAAAAATTAATAGATTCAATCACGTTATATGCAGAATTGTTAGAAGCAGAGAGTAGAAAACATTTAATAAATTATGTTTTAAAAACACGTCTCTCTGAAAATGCTAAAATTCGGTTAAGTAAAAATTACGATACCATAGATTTGCTCATAAAAGATATCAGAGAAAATTTTATTACACAAAAATCAGCTACAACTCTTTTAAATCAACTACATCAGTCACGACAACAAAATAAATCTATTGATGAATTTGATAGTGAGATTGAACAACTTCTTAGTGATTTAACATTAGCACAAGCGGGAAATGACGAAAATTTATTAAAATCATTGCGCCCAGTAAACGAAAAAATTGCTATAAATTCTTTTTGCAATCGACTTAGAAATCATGAACTACGAACGATAATTAAATCGCGAAATGTTAATACGTTGAAAGAAGCCATAAGTGTTGCTATAGATGAAGAGAGGAATAAACCTCCCTCTTTTAATACTTTTCATCTCAACACGCACCGAAATGGAAAAACTAAAAAATTTCGAGGTTCTAATTCTAGAATGAATTATTCTAGATCGCCTAATAAACAAAATCCAAATTTTTCACAACAATATGGGAAAACATTTCATAATTATAGACGTACTCCGAATTTCAATTTTCGGACCAAAATTACGGCAACAGCCATTCACAAAATTTTAATCGAGGATATCTACGCTCTGCGCAAGGAACTTGTAGAGGTCGAGCAAAAAATTCAGTGCGTTCTCGCTGCACGGTAAATTATAGCGATGCACTTTATGCAGATTCAAACGCATCAAATATGCCAAACGAAAGCAAATTTTTTCGAGACTAAAAACACTGAAAATGTGATTTTAAGTGTGAACGGTTTAAATTATATTCGACTAAAATATCAAAATGACGATTTATTATTTCTTTTGGATACAGGTGCAAGTGCTAGTATAATTTTTTCAAAAATTTTAAAACATAATGAATTAATAGATTTTTCAAGACAACTAACAATTAATGGTATTGCAGGTTCAACAAAATCAATTGGTTCAGTTAATATTTCTTTGTTTAGAGGAAAATAAATTTAATCATGAATTTCATGTCATAAAAGATTTTAGAAATGATTTAAATGGAATTATTGGACCAGATTTCTTTGGAAAACATAACGCAATAATCGATTATGAAAAATTTTTGTTTACTTTTTCGAGTAATGCACAATTCCTTTGGAATCTAAGTATGATATTTTCGCTACAATACCTCCGCGATGCGAAGTCATTCAACATTTTTGGGTTGATAATAATGAAGATTGTGTTGTTTTACCGAATGAAATTTCAGAAGGTGTTTTCACAGCAGGAATTATTGCGAGACCGAAGTCAAATATTATTCCAGTCCGTATTCTTAACACTAATGACAGATCAATCAAAATTAAAAATTTTAAACCAGATACTGTCCAGTTATCAAAATTTGAATTATATAATTTTGATAGTAATCAAATTTCACTCGACAAAGTTACCAAATTATTAGATTTGATTAATGTGAAACACTTGAATCGAGAAGAAAAAGACTCCATTCATAAAATTTCTGTAAAATTTGCTGACATATTTCTTTTAGAAAATGATCTTGTAACAGTAACCAATATTGTTAAAGAGACTACTACATTAAAAAATGACGCGAAACCCATTTATGTCAAACCATACCGTTTACCACAATCTCAAAAAAGCGAAATAAATAAACAAATAAATAAAATGCTAAAAGACGGAATTATTGAAGAAACTAAATCAAATTGGTCGTCTCCATTATTAATTGTCCCAAAGAAAAATGACGTTAACGGTGGCAAGAAATGGCGCGTTGTTGTTGATTATAGACTGTTAAACAAAACTATCGAAGATGATCGTTTTCCTTTACCTAACATTACGGAAATTTTGGATTCATTAGCAGGTGCATTTTATTTTTCACATTTAGACCTTTCACAAGGATATTATCAAGTTGAGTTAGAATCGGAAAGTCGAAAATACACAGCTTTTACTACAGATAAAGGGCAATACCAAATGACTCGTTTACCGATGGGTTTGAAGACCAGCCCTAGTTCTTTTTCTAGAGTAATGACAAACGCGATGCCCGGATTAAATTTCGAATCGTGTTTTGTATACTTAGATGATCTCATTGTATTTGGAAATAATTTACAAAACCATAACCAGAATTTGATGAAAGTACTTACAAAATTACGTGAAGTTAATTTGAAATTAAATCTTATAAAGTGTCAATTTTTGAAAAAAGAAATTTTATATTTAGGTCATGTAATTCTTCGGAAGGCAATTCGCCCGATCCAAAAAAAAAATTCTATCGTTAAAAATTATCCAATTCCTAAAAATGCAGAAGAAACTAAACGATTTGTTGCTTTCGCGAATTATTATCGCAAATTTATTCCAAATTTTGCCCAAATCATAAACCCTTTAAATAAATTAAGTCGTAAATCTGTTCAGTTTCATTGGGATGAACAATGTCAAAATTCTTTTGAGTTTTTGAAAAAATCTCTAATTATGGAAATTATTTAATTAAAACACTTATACTTTGTTATTCCACTAATTTTATTGAGTTGTGACTAGTTTCGACATAACATTGTCATTTTCAAACTAACTATAATTTACGGTCACTTTTGCTTAAATATTAAGGGTAAGTCATAAATAGCGGCTTATTCTAAGTTGTACAGATGGCGAGGAGAGGCGGATATATCATGTCAAGTTGTTCGTTCAGTACGGAGAATTTGGGGTTTTGTTTTGCTTTTTGAATTTCCAAAGATTCTATTAGATTAAGTTTATATCGTTTGTTACATTTATGTAATACATCAATTTTATCTGAGTAGGTGTGGTTATTGTCAAGAAGATGCTTTGCAAAGGTGGAATCTGTTATATTATTTAGGAATGATTTCATATGTTCATTTATACGCGTTTCAATACTTCATCCGGTTTGACCGATATATACGCCTTTACAATTTTTACAATAAATTCTGAATACGCCTGAGTTTTTTAGCAGATTAAGTTTATCTTTTGCGTTGAAGACTAATTTTGATATATTTGGAACTGATTTGTAACTTACGGTTAAGTTACTATTACAGCTGACCAGAGTTCTTTTTATTTTTTCACTGACTGGACCAAAATACGTGATTGAACTAAATTGTTGATCTTGTTTGGTGTTGACTGCTGGGTATATTGTTTTCATTGCTTCTTTTCTTGTAATCTTATTTAGTAATTTATCTACTAGTTCTGGTGGGTATTTATTGTTTACGGCTATTTGTTTTATTGTGGAAATTTCTTTGTGGTGGTTTATGTTTGACATGGGTATCTTTATTAGTCTATGTAGCATCGAATTGAAGGCGGCTAATTTGTGTGTTATCGGATGGTTAGAGTCATTAGGAATTACTGCGTCTGTGTAGGTGGATTTTCTGAATATACTAAATTCCAATTTATTGTTAGTTTCCGTTATTGTTAGTTCTAGGAAATTAATGCTTCATTTTTTTCTTCTTCTACTGTGAATTTTATGCTAGGGTGTATGTTATTTATATGGTTAAGGAAATTTTGGAGGAAGGAAGTGTGCCCGTAAAACTTGCTATAATGTCGTCTACGTATCGGTACCAAAAGTTAATGCCCCCTACTAGCTGAGATATTTATGGATCACATTATAGAGATAATATTAACATCGGAACTAGGCAAAAAACACATCACCTACATAGACGCAGTAATTCCTAATGACTCTAACCATCCGATAACACTCAAATTAGCCGCCTTCAATTCGATGCTACATAGACTAATAAAGATACCCATGTCAAACATAAACTACTACAAAGAAATTTCCACAATAAAACAAATAGCCGTAAACAATAAATACCCACCAGAACTAGTAGATAAATTTTTTTTTCCACATTTTGACCAGAACCCGTCTGCAAAAATGCGCCGGGGGCACCGCAGCCACTTAGGCTTATTGTGCACGCCCTGGTTCAGTTAACGCAACCATTCAGTGAGACATGTCCTGTACCAGCTGGTACAGGTTTTTCACTGATTGCGTATTAAAGTCTTCAGGAGCAATCATAAGATGTCCGAATATGCGCTGTCTACGGTTTGCCAGCACATCACATCTACACAAAATGTGCATTGCCGTCTCTGGTTCCCTATTGCAAAGTCTGCAGTTTAGATCCCCATTAAATTTACCGATCCTCCATAGGTGCTCCTTAACAGTCAAGTGTCCTGTTAGTAACCCTGTGGTGATACTGAGTTGCGCTCTGCTCAAAAGCAAAAGTTCCGCAGCTCTCTTCTTGCAAGGACCTCTGAGGAAGGTCTTGCTATGGCAATGTCCTGGTCTACTTAGCCAGTATCTATTGTGTTCCTCGCTTATCCAGTCACTGAAAAAGCCCCGGATAGCGTTCTTGGTTATGCCTAGGACAGGTTCAGGGCCAAGGTATGCCATGCCCGCTCCCTGCCTGGCTAATTCATCGGCCCGTTCGTTGCCGATAATACCTTGATGACCTGGCACCCACACTAGCGTAATGCAGTTGTGCTCCGCCAGGTCATTGAGCTCACTTAAGCATTCCCACACCAGTTTGGAAGAGACCTTTGAGCTTACTAAAGCCTTCAAAGCCGCCTGGCTGTCGCTTAATATGAAGATCCGCTTATTTGTGTAAGCCCTCCTATTCCTTTTCCCGCGCACATTGTAATATGGCGTATATTTCTGTTTGGAAAACAGAGGCAAATTGGCCCAATGGGAAGCATAACTTCTCCTTTGGTCTATGCCCGTATATTCCAGACCCGGCACCAGTTTCGGTTCTGGAGCCGTCTGTATACCAAATCAGACTTCCAGGAGGAAAATCCTGTTCAAGTTTCCGGTGCTCATCAGATTCATTAATTTCTATCTTGATGGGCAGGTTTATATTGCCTTTGGGAGCCATATAGTCCGTCCTCATGTCGAGTAAAGGACCCCTTATGCTGCCAACGATACTTGTATGACCCGTACTTATATTAAGTAGGTGACGTGATTGCTGCAGTCTATGGAGTCCTCGTCTTGCCTCTCCCATTATCACAATATGTAAGGGAGGGAGGTCTAGAAGGGTTTCCATTGCAGCGGTGGGCGTTGTGCTCATCGCCCCCGTTATGTCTAGACAGGCAAGTCTTTGTATCTTGCCCAGTCTAAGTTTGGTGGTCTTCTGCTTGACCTTCGGCCACCACACCGAAGCCGCATAAGTGATTGCGGGTCTGACCATTCTGGTGAACAACCAATGCACTATACTTGATTTTAAGCCCCACGTTCTGTCATAGGCTCGTCTGGCCACCGCGAAAGTGGTCACCGATCGCCTTACTATCTTATCTAGATGTTGGTTCCAGGTAAGTTTGGAGTAAAAAATCACCCCAAGCTCCTTTACCTCCCCCGACAAGACTAGGTCATTTGCACGAAGATGCAGAGGACCTAAACCCTCTAAGTTACGCCTTCGAGTGAATGGCACAATGGTGGTTTTTTGAGGACTGATCCTCAGACCTTCCTCCTCTGCCCACCTTGTTACTACATTCAGGGCAACTTGCATTCGGTCCCTGACAATGTTATTAAATTTCCCTTGTACGGGTATAACTAAATCATCAGCATACCCTAAGGGATCAAAGCCTTCACCACTTAGCCGTCTCAGAAGCCCGTCCATGACGAGGTTCCACAACAGGGGGGACGAAACACCCCCCTGCGGACAGCCTCCCGCTACCCCAGCCATTAGCGTCGTCCAGCAGTGATGTATAGACCACCCTTCCTTTGAGCATGCAGCCAATCCACCTGCAGCAAATTTCCTCCACCCCTCTACTCCTTAGAGCCGTGGTGATGGAGTCAAAGGATGTATTGTCAAAGGCCCCTTCGATGTCTAAAAAGGCAGCTAAGAGGACCTCTTTATTTTCCAGAGATTTCTCCACCCTCCAAGTGAGATGATGGAGTGCTGTCTCAGTAGATAGACCTGTTGAATAGGCAAACTGGTATTGGTGTAGGGGTCTGTCGACCAGAACACCACCCCTTATGTGCCCATCAAGTATTTTCTCCATTGTCTTTAATACAAAGGACATAAGAATTATGGGTCTGAAAGCCTTCGCCTGAGTGTAGTCCACCCGGCCAGTTTTCGGTATGAATACCACTCTGGTCAGTCTCCACACTCTTGGCAGGTAGCCCAGAGCCATAAGGCTCTCAGAACCGTACAGATTCTGATGATCAAAAGGTCCGAGCCCTTCTGCAACATAATCGGTATTATCCCATCCGGACCCGGAGATTTGTAGCTATCAAACGGGTTTATAGCCCATTTGATATTAGAAAACGTTATGACACTCCTGGCAAAACTCCATTCCTCCCTTGATGCTCTGAGAACAGGGGCATCCGGAACCTGGCTATTCCAATCAGCAGGCACAGCGTCAATGACCGTTGACCCAGGAAAATGAACTAGTAGATAAATTACTAAATAAGATTACAAGAAAAGAAGCAATGAAAACAATATACCCAACAGTCAACACCAAACAAGATCAACAATTTAGTTCAATCACGTATTTTGGTCCAGTCAGTGAAAAAATAAAAAAAAAAACTCTGGTAAATGTTGGGTCCTGCGCAGTAGGAAAGCTTTTAAAATAAAGCGTGTGCTTTGAGCGTGCTGATAAAAAAAGTGAATGTTGTTTATTTTATGTGAGTTTGATATACTTGAATGTAATGGCATTCTGAATCCATTCGATTACGAATAAAACCTTTAATTGTACAGTGTATTCGTCATTTCGTAACACTAAAGAATCCAACAATTGGCGCAGTCAGTATTGAAATGAATTCAAAAATGGAAAGCATTCTACAAAGTATAATCACGCTTTTACAAGTTCAACAAGAAGAATTGCGTCTTCTAAAAGAGCAACAAAAGGTTTCAACCTCAAGTAAACCAACATTGGACAACTTAGCTGCTCGGATTGGAACGTTTTCCTTTGATTTGTCGATCGATTCTACATTCTCTCATTGGTATCAACGCCACAAAATTACCTTCTCAGAAGCATCCTCAACCCTTTCGGTAGAACTGCAGGTGTCACTCCTACTCAATGCTCTTGGAGATCAAGAATACCGTCAACTTTGTGGTCGCATTTCACCAAATAAACCAACGGAAATGAAATTTGATGGCCTTGTTAAAATTCTGGAAGACCTGTTTTCCGATACACGCACGCTATTTCAGCGTCGTTACGATACTCTTACTGCAAAGGCAACAAACCGCAACATTGACACTGTTTTGGATGAAGTCAACCTGGAGGGAGACATATTTCAATTTGACAAATTAGATCTTGACAAATTCAAACTTCTCTTGGCCGCACTTCGAATGAATGATCCGTATTATCAACCATTTAGAGCCATTATACTCAAAGACAGTCAGTCATCAACGTTTGCTGAGATCAGGGACAAGTGTCGTTCTTATTACAACCGAGTCGTCGACACAAATGTTGAGTGTAGAACAATAAATAATACTGTGGAAGTCAACGCTGTCAACTTTAAATCAAGTAAAAATAAACCGAAGGCATACAACCAGATGGAAAAGTCTGAATCACATTCAACATCATCATGCCGAGGCTGTGGATCAACATCACACCGGCGCATCGATTGTCCACACATGCATACTACATGTAGTTATTGCGAAATTGTTGGCCACTTGGCCAAAGTTTGTCGCAAAAAGAAGAAGGTCGAGAAAGAAGAAATACGTGAGGACGGAATGATGAAGGGAGCACGAAAACAAAATACTTCAGTCAAGAATATCTACCTTCAGGACATTCACTTTACGGATGAGCATTACCGAAAATTTTTCAACGTCAACATCAATGGAATCAATGTCAGAATGCAAGCCGACACTGGTGCTGACATTTCTACCATTGGCGCGACAACTTGGAAACAAATTGGCACACCAATCCTTGACGAGTGTCCTGCAAAAGTTCTCAATGCTGACGGAAGTAAAATCAAAACCCTAGGTACCTGTGAGGTTACTTTCACTTTCAACGGAAATTCTATTACAGCCCCTATTCTGGTAATAAATAGTAATGCATGTCTGCTTAGTGAAAAAGTTCTTTCCGGTCTTGACATCATCAAATGGACTAATGTCAACACTGTCACATTGACTGATGTCACTGTTAATTCGCTACAATCACAGTATCCGAAATTATTTGGACAAGATGCTGGTTCCTGCACAAAGACTCAAGTACATCTTCGTCTTAAACCAGAAGCACGACCTGTACACTGTGCTTACCGTCCTGTCGCACTAGCTATCCAAGAAACACTGAATGCTGAATTGGATCGGCTCGTCAAGAATGGTACCTTGACTCCAGTGGAATCGTCTGAATGGACCGCTCCAATTGTGGTTGCCCGTCGAGCTAATGGCAAGATCCGACTCTGTGCTGACTTTTCAACTGGGCTCAACGACGCTTTACTTTCGGACGATTATCCTATTCCAAACATAGAAGAAATTATGACCAAATTTAGTGGAAGCAAAGTTTTTAGTCAACTTGATTTCTCAGATGCATATCATCAACTGCATCTAGATGATTCAAGCCGACCGCTTACTACAATCACGACTCACCGGGGACTGTTCCAGTACAATCGCCTTGTATTTGGCCTCAAGCCTGCTCCGGCCATTTTCCAGCGTACGATAGAGTCTTGTCTCTTTGGAATCGATGGAGTAATCATATACTTGGATGACATCCTCATTATGGCACCTGATCAGGTAACACACGATCGTCGTCTACATCAAGTATTGCAACGTCTTCAAGACTGGGGATTCCGTTTACAGCAAAATAAATGCCAATTCTACATGCCTTCAGTCAAATACCTTAGTTTTGTCGTTACGGACAAAGGTGTCTCTACAGATCCAGTTCGAATACAAGCTATAAAGGAACTTCGCCAACCATCCAATCAGAAGGAGGTACGATCACTTCTTGGAATGATCAATTACTACGGAAAATTCGTCCAACATGTCCATCTACTCAAAGCACCATTGGAGAAACTGCTACGAAAGCACATACCATTCAAATGGACCCATCGACAAGAGGAAGCCTTCAGTGCAATTAAACGCACTCTCACAGGACCTCTCTTACTTGCACACTATGATCCACGTCAGACAGTCCTCATTTCAGCCGATGCATGTCAAACTGGCATTGGTGGTGTTTTACTCCAACGATATGCTGACGGTAATGAAAAATCAGTGTTCCATATGAGCAAGGCATTGACTAAATCGCAGCAAAACTACAGTCAAATCGAGAAAGAAGCCCTCGCCTTGGTCACCGCTGTCGAGCGATTTCACAAGTTTGTATGGAGCGACACTTCATTCTCCAAACTGACCACCGCCCACTACTTGCGCTGTTCAAGACTTCCAACACCAAAGGATTGAGCGAACGAACTGCTGCTCGTCTACGGCGTTGGGCACTTCGTTTGATTGGCTATGATTTCAGCATTGAATACATCCGAACAGAAGATTTTGGACATGCTGATGCCCTCTCTCGACTAATTCAACAAACCCGTCGAGAAGCTCAGGAAAACGACATTGAAAATGTCATTGCTTCCATTCACATTGATCAAGAACTCAACGATATTACTTTGGAAGCTATGGGATCAACAAAAGCTCGTAAAATGCTTCGTGAAATCACCAAACAAGATTTGTCTCTCAAAAAAGTCATAGACCGAGTTAAAAATGGATGGCACAATGAAGATAAGTCTGATCCAGAATTGGCACCCTACTACAAAAAGTCAGATAGCATCACCAACAGTGACGGTATATTGCTTGATGGTGAACGAGTCATCATTCCAAACAAGCTTCGCAATTTTGTGCTGAGACGCTTGCATCGTGGTCATCCAGGAATCCGACGCATGAAGAATCTGGCTCGCCATCACTTCTATTGGCCCAGAATGTCCAACGAGATTGAAGATAGGGTAAAGTCCTGCTTCCAGTGTGGTCTTACCGCAGCCAACCCTATTAAGGAACCTCTACATCCGTGGCCTGATACAAAGAAGCCTTGGGATCGCATCCATATGGACTTTGGTGAGCCAACAAAAGGAAAATCTTTTCTCGTAGTGGTCGACAGTTTTTCCCGCTACATTGATGCAACTTGGGTTACTCCAGCAACAGCTTCTGCTACAGTCAAATATCTCCGTATCCTTTTCCGACATCTGGGTGCACCAAGCACAATTGTCTCCGACAATGGAACTCAGTTCACAGCAACAGAATTTGCTCAACTCTGTTCAGAGTTTGACGTTGTCCACCTTAGGTCACCACCACGCATGCCTCAATCAAATGGCCTAGCTGAATGGATGGTACAAACATTAAAAAAATCTTTAGACAACTCCGTGAATACCCTAGATGTAGCAGTAGCCACATACAATTACACACCGCATAGTGAACTAGATGATCACACTCCTGCTCAAGTCTTCTTTGGACGCCAAACCCGAACACCGCTTGACATTTTTAAGCCTAGTCCAACTTCAATCTGTGAATTGAGTCCAGCACAGGTCGAAATGAAGGCTCAATTTGACCATCGTCATGGTGCCCGTCGACGCAACTTCGAAGAAGGGGAGGAAGTTATGGTTGAATTGTGGGATGGCTCCCGTGTCAATGGCATCGTCGTCAAACTTGTTGGTAACACAATGGCTGAAATAAAAATAGGAGACAAGAATATTGTTCGTCATTTCAATCAAATTTGGAAACGCTATCGTGAGGTAGCCCATCGCCCAAACATAGATTTAGATGAGGAAGGACCGGTGAAAATAGTTTCCAACCAAGATCACGAAGCCGCGGAACACCCACCTACTGAAAATCTACCTGTCTTTAATGATCACAGTCGAAGTACTGATGACGATCAAAAGGCACCTCTTCCAGTTTCGGCACCGCAGAGAGATAGACCGCGTCGCCAGAGCATGACAAGTGTCAATTACCATTCACTCGCCGGATACCGTTCGTATCGCCGCAACAAAGAAACTTCGGCAGAGGAGGAAATGTTGGGTCCTGCGCAGTAGGAAAGCTTTTAAAATAAAGCGTGTGCTTTGAGCGTGCTGATAAAAAAAGTGAATGTTTATTTTATGTGAGTTTGATATACTTGAATGTAATGGCATTCTGAATCCATTCGATTACGAATAAAACCTTTAATTGTAAAGTGTGTTCGTCATTTCGTAACACTAAAGAACCCAACAGTCAGCTGTAATAGTAACTTAACCGTAAGTTAGAAATCAATTCCAAATATATCAAAATTAGTCTTCAACGCAAAAGATAAACTTAATCCGCTAAAAAACAGCGTCATCGGCTTTTCAAAAGATTTACTTAGATCTTGTAGGACCATTAAACCAAGATAATGATAATAGATATATCTTAACAATTCAGTGTGAACTTACTAAATTTGTAGAGGGATATCCTATTAAAGAAAAAGAAGCGGAAACAGTCGCGAAATCATTCGTAAATAATTTTATTTTAAAGTTTGGAATACCAAATGAAATTGTTTCAGATCAAGGTACAGAATTCTTATCAAATTTTTTTAAAGAATCAGCAAAGATTTTAGGCATTAAACAAATTAATAGCACTGCATATCATCATCAAACTTTGGGTTCATTGGAAAATACGCACAAACACCTAGGAGCCTACTTACGTATTCAAACAGCAAAATTCCCATACACATGGAGTTCTTGGGTTCCATTTTGGTGTTTTTCATTTAATAATAGTGTGCACACAGAAACAAAATACACACCATATGAGTTAGTTTTTGGAAAAAAATGTAATTTGTCTAGTAATATAACCAATAATATTGATCCAATGTATAATTTTGACAGTTATCCTCATGAGTTAAAATTTAGATTACAATCTGCTTGGAAAGATGCAAGAAATAACCTGATTGAATCTAAAGTTAAAAGGAAAATTGTGTTAGATAAGGAACATAAAAATAATATTAGTTATAAGTTTAACGATAAGGTATTATTAAGAAGTGAAACAAACAATAAACTCGAATCAATATACAGGCTGAGTCCGAAAAAACGCCTACGCGAATAGCGTCGGTGTTTATTGTCGGATTTAACTGGTCAAAAAATCAAATCAAATTGCAGAAAAAACTCTACAACATACCATACCTTGCGTCTTTAATACATTTAAAACAGCTGCGTGACAGCTGTCAACTTTTGTTTTTTAAATACAATGGTATAATTACTGTAATATATTTCGAAAGAACTTTTTTCTGCGTTCAATGATGTGCCGCAATAAATACTTATTTTTCAAAATAATAGAAGAAAATGAAAGGAAATAAATTGATTATTAACATGAAATGACGTAATAAACAGTTGTCGAACAATAAATGATACCTGTTTTATGGTAAATAGCTTAGTGTCTATAAGTACTTCCTCATAGGCAAACAAATGACGATAACTGTCAACATTTTTTTTTATTGTCAGCAAAAACAAAACAAAAATGTTGACAGTTATCGTCATTTGTTTGCCTATGAGGAAGTATTTATAGACACTACGCTATTTACCGTAAAACAAGTATCATTTATTGTTCGGCAACTGTTTAATTCGTCATTTCCTGTTAATAATTTATTTATTTCTTTTTATTATCTTCTTTTATTTTGAAAAATAAGTGTTTATTGCGGCACATTATTGAACGCAGAAAAAAAAGTTCTTTCGAAATGTATTATAGTAATTATACCATTGCATTTAAAAAACAAAAGTTGACAGCTGTCATGCAGCTATTTTAAATGTATTAAAGACGCAAGATATGGTATATTGTAGAGTTTTTTCTGCCATTCCATTTGATTTTTTGATCGCTCAAATACGATAATAAATACCGACGCTATTCGCGTAGGCGTTTTTTTGGACTCGGCCTGTATGTAAGAACCAATTACGCGCAGTATAAAATCCCAAGCTGTACTCAAACTAAAGATACAAACTAGAGATACAAAAGAGACCGAGAGAAAGGAAAAGATAGAAATAGTGAAAATTGGATTCGGCAAAATGTATATACAGACTGCTGCATTGAAGAACGCAACATAAGAAATCCCATGTTAAGTTAGAGGTGTTTAAATATTGGCTTCCCTAATTATTTTACAAAATCTCATTTAGGTTTTTTAAAGTACTCTTTAACGTGAATCTGTTTGTGCAGTTTGAGAATTTTTCACTTGCTCAGGTTCAAAATATTGAAAAGATTCAGTAACCAAATTCAATTTATATTAAACTATCAGCACGGCCTTTATCAGTGAATGTTAAAATAAATGACTGGAAAACATCAAAGTAACCTGGCTTTATTTCTATCAAATTTCATCGTTCAGCGTTCATCAATGCAGCACCCTGTTATAAACGGCGTACAATGAAAATGAAATAAAAAAGGAAATAGTGGAGATAAAAACTAATGGAATATAATAACGACGAACACGAAAGACATTAAATTCAAAGTTACTAGGTTGACCAAATATGGTCACAAAGACAGTAGAAAAAAGAAAACAGTGAAGATGTAGGAACTGTAACTCAAGAAAGAAAATTAGAACAAATCACCAGAAAAATGGAAAGCTATAGAATAAACGTATTAGGAATAAATGAAGCAAGGTGGAAAAGCAAAGAAGAGGATTTCCTCTTCTAATATTTTCTTTTCCTCTTCTAATATTTATTAGAGAGGCAGAAAATGATAACAATAATAGCACAGAATGCGCTGATAATATCTAGTTGATGACATAATTACCAAGGCAAGAGTAAACCTAAATGAAAACAAACTAGCAATAATCACCTTCTTTGCTCACAGTAGCCGAGTTTGAAGATTTATATAAATAGTGTAATGAATATCCAGTTAAAAAAACACTCATAATAATTGGAGATCTCAATGCTAAGGTTAGTTCTAATATCGATGGACTTGAAAGAATAATTGGAAAAAATGGCGTAGGAGAAAAAAATTCAGTGTGTATCTACCAGCTTAAAAATAACTTTCTCAATAACAAATTATAAAATATTTTATTTGTGACGAAAGCAGCATCACAAGAATTAGGCGTGTTCAAATGTATAGGTACTCTAAATAAAAGAATATAATAAAATCGACAAAACAAACATTTAAGTAAAAACTATTTACAATTTTGCCAATAAATAGGTGACAATTAACATTTTTTAATGAGTTATTTTAGATATTATACAAGCAAATCGTCAGTGAAGTTCGTACTAATAAGTTTTATAAATTCAAATTTGATACGAAGGCAGAAGTATACATTTCAACAGAAAATTTTTACTATAAACTTGTTCGTAATTTACATTCAAAATGAGTTTTATTGAAAGCAAAATTTAAATTTAAAAATATTTAAAAAGTTGCACTTTATACAGTTTGCTGTAATTATACTATAGGCATTAAATTTTACATTGTAATTTTACTGGATATATGGAAATTTACGTTCGCGTTGCTAGTAATTTGCCAGCCTATTTTGCACTCCTTTCTTTCACGCAGCCCGTGCGCGCAACCTGCAGCAACTTGTTGATTCATGTCTCACATTGCGTTTAAAATTTGTAACGGTTGCTTGTGCGTGCACACACCCATAGGTAAAGGCGAAAACACATTATTATCACGTCATGTGAATTCACATGATTTCACGTGAAGACACGTGAATCGTAAATTTGATGAGGCCTGCTTTTCCATAAACATACATTTATAGGAGAAACACTATTGTCACTTCACGCATTCACGTGATATCACATGCTGTTACGTGCCGGCACACGATCTGATTTTCGCATCAATTTCGAGACACGTGATGGCGTGAAGTATCTACACCTTTTCAGCTTCAAATTGGGACTAAACAAATTCAAAATGGGAATAAACAAATTTAAATTGGGACGAAACAAATTCAAAATGGGAATAAACAAATTTAAATTGGGACGAAACAAATTCAAAATGGGAATAAACAAATTCAAATTGGGTTTAAACAAATTCAAATTGGAACAAAATATTTTAATTCAGAAAAAATACAAGCTCGTAGGTAATGATAACAAAACGAAATGTAATTACCTAACTAATAATTACTTGCATTAAATCATAATTTTACGTCAACCATATTTAACCCATCAGGTATGAACTTTGGATGTTTGCAACGAATCTTATAGAGTTAAGTACGGTAATTTTATTAGTAATATTTTGTCGCACTATATTTTCTAATTTTTGTAAACGATATTCCGTCTGCGCAATGTTTGCCCTGGCCTCACCTGCTAAAATTTGTGGCATTTTGATTGCTTTTAAACAAGACTACGCGAGTTCAACATTGGGCTGTATGGAGAAAGTCTCAGCAAATGATTATTGGTCAATTCGTCCTCTCTAAAAACATCCTCAATTGAATTTGTTTAGTCCCAATTTGAAATTGTTTAGTCCCAATTTGAAATTGTTTATTCCCAATTTGAATTTGATTATTCTCATTTTGAATTTGTTTATTCCCAATTTGAATTTGTTTGGTCCCAATTTGAAATTGAAAAGGTATAGAATTTTAAAAAATAGATAAAGTTTTAGTTGAAAAAGTGTGAGAACAGAATGTATTGCAATACAATACCAGGTCATCAAATTATATTTAATAAGATTATGAAGAAATTCAAATTTATCTTTTTTCATGCATCATGTAAGTACCTACTAAAACGATTTCCTTGTAATAGCTCTTGGAACAAATTTTGAAATTCACCCTGCTCTCTTCTGTTTAAATTAATTTCATTTTTTATTAATTTTATTTTTCGACATTAAAAGTAAAGCACAGGCTTTTTCAAAATCTTCAAATTCTGAAGAGGAGGATGAACAATTATTGTTTATTTTTTCTTTAGCAGATACTTTTTACTCTGATTTTTAATTGCATAGGTAAAAATAAATGTTTATAAATAATGAAATTACGAGAATTCACGTGACGTGACAACAGTGTGATTCTATTGTTAATATTATACGATTCACATGTGACATGATATCACGTGAATTCACGTGACGTGATAATAATGTGTTTGCGCCTTAAGTGTATATTTCATTATCATTACATTTTATATTATAATAGCTGTTTTCATTTCGGTTGATACAGTCGACCCGGGCAAGTGTGGGACAATAAAAAGCATTCAGCTATTTTGCCCAAGTTTTATCTTCGACCGATTTTAGGTGTTTTTTTAACATTGTAAGAATAGATGGAAATTGTCATTTTAAAGCTGCAGCCTGACGTCATCAAGGTTCAGCGCTGAAGAAGATATAAGATGCAGTAAAAAAACGGGCCCTATTCGCGACCTAATTGTCAACGCGAGAGGTCTCTGTTAATTGCAATATGGCCGAAAAAAGGGTGAACAACATTGCGGTTGCGTGTTTGATTGGTGCGTGTTTTCAATATTAAACCAATCTGTGAAATGTTGTTCACCCTTTTGATGGTATCAATATTGACCATCAGAGGTTGCCTAGTTTGTTTGATGTCGCGAATTGTAATGTGGTATAATACGCCGCGGTAATTACGTCAACGTTAATACCGTACGGTTAACTTTGGGAAACTTGCAATAATTCTCTATTATTTTATTTTCTGTCTAAATCATGGCAAAGCAAGTGGATTTCAATTTATGAAATTATCATAATTGACTCTTATTAAGGTTTTTTTGGAATGCTGTCAGATTTAATAATTTGACAAATAGAACTTAATAATAATTATTAAAAATACATGTAATGACACTGGGTCAACTAATTTCCTTTATTTTTAGAACATGAGTTTTACGTGTGATATTTGTTTACACTTGTTGAAGAATCTGGACGACTACAATAAACATTTATACTTACATAAATATTTGCCAAACGTTACCTTTATTTGCAAAGAGGAAGGTTGTTTCAGAAAATTTAAAAAATATTCAAGTTTTTATATGCACTACTATCGCAAAAGAAAAATGAATAACTACCGTGGGAAATCTTATGATGTCAATCATATCTGCAGTGTAAAAAATTGTTCTGCAAAACTGACTACGAAACGACATTTAACATCTCACATTTCAAAACATATTACACAAGGGTATAATGTTAGATGTCCACTTCAAACATGTGTGAAGACATTTTCTTATGGATCTACTTGGCGATCTCATTTGTACAGAAAACATTATTATTTAAATGAGTACTGCTACAATACACCACATAAGGATTCAACGATCTCTTTATCCGATACTGCCGATGATATATTAGACCAATTACTACAGACTAAATCACTTGTTACTGAGAGTGTGTTGTGCACTGTAATAGATTCTATGAAAAATATTGTTGAGTTGAGAAACGAACAAATTATAAAATTTATTTCAGAAAAATACAGCATTGAAATATCATCTTCTTTAATTAATGATATGAACTATCTGAATAACGCTCATAATAAAGTCACGGGCAGTTTAAGATCTCCGTTTACACGAAAAATTTTTTACAAAAAACATTTTCACTACGTTGAAGCTGTTCGTAAACCATTCATTTCTGAAAGCAAGATTTATTTTTATTACGTTCCAATTCTTGATACATTGAAAGCTATGCTACGAAATAAGGATAATCATCAACAATTGTTTTCATCTATTGAAAATTGTAATCCTAATATCTTTTCAAACATAACTGATGGTTTGATATTTAAAGGGAATATATTTTTTTAAAATAATCCCCAAGCTTTTCGAATTATATTATATCAGGACGCATTCGAAATATGTAATCCTTTGGGTTACTCAAGAAACAAAATATATAAACTTGTAGGTGTTTATATGGTTTTGGCTAATACCAGTACTTTTAATTGGATAAAAGTAGATAATATATTATTAGTTGCGTTAGCGTGAGCAACAATAAGTTTGGCTTTTCAACTTTATTAAATCCCATTGTCGCAGACTTAGAAGTACTAGAAACTGAAGGAATGTCAATAACGTAAATGTGGAAGGCACTTTATTCGTTGCCTTAGCTGATAATTTGGGCAGCCATCAGTTAGGTGGTTTCTTTGAAAATTTTAGTCTATGTCAGTATATTGGTCGGTTTTGTGAAATTAAATTAAATGACATAGATTTGGTATTTCATGGATTCCTAAATAGAACAAAAACATCATATGATAATTGTGTGTTCGTTAAAAATACTTCTAATACAAAACATTGTAATGGAGTTAAATATATCTCTCTGTTAAATTCACTTTCATATTATCATGTTACTACAGGTTTGCCGCCTTGCATAGCGCATGATTTGTATGAAGGAATAGTACAATACGGCTTAATGTTAATGTTAAATTATTTTGTTCAAAAGAAATATTTTACGTGTGAAACATTCAATGAAAGACTTCATAGCATCACTTTTGAAAGTGCTAAAAATGAAAAATTACCTCCAGTAAAAAATCAGAAAAAATTACCCGGAAATGCACATGATGCATTATTGCAGATTTTTCCATTTCTTGTTTATGATTTAATCATGAATTTTGAAGATCCAGTTTGGGAATGCTATTAACATTAAGAAAAATTTCTAATATTGTTTTCTCTTTCAAGCTACATATTAGTCAGGTTGCGTATTTACAAACTTTGACTCAAGATTATGTAGAAAGCCGAAAAATGTTATTCCCCGATATTAGATCAAGACCAAAACTTCACTATATATTACTTTATGCGAAACATATAATGAATTTTGGCCCGTTAAGATTTTTATGGACCATGCGCTTTGAAAGTAAACATAAATACTTTAAAAACATAATAAAACACACTTCTAATTTCAAAAATGTTTTGCTAACATTAACAGAAAAACATCAGTTACTTCAAAGTTTATTGTTATACGGATCTAATAACTTCTCAGATGAAATGATTGCTGATAATGTAGTGCTGTGTACAGACTGTGCAGATAATATAGTTTCTTTAATTAAAGAAAACAGCAATTTTTCGAACATAAAATTTATTTCTAAGCGTGTTACGTATAGAAGTATTAAATATAATGAACACAGTTATTTAGCAATTAATACTGCAAGCGGTTATGAATCATTTTGCGTATTAAAAATCAAGTGCATTGTAGTAAATATGGAATATTCTAATATTAAGTTTGTAGGCTCTCTCTTAACAATCAGTTACGATAGTAATACTGGTTTGTATATACCAACACAAGAAAATAATTTAGAGCATTTAGTATACGTACCCTATAATAAGTTGCTCTCTTTTGAACCCTTGTATGTTACAAATTTGAAAAATGTTGATTTATTTTACTTTAAATCAACTCCATATGCACCGGATTCCGAATAATTTGATATTATTTTTGATAATGTTTAAAAAATCTATTACTACTTATTATCGATAGCCATAACGTTTTAAACAACTTCAAGAGTATAGGCCGTACACTAAAGATGGGTCATATGTCAAGGGCGATTTATTATGGCCTAAAAAAATAAGTATAATGCAATCTGACAATTTATACTTTTCTTTATACAATTACGTTTTCACATTTTGTAGATTGAAATATGCAGTCTGAAAAACTTGCGTTTAAAGTTTGGAATTGTGACAGATCAAAAAAGATTATTATTGTTTTATCCCGTGACGATGGAGACATGTATGAACAACTTATTCTAAAAGGTATAAGAATAATATAATACATAGATACTAATGCGTTCTACGAACCGGGCAGAATAACTGAGGGTGAAAATCTGATCGAACGGGTAGAAGAGAATCTAATGCGTTGTTCAATAGGTAGTGTGAATAAAGATGAAATATGTGTTACTACTCCAAATTTTAACGTCTACCCCACATTATTTCTTTCAGTACTTGAGCAACCTTCTCGAGTAATGAAGTAAATACTATGAAGTAGATGCAAAAACTTGTAGTAGTGGTATTTACTTCATTTTTATTAATACCATCCAGTATTACCCAGATCACAAAACGCATTCGGTATGACGAACACTGTTGGAAACTGTTTTTTGTGAAAATAACATAACATTCTGTAGCAAGTATGAAATTGCAAGTAAATGGTTCCAAGCTTGCTTTGGAACAAGATGGCACTATAGTTGATGACTCCGAAGCTTTAATGCTGCTTCATCAACAAACTTTTATTTTATTGGAACCAAAAGAAATTTGGAAAGAGTATAATAGTCCGTCAAGTCTTAATAAAATATTATCAAGTAATATAAGCGACAGTACGTTAACATTTCAAGCGACGATAACGACCTCATCATTACTTCACTTGATGCAGATGTGAATAACTTGTCATACCAAAAAATATCTAAAGAAGTTGACATGCCCGTCGACAATTTACACCAACCAATCAATGAAGACGTGTCTAAAGAAAACATGCTCGTCGACAATTTACACCATCCAATTAATGAAGAAACGCGGAGGAAGTTTGAAATTCCTTGGCATAAATTACCTCGAAACATACTACAAGATTTACAAGATGGAAAAAGAAATAAGCAAATCACAAAAGAAGTGACGCACATGGTTATAAACAGATGACGGACGGAAAGATGGAATTCAATGTCGTTCGCATGAGCGGCACGGCCTGCGCGGCAATAGAATTGTAGCTGGTCGTCTTAAGAAAATTTGGTGTTCGCATCACTACAGTTTAAATTCTAAATAAATATAGTAATCCTTTGAAAATAAGAAATTTTAATTTACGGATTATAACTTTATGTTTATTATAGCATATTAACCACTTTTTTGAAAGTAATATATTAATATATTGTCCCGGCTCTTGCCCGGCGCTTATGGACTTGCTATTTTACGTGCGCGTTGAGTCCTCGAGGCGTGAACAGCCATACAAATTTCCGTTCTTTGGTTATAAATGAGAAATAAACTTAACAGATTTTGATATGGTAAGAAATTTCTTTTTATAGTCTAAGGCCCGTTATTATTCTATAAACATTTTTTAGAACTGAGTGGGTCTCCACGCCATGAGGCAACATATGCGTCCGTGCGTTTTTTTTTTTGGTATTTTTTTAAAGTATTACTTATGTAAATGTAGTAAGAACATACATATTTACAACGTAAATATACAGGGTGTTAAATAATTGTTTCACGTATTTACAATCCTGCAGCTGAGCCTCATTCATAAAAACCGTTTAAAGAGCACATTTTGTATTTAAGAATAAAACGTTGCTGAGTTTTGAACGCTTACAGCTTGGTTATTTATTAATATTTCGTCTTGAATTTTCGTATGTGGTTAGTACACCTTTTCAATACAAATGGAACGCCCAGTAAGTATAACTGTTCCGAAAAAACTGTTTCATGTATGCATAAACTGTTTAATATTAATAAATAACCAAGCTATAAGCGCTCAAAATAAGCAATTTTTTATACTTAAAAATCGATATCTTATAAACTTTTAATTAAAACTTCACAAAATTTTTCTTATTACATATTCTCTTCACGTACTTCCCTAAAAATATACTAGGCATCCAATTAAAGAAAGTACAACTTTGGTATGGTTCCCCGGATTGAATACCCTCTACACCCAGAAATAATTTTATAAAATGGACCTGGCTGAGTTACATCTTAAGACGTTTGAATATTTTTTTTATCTTATATACTATAGGCGGTAAAGAAGATCGTGGTACTCGAGGAACAGCCTGCATAATTTTTTCAAGGATAATTTTGTAAAAATATAACAACACATACAGTCTCCACGTTAACGATTCAAAATGTGATCCACAGGCAACTTTACAAAATGAATTTAAATTTTAATATCTTTCTAATTTTCACATTTTAGCGCAGGTATAATAAAAAATATCGTATAGTACACGTGCATAAGAGCCTTTAAAGCACTTGCGCTGTTAAATGTGCTCCGCTGCGCGTCGCGCTTTTAAACCCGTCGCGCGTGCTTTAAAGGCACTTGTATTATAAGATACTAATTTAGGAGTTAACAAAAATTTAAAGTTGAAGTTCAGTGCCTTCTATGTGCGTAAATAAGGTAAGTGAGCTATACGGTTTCATAGAATTATAAAGAAAAGATAATGTAAAAGTTTTAGGATTTACGTAAATCGCGAAACAAACGATAGTTAGATTTATAACGTGCACAGTTTTTTTTTTTTTTAGAAGAATGTTACTGTTAAAAATCCTAAAATCTTTTTATTTTATTGTTTCTAAAATTCTATACAGAGTGAAAAGTTTAACTGAAAAAAATTCTGTAACTTAAGAAATTAGGATTTATCGAAAAATTTCTTCAACAGGTCAATTTGTATTTTTAATGGCATATTTAATTATTTGGAGGGGGTGAAACGGCCCCTAATTTTTTTAATGTAAGGGTATGTTGAGCATTTTTTTTTGAAAGCTTGTTCCATTGGGAATGCAACTACGTTTTTATCTTTTATTTTTCTTAAACCGTAAATGAGAAACAAATAAAAATGAAGTTTTCAAAATGCTCTGCACCTCTTTCTTGGAAATACCCTAAACTCCATTCCTAACATGTCGTAGTATGTATTTCCGGTATTACTCGCCTAATTTCATGCCGAATTCTTTCTTGAAGTTCTGCGATGTCGTCAGTTTTTGTAACATAAACTTTACTAAAACTTTACTCAACTACTCAAAACATACGATAACGTTTGGAATGTTTATGTCTTCTTATCAAGTACCTAACAAAAAAATGGATTTTCTTAATTTTTGACATTAAAACCGGTTTCAGTAAGAAAATTTATTTTTGTTTTTTCCCCATTTACTGTTTCAGAAAATTGAATTCCCAAGTGAACAAGATTTAAAAAAATTACTCGACATACCCTACCATTTAAAGAAAATAATTGAAAAGTTAAAGAAGTTAATGCGCCTTTAAAAATAAAAAGGTACCTGTTCAAGGAATTTTTCGACAAATCCTGATTTTTTAAGTTACAGAATTTATTCCAGTTAAACTTCCCACTCTGTATAATAAAATACGCGCTTACTTAGAAGTAATTTGAAACGTATGTAAACGTACACAAATGCATCAAATTTAAATCTGAATTTTCATTTCGCAAATTAATTTTACATTTTAATTATAATGCGAACTTTTTAATTTCGCATGAAAAATATTGCGTTTCATTAAAATTACATCGTAAATATGTTGTATACAAACAGAAATATTCGAATGTATATTTCATGCAACCTAAAATAATTTTATGGTTTAAAATTATTGTTTCCTCTAAAATTTCTTGTGAACTTAAAGTTCCTGTACGAATAACCGGTAATATAATTGACTGTTATTCGTACCGGAATTTCTGTTTATAGTGTACATATCCTCGATTAAAATTTTGGGAATGGCTGTTGCCGTAATTTTGGTCCGAAAAATTGGAATTCGGATTACGTCTATAATTATTATGAAATGTTTTGTGAAAAATTTGAATTTTGTTTATTAGGCGGTCCATAATAATTCATTCTAGAATTAGAACCTCGAAATTTTTTGTTACCGGGTGAAAATTAAATGGATACTTAGTTTCGGTACGTGCATTGCTCTAACTGCCGATTTTAGCCATTTCTTCGCGATCCGAGGTGGTAATTGGCACACAGAAGTTCGCCGAAGGCATAAAAGGAAGCAGCAGCCGCCGCAGGAGCAGCGTGGACCGTGGACGGTGGTGTTTTGTCGCTGAAGAAGCTGGGAAAGTGGCCGCGGAGTGAAAAAGTGCTAGTGCGCGGTGACAGACCCGTGAAACTTACGTGTATACGCGGACTTTGTAAGCCCCGCCCTTTTTCGGATTCGCGTTTGTACGAACTCTGATACGCGTTCTCATTGGCTGTTTCGTATTTATATGTATTAATCACACTTTGTAATAATTTAACTTTGTTTTGAAATAAATGTTCTTATTTCTACGCTTTGTTTATCGCTCTCTCATTTAAATAAACCGACGAGTATAAAGGTTATCTCGGACCTAGGAAACGAACTTTACACCAAGTTAATTTCTTGCTCTACCGCTGATTTTGAATTGCTGCCGCGCAAACCGTCGACCAATCACGTCGCGAGGACAAAAACCTCATAAACATTCGTACCGGGTCTACCGTGGTGACATATTTGGTGCCCAGAATGTGGGGCTCGAGAAGCTCTTGCTGCCACAAGAGCCGGAGCCGTCCATGAACACGAGAGCGAAACACAAGAAGATTTCTGAGAAAACGAAGCAACCTCACCTCTATTAAGAAAAACCACCGAGACTGCGTCACCGCCAACGCTGACTCCACAACCGACGGTAGAAATGTCTCAACCGCTAGATTCCTGCCAAAGCATGTTAAAAATTTCCACTTCGCCTGAGCCACCGAGTCCATACGTCTTCGTGGCCAGACAATTCATTAATCAGTTTGTCAACCTCACGAAAACCCCGGAATGGATGTGGGTACCCATCGCCACAGGCCGTCTCCAAGGAGAAGCGCAAAATTGATACGCCCGCTACCAGGGAATACAGCTTTCGTGGGAAGAATTTGAAGAAAGGTTTACGGAAAAATTCGACGGGGCACACATCCGAATACGCCTCATCGCCAAACTGCATTCTGCCCGCCAGAAACCTACAGAACATATGAGGCTTTCGAAACAGCGAAATGGAAGTTGTTCGAATGTGTCGCAGCAACCACACCATCCGAAGAACGCATCCACTGGGCGCGTTTTATTGGCACCATTCTGATTCCAGAATGATCATTCTATGTTTTATTGTGAAATTCTACACCCTTCACTCCAGATTTCCACTCCTTCCCTAATGGTGGAGTGAAAAGTAGAGCAAAGAATATTTGGTTAGGTTCAGTCATAAAAGTGACAAATACCGGTGAAATGAAAAGTGTTTCTTAATATTGTCATCATCAATTGCTACCAGCTCCTCCCCATCATCCGGCTATATCTGCTAGTACTCATCGCCCCAAGAAATTTGTTAAAAGTTGTCACGGGCAGGGATATTTTTTTCTGTCCTTTTGCAAAATTTAAATTTCAGCGCCAACTTGTCTTGTCATATCCACTCTTATCCAGCAAAACGTTTTATTGGTTAAACGATTCTACTTATTCTAGATCGAGTAGGACATTTGCAATAAAACACACCCATTATCATCACCAACTTGGTCCGAAACGAGCTCCAGGTAGGAATGACTTACCCTCTGCTCACCACGCTGGAGGAGTTGCGACGACGCGCCAATATACTCGATCGTTCGATGCCCCCTCAATCGAAGAGAGCACCGCAACCGCCACCGCTCTCGAGAACGAGCAGACAACCTGGAAGTCCGGCGACGCCGCCTACATGCCAGCATTTGAGTGTCGAAGTGTACGCACGTGTTTATTTGTGTCTCTATTTATACGTGTTTTTAAGGATTCAGTAGTGGTTTTTCTTTTTTGAAACATATACTATTTTGTAGAGGAACTTTCTCTCTATCTGTAGTGTTCAATTTATTTATTGGTTACTTAATTGTATTGCGTGAATTTGCAGTTCGTTAAATTATATTGTGTATGGCACAGAAATAGCCGATCCACTTCTTGTGCGATACTGTTAAGCAGGTTTTCGTCTCCTGCGTGCCATCATTTGTCGTTTGCCCGCATTTACTATTTTCTTGCCGATATTATTTTCTTTTTACTCTCACAACATTGGCTACCTGTTGATTTAGGTTCATTAATAATGCCGAATAACTGCTTGCTTTGTGAGTGTGCTGTAACTCCAACAACTCCTTCTATAAAATGTGTTGGCTCATGTAAAAAGCACGTTCATATTAAATGCCTACCGCTGCCTGACTCTGAATTAAAGGCCTTTGCTCAAAGTAAATATCCATGGACTTGTGCAAATTGTGAACATCTTTCTCCTAATAAGGACCAGCTGTCTGTTTCTCTTATTGAATCAATTTTTAAGCAACAATTTGCTCAGTTCAAGTCCGAAATTAAGGTAGACGTGAAGGAGACTATTCAGCAGGAGTTTAAGGCAATCACGGACCGTATAAATATGTTGGAGAATCATGTTGTGGATCTACAGAATAAATTTTCTCAATTTGAGAATTCAGCATTATCCTCTTCTTTAGATTCTGAAAAAATTATACAGGAATCAATTGAACGTGTTAAACGTGCGACTAATATTGTCATATTTGGTCTTAAAGAGGAACGTGTTACAACGAATGCTGATCAGGCAAATATTGATATTGCATTAGTTCCTAAAATTTTGCAGAAGGCAGGTTTAAATGAAAATGAATTTTATTCTGTTCGTCTTGGTAAATTTGATAATACTAAACTGGACCGATGTCGTCCTCTCAAGGTCTGTTTAACATCTACTAACTCTGTTAGAAAAGCGGTACAAAATTCTTCTCAGCTTAAGAACTGTGTTGAATTTACCAATTGCTTTATCACTCATGATCGTACTCCTGTGCAAATTGAGTTACATAAGAAGATCAAAAATGAATTACAGCATCGTGTCTCTAATGGTGAGAGTAACTTAAAAATAATTTATAAAAACGGTATCCCGTCTATTGTTTCTGTGTCTACAGATAATTTAAACTAAATTTGCCCGACAGAATTCCCAATTACTTATAAATTTTTTATCAAAATGCTCGTGGGTTACGCACTAAAACTCATGAATTTTACCATAATACCTGTGAGCATCTTTATGACATTATTGTTATTACCGAATCTTGGCTAAATTGTTCTATTAACAATGGTGAACTCTTTCCTCCTCAATATGATGTTGTGAGGTGTGACAGAAATCTTCATGCCACAAATAAGTCAACTGGTGGAGGTGTCATCATTGGCATTTCTAGAAATATTACATTTGAAACTATTGATGCGTCTGATTTTTTTAAACTCAATCCCTTATTTGATTATATTATTTGTAAATGTCAATTCTCACTTTACACGTACTACCTTGCAGCGTTTTATGTACCACCTAATCTATCTATTAATGATTATGAGATGTTTTTTGAAGCTCTTGAAGTTTTTTCGACTAATAAAATGCTAATAATAGTAGGAGACTTCAATCTTCCTAAGTACATTGATGTGAATACTTTATGTCCTAAGGTGCGTTTTTTGCGAAACTTTTGTAATTCCTTAGGATTTACGCAATATAATCGGGTCTGTAATGTTGACAATAGATTAATTGACTTGGTCTTGTCTTGTCACGCATGTTGATCAGCCGCTTGTCGCTGAGGATGTTTACCATCCTGCTCTGGGTATAACAATTGATTGGTTACTTTTTGAAAGACCTACTGCTTTTCCTATGGCCCAAACCAGGAGGTTCAATTTTCGTAAAACCAATTTTATTGAACTTTATGATAGTCTTATTAATACGGACTGGTCCACTATAGAATGCTGTTCTGATATTTGCACCAATAGACTTATTGAGGTTCTTTATAGCATTTTTGGGCGAACTGTTCCCCAATATACTTTTCGTACAACCACTACTTATCCTCCTTGGTTTTCAGCGTCAATTATTAGAAACTTAAAGTGAAAAAATCACTACAGACAAAAATGGTTGGCTACAGAGAAGTTAATTTTTCTCCATCAGTTTAGACGTCTGCGTAGTATTTGTAAAGCACAAATATCTTCAGCGTACAGAACATATATGGATCGTGCTGAAGAGTCTATTCTTTCTGATCCGAAACAAATTTTTCAGTATGTCCACATGAGACAGGGTACTTCTCGTATTCCTAATAAGTTACATTCAAGTGATAATAAAACATATACCTGTCCTCAAGACATCGTCAATGGTTTCGCAAAATTATTTTCTGCCATCTTTCTGCCTGACACTCATAGCACTGTGCTTCCGGATGTTTTATCAAATATTCCTTCGTTTTTCATGCCGTCCGTTTCAGAAGATGAATTGTTAAAAATTATGGCAAAATTTCCTGTTAAGTTTACCGCTGGTGAGGATTCAGTTCCAAGTTTTTTGATTCGTGATGCTAGATATGTGCTTGTAAAACCTTTATTACACATCATCAACCTTGCCATTGTCACGTCTACCTTTCCGGATATTTGGAAACGTGCCAGAATTACACCTGTGTATAAGAAAGACGATAAGACACAGCTTGAAAATTATCGTCCTATTGCTATTTTAAATAACTTTGCCAAAATTTTTGAGCAAATTATATATAAGTTAATTTATAATAAGACTAGCTCTTATATTTCGCCTCATCAGCACGGTTTCATTTCTGGTCGGTCGACTACTACAAATTTGGTGACGATAACGCAATACATAGCTGAACATCTGGATAAGCAAGGCCAGGTTGATGTCATTTACACAGATTTATCTAGTGCTTTCGATACGGTGCATCATGGTATCCTTCTTAATAAACTTAGTTCTCTAGGAATGGCTCCGTCTTTATTGCGTCTTCTGCAATCATATTTAGCTGATAGAGTGAATTATGTCTTTTTCAACGGCTATAAATCATTTGAATATTCAGTCACCTCAGGTGTGCCGCAGGGCTCAAATTTGGGACCCTTACTCTATTATTTTCATTAATGATTTATTAGTCTCTCTTGAATGTCGCTCACTTGCTTTTGCTGATGACTTGAAGATATTTGCTCCGGTTTCGAATACTTGGGATACTGATCAGCTCCAGCGGTGCCTGAACACAATTATTTCTTGGTGCGCTGATAATTTTTTGAAATTAAATATTAGTAAATGTTGTGTCGTAACGTATACTAAGAAATTCCATCCTATTAATTACAGCTACAATATTAATAGTGTACAACTGTCTAGGAAAAGTATAATTAAAGATTTGGGCGTTATTTTTGATCCAATGTTAAGTTTTTCTCACCATATCGATCATATTGTCACTACAGCTTCTAAATCTATCGGGTTTGTTTTAAGAATAACCAAGTATTTTAACAATATAGAAGTATTTAAGTGTCTTTACATCTCTCTTGTTGTCAGTAGACTGGAATACGCTTCTCAGGTGTGGTCTCCATACTACATTTGTTATCAACTAGATGTAGAGCGTTTGCAATGCAGATTCCTTAAATTTCTTACTTTTAAAATTACTGGTGTTTATCCTCAGAGAGGCGTTAATTACGACTTCTTACTGCATACCCATAACTTTGAATCTCTTAAACAACGGCGGGATAAGCATGGTGTTAATTTTATATGGAAGTTACTCCATTCGAAAATTGATTGTCCCGAGATATTAATTTAAATTTCTTAGTGCCTCGACCCAACTCCAGATGGACCACCACATTTAAACTACCAATACCTAGGAGTAATATTCTAATTAAGGCACCCATTTATACCATGTGTCGTCATGCTAATGCTGATTCTGGTGACATATTTTTATGATTGATTTCTTAGTATACGCATATTACTTGTTTTTTGTAGGTTGTAGGTTGATATATTTATATTTATATATATTATATGTTTTTCTATTTCTTTTTAGCATAGTTTAGTATATTAGTGTTTCTTTTTCGTCCTGTAATTGGGTTTTCCTGTTGGGCGACTACTCATAATAATACTAATAATAATAATAATAATTGCCCAGGGTATCATTACAATAGAGAATGTCCGCATGTAAGAAACGCTTGACCACCGCAAAACCACCATCATCACCCGGAGAACAATCGCGAACGCGATAGGCAGTCCGCCGTTAACCAGCTGGGAACGAAACCGGTTGAATATCCACGTCGGAGACGCTACGATCGAGGCACTCGTCGACATCGCTGCATCTGACAACTTCGCTCGCCCAGAAGTAGCCTGCGATTTCAAACCTGTCCGTCTACCGGACGTGAAATGCGCTGGATACGTGCCTGCCCTCCACACTAGCGGAACAGGCACATTAAAATTCAAAATTGACTCCGAGACTTACCACGCCAAATGTCTGGTGATCCCAAATCTACGGGAGAAAGCGATCCTAGGACAACCCTGGCTACAAGAGAACCGAGCCATCATCAACGCATATCGTGGATGCGTACACATCGGAATTCGAAACCGAGTAACAAAATTCTTTGGAAGAAAACGAGTCCGTTTCGAGGAATCGACCGCTATTGACCTGGGGTAAGTACAGCAGAGGTTTCCCGCTGAACACGAAGACAAGCTGCGAGAAATATTGCGCGACTTCGGAGCGGTGTTTTCCGTCAAGGGACCCCTGACGATGACCTCGAGCACGCAGCACAAAATCCGCCTGCGAGACACGAAACCGATCTCTGTCAGACCGTACCCGTACTCGAACGAAAAGAAGAAAATGATAAACGACTATAATGCTTTCCGACAGAGTCATACGACCGAGTACGTAGCCCTACAATTCCCCAATCGTTATGGTAAAGAAAAAAGACGGAAGCCAACGATTCTGCATTTACTACAAGAAGCTCAACGCAGTTACCGAAGACGAGGCGTCTAGTTTACCCCTGTGAGATTTAGGCCCTGCTGTCGTATTCAGCACGTCAGATCTAAAATCCGGTTACTGGCAAATACCGCTGGAAGAAAAAATGAAGCCACTCACAGCGTTCACGACCCCCGACAGTTCGGCTTACGAATTTAACGTCATGCCGTTCGGTCTCAAAAACGCCCCCGGTGACATTCCAGAAACTAATGACGCAAGACGTGTTGACCGGCTTCAACAGAGATTTCACACTCGTTTACTTAGATGACATCATAATATACTCAAGAAACTGGGAGGAGCAATGACGTCATATTCGTCAGGTGCTGGAGCGTTTCCAACAGCACGAACTGAGATGTTCGCTGAAGAAGTGTCGTTTTGGAGCGACAGACCTAGAGTATCTCGGCCATCAAATAACATCCACCGGCCTCCGGCCAAAAACACAAAATTTAACTCAGATCCAGCAACATGCCGCACCAACCAATAGCCGACAACTACGCCAGTTCCTGGGCCTGATTGGCTGGCTGCGAGAATACGTTCCTCGTTGTGCAGAGCTTACTGCACCGCTAACCGATCTACTACAGCGACAAAATAGATGGAGATGGGGCCCTAATGAGCAAGAGACATTCGAACGAGTGAAACTGGCACTCGCACAGCCGCTAGAATTGCATCGACCGGAAAGCGAACTGCCGTTCGTGCTTCAAACGGACGCCAGCGCTCGAGGACTTGCGGCCGTATTATACCAGGAAACTCCAGATGGGCGCCGCATCATCTCCTACGCGAGTTCGAAACTCAACGCTGCTGACAGCAAATACCACTGCAATGAACAGGAGTGTTTGGCCGCGATTTGGGCTATTAAAAGATACCATCCCTACCTGGAGGACCGACTGCTTAAGTTGAGAACAGACAGCCGCGCTCTTCTTTGGTTGGACCGTGCGAAGGACACGAAATCTAAATTGACACGATGGGCCCTGCTACTACAAGAATTTGCTTTTACCGTGGAACATTGCCCCGGTAAACATATCAAACTTCCGGACGCGATGTCCAGGTTCCCGAGCGATGGGTCAGTCCCAGCCGAAGCCATCGACGAAGGATGACTTGTCCAGGTCTTGGAAGTCGAGACGCCGCTGGCCATGCACGTGCAGGATGCGCAGCAAGCCGATGAAAGCATCGAAAGACTCCTCGGACGTTATCGAAGAATTCAGGCAAACGGACCGACCGAAGCGGGAGATAGAGCGTTTAAGGAGTTGTACTGAGTCGAAGGTGGGTATCTTCGGCGAGTGGACGGAGAAAGGTCGCTACTCGTGGTCCCACCGGCTGCCGTAGAGCGAGTGGTTTACCAGTTTCACGACGACCCCTCCGCAGGTCATCCTGGTGCCGAGGAAACCATCAGAGCAATCCGCCAACACTATTATTGGCCACGCCTCGAAGAAGAGGTCAAACGTCACGTCCAAAATTGACTGACATGTCGATGTGCCAAGCGAGGGCCGATCCAGAAGCCAGCACCGCTGCGACCCCACCAAACTTCGCGCCCCTGGGAAGTAATCGCCATGGGCCCGTATGTTATGACTCAAGGAGGCAACCGATTTATTCTGACTGTCACCGACGTCATACAATTGCTGAAAGCGAATGAATCCTGGCTGCTCGGGTGCGTGCTTTTATGCTCCAAAGTGTCCGGGATTAATCCGCGTGGCGCGTCGTGATTGGCCGGCGCTGGCGGTGGCTCGTGACGCGCTGTGATTGGTTGCCTTGGGCGAAGTGGTAGGGCGGCCCGGTATCAATCCACCCCGTCTTTGTGAGCCCAAGCAACTTATCGCTGGGGTCATTATTTACATATGTACATCTTCGTGTGAGTCTTCTGACTCCGTATCTTCCTCTCTTGTCCTGGTTTGACTCCCGGACGGTCCCGGTGTAGGGGAGTTTCTCCCTTCCGGACGCGCTTCCTGTGCGTTTTCTTCCTCGGTTTCTTGTAAGTTCGGATGGCCGACGGGTGCTCGGCGTATTCGGTCTTCGTGTACCTTCGTTTGTTGGCCGTCCTGGTCCACGATGTATACGGACCCCTCCAGTACGTTTCTGATGGCGTACGGGCCCATCCATTTCGCTCCGAGTCCGGGCGCGAAACCTTGTTTTGGCTTGGCGGCCTGTTGTGCTTTCACTAGCACGTTTTGTCCCACTTGATATAGGGGTGCTCTGTCTGGACCAGCGTACCTCCTCTGGTACCTGGTTTGCCGTCTCCGGATCTCCTCTCTCCTCTCCTCTCTTGTCAGCCGTTCCGGCGTATTTCCGTTCAGTGTCCGTTCCCCAAGGCGTGGTAGTTCGTACCCCAGTAGAGCTTCTGCGGGCGTGTAACCCGTGGCAGCGTTTCTCCGTGTCCGGATGTTGAAAAGAACTGAGGGAAGTTGTGTGTCCCACAGACGTTGGGAACCCTCTTGTATCAACACTCTCAGACCCTTCTTTATCTCTTGATTCCTGCGTTCGGTCGGGTTTGCCCTTGGGTGATAGACCGGTGTAGTGTACGGGCTGTATTTCCATTTTCGGCAAGCTGCCTCGAACTGGCGTCCTACGAACTGCGGTCAGTTGTCCGTCAATATCGCCCTCGGGTAACCGTATCTTCGGAAGACTTCGTCTTCCAGGGTGCGGATGACGCTGAAGGAATCGGTTTTCGGTAGGGCGAACGCTTCTACCCATCGTGTAAACAAATCCGTGGCCACTAAGATGAATCGGTTTCCCAACGTCGTTTCGGGATATGGGTCCATTATGTCGACGGCTACCGTGTCCCATGCTTTCTCTGGTTGTCGGGGTTTTTGTGGTGCGGCAGGTACGATATTCCCGCGTTTATAGCTGGCGCACACGAGGCAATCCTTGATGTATGCGGTGACGTTTGCCGTTATGTTGGGCCAGTGAAAATGTCGTCGGATTGCTCTGAGTGTTTCATCTCTTCCCGGATGTATGGCGCTTTTGTCATCGTGGTAGTTGAATAGGACCCGGTCCTTTGCTGCTTCTGGGACGAATATACGGCGATTGTCTCCGTCCTTGAATAGTAGTACTCCGTCCTCGACCGTGTAGTGACGATGGTATGCGGCGTAATCTCGATTGTCAGGGTGTTGACCTTCGTCGATTTCTCCCCAGAGTCGGATCATGCTCTGCGTTTCGGCGTCCTCCCGTTGAGCCCTCTTAACTTCGTCGCCAAGAGTGACGGCTTCAGCCTGGTTGATCGCTGGGTTGGGTGGCGGGTTGGGTTGAGTTGCGGGTGGCAGCATCCACTCGCAGGCGTCCAGGTCGGCGTCTGTAGCTTCTGGGTGAGGATGTCGAGACAGGAAATCGGGGAGCTCGTTTTCTCGCCCCGGGCAATGCTCCAACTCGAAGTCGTATTCCTGAAGTAGGAGAGCCCACCTGGTGAGTTTTGCGCGGTGGTCCTTCGTCTGGTTTAGCCAGGTTAGGGCTTTGCTATCGGTCCTAATTTTGAATCGCCTTTCTTCCAAATACGGCCGGTACCGTTTTACTGCCCATATAACTGCCAGGCATTCTTGTTCGTTGATGTGATACCGGCTTTCGGCGGGGCTTAGTCGGGCACTGGCGTACGATATGATGCGTCTTCCATCTTCGACCTCTTGATATAGGACGGCTGCGATGCCTATACCGCTAGCATCGGTTTGGAGAATCAGCGGTGCGTCGGGCAGGGGCCGCTTCAGTTCCAAGTGCCCTTGGAATTTCGTTCTTACAGCTCGGAAAGCCTCATCCTGAGCAGACGTCCACTTCCACTTCCGCTCTGTAGACAGGAGTTCGGTGAGTGGGGCTGCGACTTCAGCGAACTGTGGTATATACTCGCGGAGCCAATTGCATAGCCCCAGGAAGCTTCGCAGCTGTCGGTGATCCTTCGGTCGCTCCGCGTTGCAGATTTGTTCTACCTGCTCTCGTTGCGGTTTACTTCCGTCACCGGTGATTACGTGACCTAGGTATGTCAGTGCATTCCTAGCAAAGTTGCATTTCTTGATTGTGCAACGTAAGTTGTGTTGCTGGAGGCGCTCCAGGACCAGGTGGAGGTGTCTGATATGGTCCTCCCAGCTATCGCTGTAGATGATGACGTCGTCTAGATATACCAGACAGAAATCTCGCAGGTATACGGCCAGGACGTCTTGCGTCATCATCCGCTGGAAGGTGGCCGGGGCGTTTTTCAGGCCGAACGGCATTACCCTGAAGTAATACGTTGCTCCGTCCGGGGTGGTGAAGGCAGTCATCGCCTT
This sequence comes from Dorcus hopei, assembly GCA_033060865.1. Taxonomy (NCBI): domain Eukaryota; kingdom Metazoa; phylum Arthropoda; class Insecta; order Coleoptera; family Lucanidae; genus Dorcus; species Dorcus hopei. Next base: position 2,647,576 of record CM065419.1, read on the forward strand.
GGACTCCGGGTGCATTAGTATCTGCCAGTACCCATTTTTAAGATCGAGGGTGCTAAAGATTCTGGCCTTCCCAAGTTCTCGAAGCGTATCCGTAATGATCGGCACCGTCGTCGGCTCACTTCGGATGTTTTGGTTTACACGCCGATAATCGACGCAGAAACGGGGTCTGCCGTCCTTTTTCTTCACGATCACGATCGGGGAGCTCCACGGCGACGATGTGGGTTCGATGATGCCATCTGTTAACATGGCCTCGACTTGTTCCGCGATGGTTTTCTTTTTCGCGTCGCTGTAGCGATAAGGCCGTTGCGAAATCGGTGTTTCGTCGAGCAGATGGATCTTGTGTGTGGCGGTGTTTGTAGTCGTCGTGCCACCGGCTTCGCTAAAGACTCCCGGAAATCGTTTCAGGACACTCAGTAGCGCGTTCCGTCCGGAACTAAGGTGCGCGCCAGCGTCCGTGAAGTCGGGGCCGGCCTGGTTCTATTCCTGCCGCGGTTTCGTCCAATGTACACTCATACGCGATGAACTGCCGAAGTGTACGCAGCGGCGAGCGGATATCCGAGAATGACGGATTCCCTCAATTCGGAACTCACTAGGAATTCTGCCTGGAATTCTATGCCTTGGATACGACACTGTGTTGTAGAAGTTCCCTGGATCGGCATTGCGAGATTCGCGCCGGCGACTTTCGCGGAGCTGAGTTCGGTGGTGTTCCACCTTTCGATGAGTCTCCGGTTTATGAAGTTGTGTGTCGATCCGGAGTCGAGCAGGGCTGTAGTGGACACGCCGTTGACTTGGATACGTATCCGTGGCAAGTTCGTCTCTTCACCGGCACGGGTCGTGTTGCAGTTCGGCGTGTCAGTATATGGATGACAGCGCCTACGCGCCTTGTTTCGTTGCGCCGGGCCCCCGAGGTTGGGTGCTACCCGGCTGTTTTCTAGTTTCCCGACTGGTAGTTTCGCCTTCCTTGGGCCACAGGACAGTCTCGGTGGAAGTGGCGTTCTGGGCAGAAACGACATCTCGGGAGTTGTTGTTGTTGTTGTGGTCGATCTTGCCTTGCCGATTTGCGTGGTAACGTTGCTTGGATGCGGTCAATTTTTTCGCATCTTGATCTGAGTTCCGCGAATGTTTTTGGAGTTGGGACTGCTAACGGCATTCTTATTTCGTCCCGGGCCATGCTTGATATGGTCGCGATTCTTTGTTCCACCGGTGTGGCGGCGGCGACCTTGTTAAATATTCCCCACTTTGCCATTGCGAAGTGGACCGTCGATTCTTGCGGCTTCTGCACTTCGGTGTACAGGCGGGGCAGCAAGGACTGCGTGGCCCCGGTTCCGGCGAATCGGTCCTTCAGGAATGATGAAAAATCCGCCCAGTTTAGATTCAGGTCCTCGTACTCCTGGAATATATATATACCACAGTTCGCTGAAGTCGCAGCCCCACTCACCGAACTCCTGTCTACAAAGCGGATGTGGAAGTGGACGTCTGCTCAGGATGAGGCTTTCCAAGCTGTAAGAGCGAAATTCCAAGGGCACTTGGAACTGAAGCGGCCCGTGCCCGACGCACCGCTGATTCTCCAAACCGATGCTAGCGGTATAGGCATCGCAGCCGTCCTATATCAAGAGGTCGAAGATGGAAGACGTATCATATCGTACGCCAGTGCCCGACTAAGCCTCGCCGAAAGCCGGTATCACATCAACGAACAAGAATGCCTGGCAGTTATATGGGCAGTAAAACGGTAGCGGCCGTATTTGGAAGAAAGGCGATTCAAAATTAGGACCGACAGCAAAGCCCTAACCTGGCTAAACCAGACGAAGGACCACCGCGCAAAACTCACCAGGTGGGCTCTCCTACTTCAGGAATACGACTTCGAGTTGGAGCATTGTCCGGGGCGAGAAAACGAGCTCCCCGATTTCCTGTCTCGACATCCTCGCCCAGAAGCTACAGACGCCGACCTGGACACCTGCGAGAGGATGCTGCCAGCCGCAACCCAACCCAACTCGCCACCCAACCCAGCGATCAACCAGGCGGAAGCCGTCACTCTTGGCGACGAAGTTAAGAGGGCTCAACGGGAGGACGCCGAAACGCAGAACATGATCCGACTCTGGGGAGAAATCGACGAAGGTCAACACCCTGACAATCGAGACTACGCCGCATACCATCGTCATTACACGGTCGAGGACGGAGTACTACTATTCAAGGACGGAGACAATCGCCGTATATTCGTCCCAGAAGCGGCAAAGGACTGGGTCCTATTCAACTACCACGATGACAAAAGCGCCGGACATCCAGGAAGAGACGAAACACTCAGAGCAATCCGACGACATTTTCACTGGCCCAACATAACGGCAAACGTCACCACATACGTCAAGGATTGCCTCGTGTGCGCTAGCTATAAACGCGGGAATATCGTACCTGCCGCACCACAAAAACCCCGACAACCAGAGAAAACATGGGACACGGTAGCCGTCGATATAATGGGCCCATATCCCGAAACGACGTTGGGAAACCGATTCATCTTAGTGGCCACGGATTTGTTTACACGATGGGTAGAAGCGTTCGCCCTACCGAAAACCGATTCCTTCAGTGTCATCCGCACCCTGGAAGACGAAGTCTTCCGAAGATACGGTTACCCGAGGGCGATATTGACGGACAACTGACCGCAGTTCGTAGGACGCCAGTTCGAGGCAGCTTGCCGAAAATGGAAATACAGCCCGTACACTACACCGGTCTATCACCCAAGGGCAAACCCGACCGAACGCAGGAATGAAGAGATAAAGAAGGGTCTGAGAGTGTTGATACAAGAGGATTCCCAACGTCTGTGGGACACACAACTTCCCTCAGTTCTTTTCAACATCCGGACACGGAGAAACGCTGCCACGGGTTACACGCCCGCAGAAGCTCTACTGGGGTACGAACTCCCACGCCCTGGGGAATGGACACTGAACGGAAATGCGTCGGAACCGCTAACAAGAGAGGAGAGGAGAGAGGAGATCCGGAGACGGCAAACCAGGTACCACAGGAGGTACGCTGGTCCAGACAGAGCACCCCTATATCAAGTGGGACAAAACGTGCTAGTGAAAGCACAACAGGCCGCCAAGCCAAAACAAGGTTTCGCGCCCGGACTCGGAGCGAAATGGATGGGCCCGTACGCCACCGAAAATTAAAATTCCTGAAACCTACGCTGATCTCCGTCCCATTAGCATATTGCCTACCCTGTCAAAGATATTGGAAAAAGCTGCACACTTTCAAATTTCCGAGTATGTGGAACGCAACAATATTCTTCCGGAAGAGCAGTCGGGTTTTAGGAAAGGACATAATACGGCAACTGCTTTGCTAAATGTTGTAAGTAACATCGTTACTGCTTATGATGGTGGAAAAGCTACGATATTAACACTGCTAGACTATTCAAAAGCATTCGACCGAATTGATCACCAACTGTTATGTGCAAAACTAAGTTTCTTTGGTTTCGATTTGAGTGCATGTAATTTTTTTTAGTATTATCTATTGAACCGTAGACAAAAGGTAACTCTAAACAGTGTTTCATCTTTATCCAGTTCTCTTCATCACAGTGTACCTCAGGGGTCAATTCTTGGTCCTCTGTTGTACATTATTTATACGTCTGATTTCACCAAAGTTATTAAGCACTGTACTACTCAGTTATATGCTGACGATATGCAACTGCTTTATAGCTTTAAACCAAATAATTTAGCTGATGCAAGTGATTTAGTCAATTTTGATTTGAAAGCCTTAGAGAAAATCTCGTGTGAATATAATTTAATTATTAATCCTCAAAAATCACATATAATGTTATTTGCTCCTAAAAAATATATGTCCTTATCCACGGAACTAAAAATTGAAATAAACAATAGTCAAATTCAATTTAAATCACAATGTAAAAATTTAGGAGTTATATTTGACTCTTCATTGCGTTTTACATCATATATCAACAGTCAAATTTCAAAATGTTATTATAAATTAAAAGTGCTCTATGCTTCCAGAGAAATCTTAAATTGTAATCTTCGTAAGCTCTTATGTGAATCACTTGTTTTGTCAATATTAAGCTATTGTGATGTAGTATACAGTACGTGTCTTCTTAAGATTGATAAAAATTGCATACAAAGAATACAAAACAGCTGTTGCAGATTTATTCTTAATGTCAATAGAAGAGAACACATTAGCCCTAAACTAAATCAACTGAAGTGGTTGTGCATGGAAAGGAGATATATATTGCATTTTCTTACCCTTGCGCACAAAATAGTTTTAACTAAAAATCCTTCTTATCTGTATAGTAAGTTTGTCTTAAATACTTTACATAACACAAATGTTCGATCATCTTACCTCTTGCATATGCCTCGACATTTTACTGCCTTTTTCAATAGGTCATTTGTATTTAATGCCGTAAAACGTTTAAATGGATTGCCACGTAAGTGGTGGGATTTGTCAGTGAATCATTTTAAATCCAGTTTTAAATTCTATCTTTTGGATGAGCAATTGAATGCTTGAATTTACTCTATTAAATTTATTTCTTGTATTTATTTAATCATCTCTATTTATTTTATTTTGTTATTTATTTTGTTATACATTGGACATTGTTATTATTTTCATTGTTTTACTTTGGTTAAGTGTAAGAATAGCTGTATAGCTAAACTTCGCCAAATAAAGAAGATTTATTATTATTATTATTATTATCAGAAACGTACTGGAGGGGTCCGTATACATCGTGGACCAGGATGGTCAACAAACGAAGGTACACGAAGACCGAATACGCCGAGCACCCGTCGGCCATCCGAACTTACAAGAAGCCGAGGAAGAAAACACATAGGAAGCGCGCCCGGAAGGGAGAAACTCCCCTACACCGGGACTCAAACCAGGACAAGAGAGGAAGATACGGAGTCAGAAGACTCATACGAAGATGTACTATCGCTGACACTATAAACAGAACGAGAAGCAATAAAACTGTGCGAAACTCGACCTTATTGCACCGGCATGATGTGAGCCTTACGCTCAGGTCATAAAATGTGTTAATCTAGGATGCCAGGTATAAATCTTGGACAGGAAAAATACGCTTTAGGAAACGGGTATTAAAATTGAATATTGAATTAGCAAATATAAATTTGGGGTCTCATGTTCGTATCTTTTATTTCTGCATATTCAGTCAAACACAAATAATTTCGGTTTCAACAATTCCTTTTTTGTAAATAAATGTTTCTAGGATTTATTTTTTATAATAAATTTGATGTCATTACTTTGTACTATTATTTTTTCTCGGATAAGTAAACTACGATCAAATTCTTTTGTTACACTAAAATTAGCATACATATATGTGAGAATTCCTTATATAGTGCTTACTTTATTTTTTTTTCTGAGAAAGATTGGGTCTGCTTACACTGTAAATAATACTAAATCTGTTTATATTTTTGGAAATCGTTTAAAGAAATAAGTGAAACCGAATTAAAAATATTCCCAGAAATTATGTTCTGGGTTTTGCCACTATAATGAATTATGAGGGTAAGTGAATAGGATTTATCCCTACTTTTAAATGAAACAACATAAATTGGTAGAAGAATTTTTTGTTTCTTCATTTCTATACTAATTGCGTTCGATTGTGTTTTGAAAATGGAGCGGCATCAGTTAGGTCCATACTGCACCATCGCAGAAAAAAGAAAAATTATAGGAATGTGGCAAAATGGCAAATCGTATAGTGAAATAAGCGAGTTGATTCATAAATCGGTAAGTCAATTTATTTATTTCAACGTATTCTATTATTATTATCATTATTGTGTAATAAATTCTTTTAACGGACACTTAAAATTCACTATCAGTTGATAGCTTCGTCGAGTCAAAATAAAGAAATAAAGTTATCAAGGGAACCTAAAAAGGTAAAATGAACTCTTTATATCTAAAAATTATGTTAAATAATTAATTTATTTTAATACTTTTGAAATAAGTTTTATTAAATATTGATTAGCAAAATCAGTATATTTATTAACAAAATTCAGTCATATCTGAATTTTGCGCATTTCTATAAAACGTCTTTTGAAAATATTATTCACAATATAATATATATATACCGGGTGCTGCACCCTGTATACATATATAATATAATTAGTATGTATTTTCAAAATCAAAATTATAATTATTTTCTAACGAATGTTAATGATTTTCATTACTTTTTTGAACACAATATTTATATTGGTTTAAATTTTTCTATGTGACCTGTATTAAAATTTAAACATTTGGTTTCATAAACCACGTTAGGTTGCTTTAATTTCGGTGATTTAGTTTTTAAGAATTCTCAAATAAAATACTAATATTTTATGTTGTGTGCAAAATTAAGATGTCACTGAATTCTGTTAATAAATATATGAATTTTACTACTTGCTATTTTTTACTACTGGAAAAAATGCAGAAATTGAAAAGAAACTTTGAATTTTCAAAATTATTAGCTTTTGGAAATTTAGAAACACTTTCTAAGGGCCAGTTTTATAATGGAATTTAAACGAGAATTTTAAAATGAAAGTCACATTCAGATGTGTGAACAAATGAATTTTTGCAGGGAAAATGTAGTGTTTTCTGACGAGAAAGTGTTTAGGTCGGATGAAAATATTCAAAGACTAGTTTATCGTCCAGTAAATACACGATATGCTACACCATATGTCAATAAGACAAAGAGAAATGGTAGAGTGTCAGTCGCTTATTGGGGCTGGATGTCAACGCATGGTCCTGGCGAATTAGTCCCAATTAATGGAAGATTAACATCCCGGCAATATACAAACATTCTTGAACAGCATTTATTACCTTTGGCGTATGCTAATGATAGAGGTATTGCATTTGTCCAGGATAATTCGGCCATTCACACTGGCAGAGTTGTTCAAGAATGGTTTGAAGAACATCCAGAAATTGATGTGATTCCCTGGCCTGCTAAATCTCCGGATTTAAACCCCATTGAAAATTTGTGGGCAAATGTTATTCGACAATGGGATGACGGAAATGCAAATTTAAGGAATAGGGAATTTTTACAAGAACATATAAATGGCATTTGGAATCAATTGGGGTTAGGAAATTTATGCCTACATTTAGTCGGTTCTATGTCGAGGCAATTAGAGGAAGTCATTACAAATGGAGGATACTATACTAAATATTAATATTTTCAAGTATTTATGTAAAAACGAATTGTATTATATGTTATATAAAGAAAGTTATTTTGAAATGTTTTTCTTTCTAAACAAAAGAACAATATTGAAATTAGAAATTAAAAATTATATTCCACAGCTTAACGTATGAAACTACTGAACATGTCTCTGGAATTACTTGTTTTTATTCAGCAGATCAAATAAACATTATTATTATTATTATAACGATAAGAAGTTTTATTTTCCACTGGAAGTGCGTCGCCAAGAACCAGCAACTCCATTTTTAATGGAGTAAAAAATTTGTCAGTATGAACAAAATTTCAAAATCTCAACTAAATGTTGGATAAGTGGATAGTTATTTCTTTTCCATGTTTTACTGATTATTGTTATTGATGTTTAATAAATTTTACAATAATAATCATTTGTATTTAACAATTGTTTACTAGTTTTTTGTCTGTTCTGATTGTTGCTGTTTTTAAATATTTGTATAACTGAGATTAATTAATATTACCTACAGTATCTTCGCAAAGACTTTCAAAATTTAGTAGCTTAATATTTTAATTTAGCTTTATTCATTTTGACAAAACGTCTGTAAATTCTTTAAACAAATATAGTTTTACTGGATAAAAATTTGTTTTCTTCTCCACATAATACTTACAGGCTATCCTAATTTTTGCAAAATGCTTAATATGCATTAAATAAATCAAAATGGAGTGCCGTTTCAGAAACTAACTATAAATATTATTTCTAAGTATATACTTAACTGGAAAATAGTATAGTCACTGGCTTACTAATCATTATAACATTGGTTTTAATTATTTAAATTCTTAAAATTAGCTCCGAAATGTTTAAGCTTATACACACATAAAAATTTTTGGGATAAAATGTTCTCCTCCTAATCGGTGTTAAAAAATACGGATAGAGTTTTACTTGAAAAGTTGTAAAGCTCATCTCATTTAGTGATATTAAAATCTTTTCCTGATTAAAATGCGTCTAAAAATAGGTGTTAAAAAATTATATATATATATATAATACATATATAGAAATAACTACCGCGAGGATTAAAATGCTACTTTTGTAGACCACGTTAACACTTTCTAAAGTTAAACGTCCTAACTCCGTTTATTTTAACACCAAAAACGGATGGACGCGAGGAAACACCAGACGCGAGGGAACTCCAGATTTTTATCTGTGTAGTTAATACTACATACTATGCTGGCTAACATAATTTGTCCATTTCATTACTGACTGAATATAAACGAATTCTTATATATTTATGAAATATTAATAAATTAATTGAAAATGACTTTATTGTTTAAAACGAATAATTATAATATTAACATCAGAAAATTAATTCTAACAGGATTCTAATATAGGAAAACAACTGATTTGCTTATTTTAATTTCAAATGAGCAAACCAGAAGAGAATACTCCAGATGTTTACCCCTGCACCGGCAGGTAATGCAATAAGATGTGCTATAAGGCTCAATTTCGCTAGGTCGTAAGAGGCATTAGTGCCAAGCAAATTTTCAATCGTTCTGTTTATAGTGTCAGCGATAGTACATATGTAAATAATGACCCCAACGATAGGTTGCTTGGGCTCACAAAGACGGGGTGGATTGATACCGGGCCGCCCTACCACTTCGCCCAAGCCAACCAATCACAGCGCGCCACGAGCCACCGCCAGCGCCGGCCAATCACGACGCGCCACGCGGATTAATCCCGGACACTTTGGAGCATGGCCTTCTAAATGAAAAGCGAGTTCTATCTGGCCTGCGCAAAAGTGCAGTTCAGGCGTGCTCCGCCAAGCACTACTTATGGGGCGCTTTTTTAACCTAAAATCTTGACAGTTCTGTCACGTGTGAATGGTGAATGAGTTCGTGTAAGAACAATTAATGTTATTATTGTAAAAATTTGAGCATACTGGATATTATTTACGTTAGAATAAAGTGGAGTATTTATGTCCAATTTCGACAACTTAATTTAGCATTAAACTATTACGATTTTAGATTAAAATCTTACCTGCACATACTCAAAATTTCTGTGGTAAGTTACAACATGTATAATAAAGCTTCTTTTCTTACTGTGCGTAATTATCATCGCCCTTTTTAACACGTTTTATTTATAACACGAAAGCTTTTTAAAATGACAGTTTTTCTTTATTGCGCAAGCATACTTCACTCCGACGTGATCAAATGATTTGTGCATGAATCTATAAAGTTTATACCATATAAATTATGTTGTATTACGGTAATTACAATATTAATTAATTTTGAGTGAACTCACTTTGATTGACAGTAATGACAATGCATTTCACTCAGTGCCGTCAGTGCCCCATAACCAGCGCCAAAGTGGCGACTTTTGGCGTTTTCTCGAGCACAAGAATTCAATGTAAATTTTTCAAAACGCCCAGGCCAGTTAGAACTCGCTTTTCATTTAGAAGGCCATGCTTTGGAGCATAAAAGCACGCACCCGAGCAGTCAGGATTTATTCGCTTTCCGACCAGAAAGACTACGATTTCTCCGAGAACTTCGTTGCTGCTGCCAAGGAACGCCAGAGTTGTGCCGTCGCCGCTCGCCGCCTGCCGTGCAGTTCCACGTCTGGACAAGGACCGACGCCGCTCAACGCCGTCGCCGCCTTACGGACTGCTGCCGTCGAGGACCGAGACCGTCGCACCCGGCTTCCGACCGACTCTGCCCAACGTCGCTCGCCGTGCAGTCCCTCATCCGGACTAGGACCGACGCCGTCGCCGCCTTACGAACCGGTCGCTGCCCGTCGTGGACCGAACCAAGCTCGCCCGGCTTCAGATCGACGCCCACGCCGTTGCTGCCCTACGGACGTGGCCGTTGACGCTGGCCCAGTGCTGAGCCCCCTTTCCCAGTGCACAAGGACGCACGTTAGTGTAGTGTAGTGTAAGCCCCAGGGACACGACAGGGCGTTCGATTAGCCGTAAGTTAGTTTAAGTCTGAATTTTCCCCGCATGATTGTCATCTCTGTATAATAAACCTATGTTAACCACCAACTGTGCGTCTCATTGTTACCCCGAAGCATGAGCGGTAACAAGCCAGTAAGGAACGTTCATTCGATTTCTTCGCGATCCGAGGTGGTAATTGGCACACAGAAGTCCGCCGAAGGCATAAAAGGAAGCACCAGCCGCCGCAGGAGCAGAGTTCGTGCGTCGGCTAGCCGTGAAGACGCACGGAACGATGCAAGACCACCCCAACCCGCTGATCCGGAGCCTGGAGGACTACGACGAAGAGCTGGAGCATCGCCACAAGAGGCCCAGGATGATGCTCGTGGAATGAGCGCAGAGAAGTATCGCGCAACGTGCGGCGTTTGCCGCACAGGCACAGTTTCTAAAGCGACTTTTTTCTTTCAGATGAAGGAGGTAAAAGAAGAACAACTTCTAGGAACTCCGATGCCAAGACCGTTCAACGCAGGAGCAGCGTGGACAGTGGTGTTTTGTCGCTGAAGAAGTTGGGAAAGTGGTCGCGGAGTGAAAAAGTGCTAGTGCGCGATGAAAGATCGGTGACACTTTCGTTTACCGCAGTATACATATACGCGGACTTTGTAAGCTCCGCTCCTTTTCGGATTTGCGTTTATACGAACTCTGATACGCGTTCTCATTGGCCGTCTCGTATTTATATGTATTAATTACACTTTGTAATAATTTAATTTTGTTTTGAAATAAATGTTCTTATTTCTACGCTTTGTTTATCGCTCTCTCATTTAAATAAACCGACGAGTATAAAGGTTATTCCGGACCTAGGAAACGAACTTTACACCAAGTTAATTTCTTGCTCTACCGCTGATTTTGAATTGCTGCCGCGCAAACCGTCGACCAATCGCGTCGCGAGGACAAAAACCTCACAAATATTCGTACCGGGTCCGCCGCGCCGTGGTGACATTTTTAGTTTTTCCGTTTCGGTGCGTGTTGAGATGAAAAGTATTAAAAGAGGGAGGCTTATTCCTCTCTTCATCTACAGGGTGAGTTATTAAGCGCCCTTTCTTCCATAGCTCATTTATAGAACGATATAGAATTTTTTTCTTTTACAAGGACATTCTACCTATTGAGCACTATCTCCTAAAATTATTTTGGTACATACAGAGTGTTACGTAAAGTAATGGCAGCATGTAGCAGGATTTTTTTAAATGGAATACCCTGTGTATTTTCTTATAGAAAGACATAATACTCGATCCTCTAAACCAGTCTTTCTCAAAGTGGGCGATAGCGCCCCCTTGTGGGCGCTAGAGGCCTACAGGGGGGCGGTAAAGGGCACAGAGAGAATTGGGGGAAACAAAATAAGACTCATACAGGGTGTTTCATTGAAGATGCAACAAACTTAAGGGACACGTTTCTGACATTATTTCAAACAAAATATCTTAATAAAATTTTTTAATCGGTGCAACTTGATATTTGCATAATTTGGAGCCGATGTTTTTAGAAATACCGTAGCGATTTAAATTTCTGCAGCCGTGACACAAGACGAGCGATTTAAATTGTTTTATGAATGGCACGCGCCTGCCAGAAGATAACTATCGTAAACGAAAAAATTTATGAGAGGCTTTTAAGTTTGGCCTTGACCGCAAGACGTGTTAAAGACGAACACTTTGAAAGAATGTGTATTTAGCGCAAAGTTAGTATATGGGAAGTTACCTCATGCAACATCGGGCGGACTCGACACCTTTCGGCGGAATGACGTATGCGAGATACCCGTCAAGTAGACTCCCATCTCCCACACACCGGCGCGAATTATTCACGACCTGCGTACACTGACTCGAATTGTTATAATTCGCGCGAATTATTCCCCATTTAATGTCCAGTGGCAGAGAGTAATTCGCGTCGGTCTGTGAAGTTTTAAAATTTCGTTTAAAATCCGTTTCGTAAAAATGCATTGGAAATGCCCTATACTGAAACGGAAAGATCGTACGAATGCATTGAGCGGACTCTCGTGACGTCAGTCCTCGCACCCCACCACCGAGAATTGGCGTTCGGATTTTAGCACGTAAATTCGAGCGAATGAGACAACTTCCCATATACTAACTTTGCATTTAGCGTGCGTTTTCGTCGCACTAACATTTATGCAAACCGTAATTACATCAAATATGCCCAGTCTTAATAATGTACGATAAATAATTAACGCTTGTAACGTTTTTATTTGTTTCTGTATCCAACAATTACTACAATTATGTATAATTAATAAATTGAAATTGTTGAATAGAATTGTTGCTTCCGCCACGCCGGTCTGTTAAATTATTTGCCTATTAGACTGAACTTGATCACATGAGGAAGAAACAATTTCGGAAGCGGGCGAATTACGCAAATGGCAATTACCTTACAACATGTGTTCGAATAATCTGCGTATTCTCGAAATGTGTAATTGCCCATCGCACCACCAACACACCCACACATACACTTAAGTACATAATAAACTTAAAAATGAAAAGTATAAATATTTACAGTTGGTTCTTGTCCGATGAAATTTGTATCACAAAATCTTCTAAGCGGACACTAAATCGCGCAACTACACACTTTACGTTTCGCAGTCGTTCGACTGCTTCGTCAGAAGTGAAAATTATTTATGTTGTCAAAATAAATTTATTTTGACAACATAAATAATTTTCACTTCTGACGAAGCAGTCGAACGACTGCGAAACGTAAAGTGTGTAGTTGCGCGATTTAGTGTCCGCTTAGAAGATTTTGTGATAGAAAAGTATAAACTACACCAACTAATTACTCGCCACTACAACGTTAGTGAACGAACGGAGTGAACGAACTAAATGTGTTTCATCATATCATCTGAGGCGCGACAGTTTATGGGGTAATAAAGTAAAAAACAGAACGTTAAGGTAGGTTAAGAATTCGGGCCGCTCTCATCTATTGTACGTTTTAAAAGTATACGATTCTCCTTTCCCTTCGATTATCTCAAAACTTATTCAATAAAAAAAAATATATTATAGGAAACTTTTATTTCTTTTCACGATATCTACCAACATACCGAGTTTGGTGCATCTTCACTGAAACACCCGGTATATGGCAGGCAATAATTTAACTAAAGTTATTAAAGGAATGATTGCGATTGTAATTTTTAAGATGTGGTAAAGTTAAAAATTTTAGGGGGCGCTAGAAAATAACTGATTTTCGAAGTGGGCGGTAGACGAAATTAGTTTGAGAACCTATGCTCTAAACAGTAGCGCATAAAATATTTATATTCAATTAACCAACTAAGAGTAAATTAATATTTTATTGAAAACAGTCTGATTTTCAACTTCTCTTGAAATACTAACTGTAAACGTATTGTTTGTCATACGGCAATAAAAATCGTGTTACAAATAGTGTTATAAATTAAAGTGTAAGGAATAACCTAGATATAAATTCCTTTAGTCTTACTTGTTTTTTCAAATGTTCAAGCCTGTGTAATTGTCAGAATTTCAAACTGCCGTTATTCAATTTTTTTAAATGCAACCCCCCCTATATCTTTTCACGAATAGATAGTGTTCATGTTCCTCTTCAATTTTGTTATAGGTGTTCTGTATCTAATCCTTACAGTTTTTTTGCTATAATAAACTTTTTACATTTTTACTCTGAAATCAATATTAAAAAGTTATTTAATGTACCGTATTTTAATTTCTTTAAGACAACGTCATAAAACAGATGGATAATATCAAGTTTACAATTGATTACAGACTCTTATTACATTATAATAATCGTATTTTTGTTATAATACAATTCTTTTACTTTGTTTTAATTAAGAATGCTTTAAAATTGATTCGATGTAATTCCTAAGCTTCAGTTGTCTTCATTAACATTTGATTTAATAAAATCTGAATACTTGAACAAAAGAAATTCATCGATTTTCATTTATTTGTTAGATTATTAATTTATTATTTGTATATTTTTTTTGAATTACAACAATTTGTACATTAAGGTAATTATTTGCAAACACTGATGTTTTCTTTTGTTGTAAACCACATCGAATTAATTTTAAGACGTTAATTACAACAAGGTGAAAGAACTATATTACAATAAAAATACGATGATTATAATGTAATAAGAGTTTGTAACCAATTGTAAACTTGATATTATCCATCTGTTCTATGAAATAGAGGACGCTGTCTTAAACAAATTAAAATACGGGACGTTAAATAAGTTTTTAATATTGATTTTAGAGTAAAAATGTAAAAAATTTCTTATAGCAAAATACTGTAAGGATTAGATGCAGAAAATCTATAACAGATTTGAAGAGGAACATGAACACTATCTATTCGTGAAAAGAGATAGGGGGGTTGCATTTAAAAAAATTGAATAACGGCAATTTGAAAATCTGACAATTACACAGGCTTGAATACTTGAAAAAACAAATTAAACTAAATCAGTTTATATCTGGGTTATTCCCTATAATTTACTTTATAACACTACTTATTTTTATTTCCGTACGACAAACGACATGTTTACAGTTAGTATTTTAGGAGAAGTTGAAAATCAGACCGTTTTCAATAAAATATTAATTTACTCTTAATTGGTTAAATAAATATAAATATTTTAAGTGCTGCTGTTTAGAGGATCGAGTGTTATATCTTTCTATAGGAAAATACACAGGGTGTTCCATTAAAAAAAATCCCGCTGCATGCTGCCATTATTTTATGTAACACTCTGTACGTATCAAAATAATTTAGTGCTCAATAGGTAGAATGTCCTTGTAAAAGAAAAAAATTCTATCTCGTTCTATAAACGAGCTATGGAAGAAAGGGCGTTTAATAACTCACCCTGTATAGCAGCGATCGGCAAACTACGGCCCGCGGGTCACATACGGCCCGCGGCCTTATTAGGAAACGGGCATAACAATCATTGAAATATGTCCTTTTCCTATATGATCGCAATGTTTTCTTTTATAATGAGTTCCTCATGAACTGAAACGAGAAGTTTGCCGACGCCTGATCTATAGCAACACTTATAGCTTCTTTCAACGTATCAACATTTCGCGATTTAATTATCGTTCGTAGTTCATTATTTCTAATTCCATTGCAAAAAGAATTTATAGCAATTTTTTCGTTTGCTGGGCGCAATAATTTTAATAAATCATTTCCCGCTTGTGCTAATGATAAATCACTAAGAAGTTGTTCAATTTCACTGCCAAATTCATTAATAGGTTTATTTTGTTGTCGTGACTGATGTAGTTGATTTGAAAGAGTTATAGCTGATTTTTGTGTAATAAAATCTTCTTTGATACCTTTTATGAGCAAATCTACGGTATCGTAATTTTTACTTAACCGAATTTTAGCACTTTCAGAGAGACGAGTTTTTAAAACATAATTTATTAAATGTTTTCTACTCTCTGCTTCTAACAATTCTGCATATAACGTGATTGAATCTATAAATTTTTTGGTTATGTCTTCAGTACAATCCATAGCTAGTAATAAAGAATCCGCAGTTTTTAAATTAAAATTTTCAGCCATTTTAAAATCCCTTTTTAGTATATTCTGAAGTATACAACGAATTTCTTCAATAATTTTATTGATGCGCTCGATGTAAGCTTTAACTTCGCCAATTACGTCAACATTTGCAACATCTTTACCAAATTCTGCTCTTAAAATGTAACAGAAAGTTGGTCTAAATCTAGCAATTTCTTTTCAGTATATTCTAAATTTTCTTGTCTAACCTTATTGTCTTTTATTCTATTGGTTTTAAATGACTGAATATCTTCAAATAAATTCTTAAACTTAACTAATACACTCATTTAATAAAATAATGTAGGTAATAATAAAATATTTAATCTAACCTGAATTCACTAGTCACTCATTTGTTCGCATACTTATACACCACCTGCAGAGACGGCGAGTTGATCCCGACTCTTGTGGACTTCATTCCTAATTTTCTTTACCCAAGCTTTCTTGCATTGGCACCATATAAAACATCCAATTGTGACGATTACCAAAAATAAAACCGCTATTCCGGCTACTTCCCAAAGGGTGAATTGCGTTTTGGCTTCATTTCCTGATGTACCACCTGATGTTGCCTGCTTGTGCAATGATTATTTCCTTTTCTTGCTTGGATTGATTGGTGCCACCCATGATGGAAATTTTGAATCACACACTTTTCACTTTCATTCGGTTTTTTTTTACTTAGGATTGTAGTTAAAAATTTATAGGCAGGATCGCCATGTAATATAATAATAAAAATTCTCTTCTTTTAAGGGTTAAGCTCTATTCTCACTATCGTGCAAGCAGCCTGCAATGCACGGGCTCGGAACGGGCTCTGCCAACGCCCACTGAATAATAGGCCTGCTCAAAGGAGTGGGAGAATACCCCGAGAACTTGAGACAATGCCGCGCGCGCCGCGCCGTTAACTGACATATTATTTATCTAATGCCGAATGTGTAATGCGGAGTCAGAATTGACCATAAATTTATTATTGTAAAATTAAATATATTCATAAAACTAATTCCAACATGTTAAAATATATATCAAGCGATTCAAAAAATTTTCATTTTAGGTTGGCTGTGGAAGAAAAAGTCGTGTCTTTGATTATATCTAATTTTTTTAAACGTCAATTTACAAGACAGTTCATAATATTTGGTTTCATTTATTATTTAAAATGGTTTTCTCAGAACAACAAAAAGCGTTCATGTTAGAAGCGTATTTTCATACTGGACAAAAAATTAATGGTTAATTTTATGATAATTTGATGCACTCTGTAAATTTATTTCGTGAAACTGGAAGCATAGCAAGAAAAAAAGGCAGCGGTCGTCCAAAGAAAAGAACTGCTGTGCCATACAAAATGTTCAGGAAATCATTCAGGACCAACCAAAAATTTCTGTACGTACACTTTCACAACCACCTGATCTTTCATATTCAACTTATCAAAGAATCTTGAAACCAGATTTACATTTTTAGTTGTGTCTTCAAGAAGATGGAGGTCACTTTCAACATTTATTATGAAATTAAAAATAATTACCTATCTAAGCAAACGTTTATTTTCATTATAAAAACACTGAAAATCGCTAGAATAAGAAAAGTTACGTTTTCTGGTGACAGTAATGACAGTCACATGACAGACAGCGCGAAGCGAAGAATCAATTTACCGCGTACGTTTAAATTCCATGGCCTGCACAGAATGAAAATTTTATGAATGGCATGTTACAATGCCCGTGTGTGGAATATAATTATGTAAACTCACGAGCACGAGTTTAAAAATAATGTACTTAATTATTTTTGTTGTTTCTAATATCTTTAAATTAAAAAAAGAAATAATTCATTTGAAACTATTGGAAATATGAACGATATAGCAGAGTTAACTGAACTACATACAATACATAATAGTTCTAACTACTATTGTCCAGGAGTCGCAGCGAGGACTACTATGATTCTTAAAAAAAAGGAAATTTTTAATAATGTTAAAAAATAAGTTCTCTTAATAATTAAATACGAGATGTAATAATAATAATACATAATTAAAACAGATGAGTTACTTTCACACTGCGATACTGAACATGAAGTGACCATTTTAAATCAATCAGTAAGCGCATTTACGTACGCGCTAACAATTCAACGGCGAGACACATACTGACCGAGTCCCCCGAAAATCTTGGCGTCCCCCGAAATCTCGATGTTCCCCACTTTCTAACTTCGGCCTATGTGAAGTGGGCGTTGGCTCTGCACGTGCTCGGCAAATAATGTAACCTATGAATTCAAATGCATTTCCTGGGTTGCATTCTCACTATTCGGGCACCGGCTCGGCAAAGCACGCTGCTTGCACGCGGGGTTTCTTCCTAACAATATTTGCCGAGCACGTATCGTGCCGATTCTGCGTGTTTTGCACATTTTAGTTTAGTATTATATGAAGTGTGATAAAAATGATGAAACGTCAGAAAAGAGTTAATTTTTCATCCGAAATGAATGAAAGATTAATAGAATATGTGCAGGAAAATCACGCACTCTATGATTTGTCGAATAGAAATATTCGGACAATCAATATATAACAAACGTATGGGTGGGAATTGGAGAGAAATTACAACATTTTAATAATTATTATCTTATTTTTTTATTGAAGTATTCACTAGAATTCAAACAGAACGACTGAATCCCGTTCCATACCCATAGCAGTGTGAATGCTCGAAAAAATTCTTGCCCTTGCCGAGCACGTGCAGAGCCCGTTCCGAGCCCGTGCATTGCAGGCCGCTTGCACGATAGTGGGAATAGAGCTTTAACGTAATTTGTAGAACAAATAAAAGACATGCGTCCTTACGACGCACGTTTATTGTCTTCGTGTCGTTACAACAATTTATTCTTAAAAACTAAAAACTCTCTGAATTATATAAAATTGATTAGTTAGTTACCTTTGTCATCACATTTTATTTTTCCTTTCGCTCCGCGGATAGTACCTGCACCGAGACGCTGAATAAGCACCGGATGCACTTCAAGTTTACAGAAATACAATAATTCCATTAGAAACTTTTAAATTGATGCAATAAACTGTTGTTCTATGCGACATTTTGTATTATTCACACACACACACACTGACATTATTAGATAATTTTGAATGTGAAGGCTCGCGAGTGCTATCTACATTCAAAATTTATCACACAATAAATATACTCTACAAGCAAGAATTGGTCTACGAGATACACTGCAAAATCCATCATCAAAACAGGAGCCTACGCGAGTGAAACAACGGAGTAAGAAAACAAACAAAAATAAAAATAAACAATAAGGAAATAGAAAAATTGCAAAATACCCTGAGAGAACAGAGCATTAAGTTAACACACAAAATAAGTGCATAATGCAGCATAAAATTGGCTCATCACCAAGTAGGGACCATATTATAGCAATATGTCCTACTATTTTTTTTTTCTTAAAATTACATGAGCTTTTATATGGCAAAGCGTGTTGATAGGCTAATAAATCACCCAGTATATGTATGTTTAGGTATCATGTATTTTCAATTAACAATTTTCAGTGACCAAAAGAATTTCAAAATTAATTCTGGTGAACGGAAAACCAATTTCTTACAGTGCTTTCTGTTTTATATTAGGTATTCAATAAAATTTCTCACAGGAAGTGACGTTCAACATTTCACAAGTTAAAGAGTGAGCTTGTCGATGCGTTGTTTCCTTATTTCCTTAATGCAATGGGAAAGAAATGTCGCCAAGTGTAATGAAAGTTTACAGCACTCACCGTCTGAAACTTGAAAGCAATGAGGGGACGAACTAGGTCAAACCAATTCGTTATTTTCTTTCCTACTAAGTCCGGAAGTATCACCATTAAGGAGTTTCCTATGCTGCGCACCACCATATCAGACCTGCAAAAAGTGGAAAAGATCAAAAGTGAAATTAAAATTAAACTAATTTTGAATGAAAATGTTAAACATAATTAATATCCGCGATCAAAGAGTTTCCGCGGACTTAAAAACGCTCCTTTATATTCCTTAGTATTATAGAAAATTTAAAAAGTTGCAATAATTTGATTTTTCGAAGCCACCACCGCCGCGCCGTCACTTATGATTAGCATTCACCAGTAGTGCGCTATTTTCCTATCAAATCCTATAAAATAGGTGCGTTTCTGCTCTTATTTGATCTAAGAACTTTACATAATAATGTCATTTCAGAGATGATTATATTTTTCTGAAATCGAAAAGTACGATTACACAGCTAGATTTTGAGCATTTTAGCTTCAAGATATGGCCCGTTTTCTATGCTCGCGACTGTACTTGCAATTTTTTTTTCCCCTTTGAATTTGTTTTAAATTCTTTACCGCCTTTGATACACGTGTATCTTAATTGAAGTTATTTCAGATCTGCCTTTAAAGATCTTAATGTTTTATTTTTAGCGGCAGCAATAGGGTCATTAAATACATGATAAAGTTTGAAAATCTGATATAAAACAAAAATATCAAATTAGCCTATTATTCTTGCTTCTCTTTTATAGAGGCAAACACATTTTTCATCGCTACACAATTTCAAACACTTGCTAATTTTTTCAAAAGAATTGAAGGTATCACCTATACAGAGAAAAAACAATGGTATTTTCTTAACGCATTGTAGAATTTATACAGTGAGAATCTTGTAACGCTGCACATAGACGAAAATTATGTGATCAGATAATACATGTCTAAAGTAATATAAAACTGCACATAGGGGTTTTACACTGGCTTGCAATAAAATCGCGTACACCTTCAAAATCAAGTAACAGAGTTTTTACCTATTTTTGGCTTTGTAAATCGGTAGTTTGTGAATTTTGACATACTATCAAAAATGTAGGTTTTAAACTGAGAATTTAAGATTCTTGTTACGATTTATTTAAGTATGAATTTGTTATTAAAATATCAGGAAACAAACGTAGCAGAAGTGCATTTATCTTTATAAAATAGAATTTATCAATAAAGGAAATATAAAATTCAATATTTTAGCATTTTTGATCAGCTTCTAATACTCAATTCAATCTTTCAGGCATAATATGAAATAAGATTTCACCAATAATTTTCATCCTGGTTTAATTCTTCCTTATCATGATTCAAGTAAAATACAAAGCGTGACAGCTTCTGTTCTTCCATCAATACTATTTTTTTGGCACTTGTCGCTTCTTTGAATCAGAATTTATAATCCTTCGACCTACAGTTGACTATAATGCCGGAAGGTTTGTCACAAATAACGAGATCTCCTATTGTTTGAGATGGATTTTACCTTAAATGATTAAAGAGGACTTTATCTTGCTCATGAGTAGAATTTCTGTAACATCCCGAAGCTGCTTTTCTACTTAAACTTTTTTCCTCTATCTACATCTTCTCTGTTCGTGTAAGAGTGCTTTTATTTAGACCACAATTATCCTCCACTGCTCTTATTCCTCATGCATTTTCTAAGAGTATTAAAATTGATTCTGTTTGTGTCAGTTTGGCATTTTTATTGTTTGACACTGACAGATTATAAATTAAGACCGACTTATGCTGCGTTCGGCTTGTACTGTTCTGCTAACACTTTTTACTCTAGATGCCCTTTGGTCGTTCGGGTACGTCACTTGGAGTAAAAAGTTTATACTTGAAAGCGTTCGGGTAGTGCGGAGTGGAGTGAAAAGATCTCACCCTATATGCACCACCTATTTTCAGGGAACGAAAGGAGTTTGTAAATTGTTAAGGTTATGTTCTACTTGTAGAAATTTATCAGAATGTCAAAAATTACTAAAGACACTCACGCGTTAATCACGGATTTGGATAGCGGTCTTCTGTTTCAAGACAATAATGTTTTAGTTCAAAACATTTCTTGTAAGTTTTTGGAATTTATGATTTCTTTTAGATCATTTTCACATAATTATAGCCGGAGAACTTTTGTATGTCCCATTTGATGAAGCAAAGTTGATTTTTGGACTAGAACTTCACATAAATAACGACAAAAGTAACTATGAAAGCGAGGAAGAGATTAGTGAGGAAGAGATAAGAGATAAAATTTGGAGTACAAATACTGTACTGTATCTTATCCAGAAAGTGGAAGAATCACAAACAAAGTTTAACAACAAGCTCAAAAAAAAATGTTTGGCTTGAAATAGCACAAGAGTACACTAAAAAATTTGGGAAACCTGTAACATACCAAAACTGTGAGTCGAAATGGAAAAGTTTAAAAAAAACCTACAAAAGCATAACGCTACATAACAAAACATCAGGCAAACAACGCAAGCATTGGGAGTTTTTTAATGTTATTGATAACTTCATGAACAGTAAACCAGAAATAAACCCCATCGCTACCTGCAGTAACTTAGAAGGTTTAAAAACCAGAGAAACAGAAGCAACTTCTTCAAGGTCTTCAAGTCTTCATCTTCTAGTGCTAGTGTTGACACACAAGAATCTTCAGAAGGAAATAGATTTGAATCATCTTTCATGAAGAAAAGGAAGGCTAGAGAATCTGCAATACAACTGCGTCATTGTGAAAAAATGAGTCGTCAGGATCGATTCAATGATTTATTTGAAAAGTTAGTAGACAAATTGTAAAATTGATTATTTATTGTTATTACTTACTAATACCCATTGTCATAATTGCATTTTAAATTTAAAGTCACTTTAAGCTGTACAAATAGCATACGTTAAGGTGACTTTAAATTTAAAGTACAATTATGAAAATGGCAGTTTTTCTTAGCAAAGTTAAAAAATGTAAGTTTTTCATTTTAAATTTTTATGCTTTTGTTCTGATGTTTGATACAAATAATATCTAAAGAAAACAATTTAATTATTTATTTTCTAACGTTGATAAAGTACCATTGCGAGATAAATATTTGTTACTGTTGTTTTATAAAGAATCTAGACAATCATTGTAAAGATGAAAATTTTGATAACTTATCTGATTTTTAACAGAGACAATTTCAAATTTCATATTTTTATTATGAAATCATATAAGCCAGAACGTCCTTTTTAAATAAGTAAAATCTGCCATACCTAATATTTATTTCAAAATGGTACTTACAAATTAATAAATTCGACTTATTCTCTAATTAAAGATAAAGCATTAAGAATATTGTTTCTTTTTACTCTAGCATTGTTGTTTTCCACGGGTTTGTTCGTAGTGCAGTTTGTAACTAGTTTGGAACCGTCAGATCCAGTCCCCCATCGAAGTTATGATCAATTTCGATCGTTGCGTTAGATGTAAAACGTTCATTGGTGCATATTTCCAACGGTTTCAAACTAATCAGAACTGCTCTACGAACAGACCTATTATAAATATCAAATACATGTATTTATCTTACTACCTGAAATAATAATCCTCTTTATGTCACAACATTAAAACATAACCTCATAATTCTAAAGGAAACTCTGTGCGCGTTCGGTTCGGTGATATACACTTTTAGCTCTATTGTCACGTGACGAAAGCTCTAACTCCGCTCCTCTCTCTCCACACTTTCTAACCCGAACGCAGCATTATACAACAAAAATTGGGTGTACGCGATTTTTTTTGCACGCCACCGTACCTTGCTATGGTTACTACTCAATTTTCAATGCTGAATCACTTTAAAACTGCACATAGAAAGTATTAAGGAAGGTTTATTTGATTACATTACATTAATGAAATTTGGTGGCAAATAATGCAGAGATCTCTCTCAACGAAGCTCCATTTGAGAATAATGTGTCATTTCTACTTTTCCGGCGGTTGTATACATTATTTTACAATAAATCAAAAGAACAAGTTAATTCAATCTGGCAATTAAAAATCAGTAGTGTCATTCTCATTACTAACAACGCACGGTAACCATGGCGAATGAAATAAGTTTAGAAATAATAATGTAATAAAGCTTCCATTGATAATTACTATGCGCAGTCTTATAAGGTTCTCAGTGTGTATACAAATTGTCACTAAAATGAAGACATCTGCAATAAATAGAAAATGTTTACATTTCATTGTAGAATAATGTAGTGGTAAAATATTACAGATTTTTAAGAAAATCGTGAAACAAATAATAGCAAATGTGTTACCATAAATAGTGTAAATTAATTTTACAGACAAAATGTAAACATGTTATATAAATTGTTGAATTAAATACTATTTCATATAGAAGATTTTTCCATTGATTTAGTAAAATTTGACATATATATATACGTCTGTTTGATTATAAAGGCCCCAAGCTATAACTCATTTATTTTTGCTTAAACACCCAGTAAAGTGTATATATTCTTAAATGGGACGTTGTTTTCTAGAGAATGAAGTAAAACAATATTTTTTTGGCTACACTGTATAGGAGTCATGACGTCATCGACATTTTTTTTAAATGGCACGATAATTTTTTTTTGCGAAATACAATAGAACATCCTTTTCTCTTTTCAACCACATAAAATTTTTATATCCTTACATAAGAAAATGTTCGAGAAAACTGAAAAAAACTACCTACATAACTTACCGTTTAACTTTTTTTACAGTTGGTTCTTGTCCGATGAAATTTGTATCACAAAATCTTTTAAGCGGACACTAAATCGCGCACTATACACTTTACCATTCAATTCAAATCACTCTTTACAACACAAATTAGCTATATTTACAGTTGGTTCTTGTCCGATGAAATTTGTATCACAAAATCTTTTAAGCTGTCGAACGACTGCGAAACGTAAAGTGTATAGTGCGCGATTTAGTGTCCGCTTAAAAGATTTTGTGTTACCATTTAACATTTAAGGCACGCTAATATTTCTAGCATGCTATGAGTTATTTTACTGAAATTTGTCATACTTTATCTAATTTGGTAAACAATTTCTAAAATACCGGCACTGTCAATCTGACTTATAATTATTTTGAAACGGTGAGAAATGAATAACATTTCAAAATAATTATAAGTCAGATTGACAGTGCCGGTATTTTAGAAATTGTTTACCAAATTAGATAAAGTATGACAAATTTCAGTAAAATTACTCATAGCATGCTAGAAATATTAGCGTGCTTTAAATGTTAAATGGTAAGTTATGTAGGTAGTTTTTTTCAGTTTTCTCGAACATTTTCTTATGTAAGGATATAAAAATTTTATGTGGTTGAAAAGAAAAAAGGATGTTCTATTGTATTTCGCAAAAAAATTTTCATCGTGCCATTTAAAAAAAATGTCGATGACGTCATGACTCCTATACAGTGTAGCCAAAGAAATATTGTTTTACTTCATTCTCTAGAAAACAACGTCCCATTTAAGAATATATACACTTTACTGGATGTTTAAGCAAAAATAAATGAGTTATAGCTTGGGGCCTTTAAAATCAAACAGACGGTATATATATAGTGCTATTTAACACAGTTTTTGGAAACTAATACAGCAAAAGATAGTAAATTTTTACCCAATTGTAGTATGGGTCATTCCATATGACATCATCAAATGGGTAAAGCTGCACTATTTTGGATTTCGATGAAATTCAGTAAGAATCTTCTTTTAGATGTCAAAGAAGGAAATTCACCGTCGTTTATTTTTTGAAGTGCTTTAGTTTCGGTCCGTGATGAACAAAACACTGAAAAAGTGTGACATTTATACTTTACTACGATTGGCTCTCAAAATCGTTCTATTAGAGATATATAAACTTTTATAGTCCCTTTTGAAAGCTAAAAGAATGTAGTTTCATCAAAAAACACAAATATTAGAGCATTACGTTTCTTTAAAGAATGACAACGTACTGAAAATAAACTCTTTTCCGCTATATTTTAAGATTTTCTGCTGACTTTTGTATCTGCCCTATTAAACCTGATAAGCTGAGTCTTTTTGTACACCGTCCCCACCTAACATACAAAACAAAAACCCATGATTAACTGGTTATATCGGCTTTCCCTTAGAAAAAAATTAACTTGAAATTAAAAAAATTTTGAAAAACGCATATTTCGAGCTTTGAAATTATTATGTGGGGGACAAGATACAAATTTGAACTTCTCTGGAAATGTAGTGCTTTTCTTTAGTTTTAAAGAACCTTTAAGCTCGTTTTATTATTTTCATCCTCCTATTAGTTACAAGCGATTGAAGGGAGGTAAATGTGCTATTTTTTAAAACACGTATTTTTTGTTTTTTAATTATTAAAATAAGGGCCTCATAATAAATTGATGAATATAGCTATCAGATAATTTAATAATTATGTATACTGCCCACCCAACGCGATGAAATATTTTTTTAAACTCAAAATATCTACGCGCCAGTACAGTGCGAACAAATAACAATGATCAAAGTTAACGAATAAAAAGCCAAATGTCGTTTTACACTTTTTAATTTAAAAGTGATAATTTTTTTATGAATAGATAATGGATCACAATACTTATTTCCAAACAAATGAAAAAACTTTTCCACGTATTTTTTATAATGATATGTACAAATACTGGTAATTAATTGAACCCCTGTTCGTGCAAATAGTACCTAACTGTTTGTCGTTGTAACTTAAATTATTTTCATTCTTCAACACTGATGTTCTGAATAACTAAGTTTATACAGTCTTCTCTTAAAAACAAACCGATTGAGCACTCCATTTTTCTCATTCCAATTTTTCACGAGGATTAAAATAAATTTTAATTCAGAACAACAAAACCAATAACACATGTAAACGATAGAATAAAAAATTAATTGTCAAGATACAATTGTCACTTTTAAATTAAAAAGTGAAAAACGACATTTGGCTTTTTATTCATGAACTTTGATCATTGTTATTTGTTCGCATTGTACTGGCGCGTAGATATTTTGAGCTTAAAAAAATCTTTCATCGCGTTGGGTGGGCAGTATACATAATTAAAAAATTATCTGATAGCTATATTCATCAATTTATTATGAGGCCCTCATTTTAATAATTAAAAAACAAAAAATACATGTTTAAAAAATAGCATATTTACCTCCCTTCAATCGCCTGTAGCTAATAGGGGGATGAAAATAACAAAACGAGCTTAACGGTTCTTTAAAACTAAAGAAAAGCACTACATTTCCAGAGAAATTCAAATTTGTATCTTGTCCCCCACATAATAATTTCAAAGCTCGAAATATGCGTTTTTCAAAATTTTTTTAATTTCAAGTTAATTTTTTTCTAAGAGAAAGCCGATATAACCAGTTGTAAGCGATTATACCAAGCAACAAAGATTCACGCGTTAGTTGGTAAAGAAAATTGCACTGTTCCGACACCTCAGCGGGTTGGGAGTGGGGGTCTTTTGCTCCTCCTTGGAGAAAACAACCTTTAACTGATGACTTTGTTCTCCTATTATATGTAATAATTGTTCATTTTTTTTTTAATGATCAAAGGAAAAGAATATCAAATAGACGTCAATATTCGGAAATTCGCTTCATTTAATAAACTTGAATGTTATTTAGTTGGTGCATACAAGACAACGAAATATAATAGTTAAAACAAGCGTACTTATAATAATTGAAAGATTGTACAGAAATTACTGTACCGTTCAGATCTGCACGGCTCACAACATAAAAAAGGTAAGTATCTTAATATTTTATCAAAAATATTTAAGTGAATAAGAAATAAATAAATTATGAGCTTAACTACACAAGCGTAATTATGTTGTTTTTTTTTCTTTTCTTTTTTTTTAAATTAATAATAAAAATTTTACTTTTAGCTCCCGAAAATGGAGAACCCAAAAAAAAGGTAAACAAACGAAAATCGGACTTAACTTAATCCAAAAAGCAAGTGGACGATCGTCCGTGTAAGTCGACCACAGCGGCGTTTCCCAAAATTGTGACCGGCTTTAGCCATAAGCACTCGGCGAAACCAGCAACCACTTTCGTGAGAAGAAAATCGGGTGAGGGACAAATCCCAGTTTCCAAAACAATAAGATGCCCACCGAAGAGAAGGGCGTTTCAGCACCAAATAACAAAAGGAACCTGAAATATTCCACTCCTATAAGTAAATCTAACAAAAACGACCCCAAATAAAAAAACAAATACTTGTATTTGCAAATTATCAAATAAAAGGACAAGATAATTATTATACCTGGTGTTGTTGGTTCCTCGTCGTCTGAAATAGTGATGAAACTTCCAAAACCTCCTAGGGAGTCGCGCGTTAATTGAATCCCAAAAAAAACGTGCGGTAATTAATTCCTGCTTCCTTAATCCCACCTAGGATCGATTAAATGATTCTTAAACCTCCACTTAAATGCAACTCAACTAAATATCATGAAATCGTTTCACAAGATGCAGGAAAACTGAAGAAACATGCACACCTTCAGACGGAAAATTAGTAATGAATCAAACGCCGAAATCGATTGCCGCGGAGCGAAAAACGACCCAGAAGAGTAAGATCGCCAGGTACAAAAAGTTACCGGGCAAGACAAACAAACCGTAGATTGCGATAAATTGAAACTGCTCGCATTTAGGAATTTTTAAATAATAATTCAACGAGAAAGGTATGCAGGGTGAAATAAAATTATTAGTTTCAAAAATAGAACGTAACACAGTTAATCATGGGTTTTTGTTTTGTATGTTAGGTGGGGACGGTGCACAAAAAACCTCAGCTTATCAGGTTTAATAGGGCAGATACAAAAGTCAGCAGAAAATCTTAAAATATAGCAGAAAAGAGTTTATTTTCAGTACGTTGTCATTCTTTAAAGAAACGTAATGCTCCAATATTTGTGTTTTTTGATGAAACTACATTCTTTTAGCTTTCAAAAGCGACTATAAAAGTTTAGATATCTCTAATAGAACGATTTTAAGAGCCAATCGTACTAGAGTACAAATGTCACACCTTTTCAGTGTTTTGTTCATCACGGACCGAAACTAAAGCACTCAAAAAATTAAACGAGGGTGAATTTTCTTTTCTGACATCTAAAAGATTCTTCTGAATTTCATTGAAATCCAACCAATTTTATTTTTTTTTGATGATTTCATATGGAATGAACCGTATATTTTTATTTATTTATTTATTTATTTCATAGTAACAAACAGGAAATCCTAATATTAATGTTTCTATATAAGACAGAGAGAAATTATTAAGTTTGCTACAGAATTGTAAATTAATGAAAAGCTTCGAAAATAAAGGAAAATATAAATTACTTCATGTGGAGTTATACAAAAAAAAAATAATACTAGAAATACTAAATATTAAACGCTAAATATTAAATGTTAAATATTAAATGTTAAATGCTAAATGTTAAATGCTAGGGGATGCACAAAAAGCACCAGAACTGGTTGTCAAATTAAGTGTTAAATTAATTGTTTGGGAACAAAACTAAGGCCCTGGCAGATTTAATAAAGATATATTCAGATACGCCAAAAATCTCTAAAAGTTGATAATGATTATTGTATAAACTACAAATTTTATTAACTGGAGACAGAGCATTTGGGCCAACATGTAAAGGAGGTTGGGGCCTAATGCTGTAAAAAGGAATATGCAGTCTAAATAACGATAGCAGACGTGCGTTATCAAAAAAATTATTAAAAACTTTGAACAGGAAGTTTAACATTGCCAATTCTCGTCTGTGTTTGAGTAATGGTAATTTAAATTCATTTCGTATATCCTGATAGGACTCAAAAGGTGGATTCTTTTTGAACTTTTTGAAAAATAAGAATTTTAGGAAGTTATTTTGAACTTTCTCAATATGTGTTTCGCAAGTTTTAGTTGTTGGACACCAAACCACGGAGGCAAATTCTAGTTTGGAGCGAACAAATGCATTATATAAGGAAATAATTGGGGGTAAACTCGAAAAGTCTTTAGTATTGCGTTTGATAAAACCCACATTTCTAAATGCATCGTTAGTGATATTTTGAATATGTTCTGAAAATCTGAAACTATAATCAAAAGTAACTCCGAGGTCTTTCATCGTGGATTTACGTGGTAGAGATATTTTATTAACCTTATAGTCGTAAATAATTGGATGCTTATTTCTACTAAAAGAAATAATAGAGCACTTATTAATATTTAGCGGCAGCTTGTTATTTACACACCAGTTCGCTACGTTATCGATGTCATATTGCAGAAGCAAAGAATCATTAATAGTAGTAACTTTTTTATAAATTTTACAATCATCTGCAAAGAGCAAGCACTTGGAGTTCTTTAAAACAGACACAATATCGTTTATAAAAATTAAAAATAAAAGAGGCCCCAAGTTACTTCCCTGGAGAACACCCGATGTAGCTTGAAAAACAACCGATAATGCACCTTTGTAAAAGACAAACTGACGTCTATTGCATAAGTAAGAGCTAAAGAAGGAGACTAGTTTATTTGAAAAACCAAAGGAATTTAATTTCTTTAGCAATATATCATGATTGACTTTGTCAAAAGCCTTCGAAAAGTCAGTGTAAACGGTGTCTACTTGATGTCCCGCTTCGATGACCTTCGATAAATCTTCTGAAAACAGCAGCAAATTGGATTCTACAGATCTTCCACGATAAAACCCATGCTGTTCTAGAGCTATTTTGGATTTAACTTGTGGAAAAATTTTATTGTATATAATTTGTTCAAAAATTTTGGAAATTACTGATAGTATCGAGATTGGTCGATAGTTGGACATTACATTGGTTTCACCAGATTTGAAAATGGGAGTCACTTTAGCCAATTTCCATCGATCAGGAAAAACAGCGGATCGGAGTGATAGATTAAATATGTGTGTTTCAGTGGACCAATTAGTAACTCAGAACATCCTTTATAAATATATGCTGGAATGTCATCGGCCCCAACAGACTTTTTAACTTTTAGTCTTTTAATTCCGAGTTTTATATCGTCATCACTGATTTCCCCGATAGAAATATCGTTACCTGCTTTATCTGAAAAACTTACATTATATGACGGAGGTTGCACATCGTATATACTCTCAAAGTAGGACGCAAATCCATTGGCGATGTCTTTGTTGTTTGACAATGTAGAATCATTATAAATGAATGTATCTGTGCTTGCCAGGCTGTTTTTCTTACCCTTGACCAATAACCAAAATAAAGAAGGATTACTCTGTATAGATGTTTCGGCGGCATTACAATAATTTTTATATGCATTTTCAATAGAGATTTTCAGTTGCGCTCTATAAAATTTATATCTATTTAAGTTAAAATCGTTATCTTTTCTTTTTCTATGGTATTCTTTAGTTTTAATAAGCGATTTTATTTCAGATGTGAACCATATTGGATACTTTTCCCTATTAGAATTAAAGTTGTAACATGGTACGCATTCCTTAAGGATTGCGTCAAAAGTACTATAAAATATTTCCACCGCATCGTTGACATCAGAACACGAAAATAAATCTTGCCAATTACAGCGCCGCAAGAGCCAGTAAAGTTTTTCAAAGTTTTCTCTCGCATAATTATATTTAATAAATTTATTACTTTGCAATGAATAAGTAAGTCGAGTGTAAGACAATACAGTTAAGTCTAGCGCCGGGTGATACGCATCAACTGGAACCAAGGGTGCATCGGTTGGACTAACAGATACCATAACATCAGAGCAAATAAGATCGAGAGTTCTTCCAATATGATTTGACACATTATTATACGGTTTCAAGTTATATAATTGAAAAAAGTTAAACAGTGAATTGCATAAAGGACGATTACAACAGAGATTAAAATCGCTACCTGTGATATAAGGAACATTAAAGTCACCTGCAATTAATATATTGTGACTGGCTAGGATATTAAAGAACGAGTCGAATAAGCTGAAATAGTGTTCATAGTCATTTAGCATTGTATTGGGCTTAAAGTATACAACTTTTAATAAGTAACTTCTGTCATGAATTCTAGTTTTAACAAATAAGGTTTCGATAGAATCACCAATGTGAACCAAAGATGAGGAAAATCTTTTATGAACGGCTATAAGAACACCTCCGCCCCTTTGGCCGGCTCTGTCTCTTCTAAAAACCGTATATCTATTATCTATAATTTCAGAATCAAAAATATTGTTATCTAACCAAGTCTCCACCAATAGTATTACGTCATAAGAATTGTTTAGAATATTTGAATAGATTAAATTACTCTTTGTACGTAATCCCCTAATATTTTGAAAATAGAGATTTATTTGTGAATGCATTGACAATGCACCCACTGAGCAACTAAACTTATAATTAATTACTAAACTTATATGTTGACAATGGAATTACACATTTTTTCTTTTCCTTAGATGATAAAGTTAATTAGTTGTTCACTCAACAAAATAAAATGTTTCTTTCCAAAATAAGTGAAGATAATAATAAAAATATCAAAAATTATTGTACCAAATCTACAAGTAACACGAAATTGGTTAATGTTTACCATACTACGTGGAACCTTGAATTCTAAGAAGATCTTCCAAGTTTTCTATTACGTATCTAGCGGACTTCTCACGATCGACCACCTTTACATGCACTCTACCATTCGAGACCTAGACATTTCTTTTTCCATATGCGTTACGACATTTTATGAATAACCCATATCTGGCATTCGTAAGATCTTCACTTATGTAGATTTGGGTATTTCTTAAAAATTTTCGATTAACAAGTATGTCTTGACGAGTTTGTAGAGTTGTTAATTTGACAATAATTGGACGTTTCGGGACACCCTGTTTCCCAATTCTATGGCAAGCGCTAATATCATTGTCTTTTACATCCAACTGCATTGTATCCCGTAGTAAAGAAAGTATTTTCTTATTTAAGTTTTCATCCTTGACTTCCTCGATGCCGTTTATGCGAATATTTGATTTACGAGTATACTGTTCAAGCTCGTCTACTTTTTTATTTAACGCGATGTTTTCTGCCTCGAGTTTGGAAACTTTTTCGTTTAGGTTATTTATTTCTTTACCAGACCCGATTTTTCGTACACACGTTTGACTAAGGTCGAGATGTACTCCTCCTCGGTAAATATCTCCTTGAGAGTTTCCTTGATCAAGGCTCTCATTTCTTCTTTTTGGTCTCTTGTTAGAGGCATTTTCACGGTATGAGTTACTCAACACTGCGTATACGGTAGTTTCAACAATTCACAATTTTCACTGAACTCGGTATAGATAAGAAACACAAATTTAGTGAGCGAAGCGCACGTGCGTTTTACTCTGCAGCCATCTTTACTCTTATTTTTATACAGTGATCGCCAGATAAGTCGGGCCATATGGGAATTTTTTTTATTATTGATTTCTCAGAAAAATTTATTCTTTATGAAAGTCCCTGCATCTTCCCAAACTCAACATACACTTATCAAAATTTGAATACCTGTTGTCATATACCGAGGAGATCAAAATATTTGAAATGGACATAAGAGTAAAGTACCTTTATTTTTCAAAATGCGCGGAAATATTATTTGAAAAGTTATTAAGAATTGTTCTGAGATCTTAAATACGAAATTTCGGCTCAATCATAATTTCTAGTTGCTAGAAGAGCGAAAAACAAATTCCAGAGTATATTAATATATCACCTGAAGAAACTTCATCATTACACTTTCAAAGTTCTACGATACACGCGTTGATCGAGAAAAATTGAAAAATATGGTAAATCATTTTTTCGCCGTAGGCTGCCCTGATTTTATATTTGAAATCTCATAATATTTCTGAATAACTTTTCCAAATAATATTTTCGCGTATTTTGAAAAATAAAAGTACTTTACTCTTATGTCGATTTCAAATATTTTGATCTCCTCGATATATGACAACAGGTATTCAAATTTTGATAAGTGTATGTTGAGTTTGGGAAGATCCAGGGACTTTCATAATGAATAAAATTTTCTGAGAAATCAAAAATAAAAAAAAATTCCCATATGGCCCGACTTATCTGGCGATCACTGTATATTGTGTGTGCGAATTAAGCGGCATTTACATTTACGAGTACTCGGATGCAACTCAGATGTTAATTCGGAAGTGTAAATGCCTACTCGTATGCGAATTAACATCCGAGTATCGCAACTCGGATCCGAGTACTCGTAAATGTAAATGCCGCTTAAGGCAGTATATCACAGCCGAGTGCTCGGAGCCGCAGATAAAGCGGCATTTACATTTACGAGTACTCGTATCCGAGTTGCGATACTCGGATGTTAATTCGCATACGAGTAGGCGTTTACACTTCCGAATTAAAGCGGCATTTACATTTACGAGTACTCGGATCCGAGTTGCATATTCATTGATTTATCAGCAAATCAAAACAGAAGAACCGGTCGGAAAGGCTAAATAACGTCAATATTGAATGAAAAAAAAATTATTAATATTTATGTCACGACTTCTTCAGTTTAGACAAATACATTTAGCATTTTATGAAAGCTTATTAAAACAGTGTTTCACGAGTCTAGATATACTGGGTGTTCCATTTGAAAATTTTGAGAAAAATTATCTTTTGCAAAACTCAACACCCTGTACACATAATAACTGATAGACCGAAGCTGTTTTGAAATTTCTGTAGAAAAGTTATTGTATTGAGTACCTACAAAAATTCAAGACGAAATGTAAATAAATAACAAAGATATAAGCACTCATATTATGGCAATTTTTTACACTTAAACATCAATATCTTACAAACTCTTAAGTAAAATTTCCTAATTTTTTTGTCATTACCTATTCGTTATGCATACTTTCGAAATATGTAAAAATATATTGGGTGTTCCATTTAAAAAGATATAACTTTGGTATGGCTCTCAGTTACTGAACACTCTGTATAGCCAAAAATAATTTTATGAAGTAGAGCTGACTGAGCTACACCTTAGCTCGTTTGAATTTTTTTTCTATCTTACATACTATATGCGCTAGAGAAGACCGCGGCACTCGGTGGACACCCTGTATAATAAAATTTTTATTTACAGTTGGTTCTTGTCCGATTCTGACGAAGCTGTCGAACGACGGTGAAACGTAAAGTGTTACAGTGCGCGATTTAGTGTCCGCTTAAAAGATTTTGTGATACAAATTTCATCGGACAAGAACCAACTGTAAATATGGATATCAGAAACATAGAATTTTACAATTTTGTGGAGGGTCGCTACGGGCACCAAAGTAAGGTACTGTGCAAAATTTATTCCAAAACTTTAACTAAAATTACCAAAATAAAAAATCGTAAGCTCTTTTTGCTTAAATGTAGAAAAGAAGGAGTACATCCTAATCATGTAATAGTCCCTTTGAAAAGAGCGTATGATATGTCATGTCAGAAAATTGACAGATATGTATCGGATTTCGCTAATAAAATTCTTTCATATGAAATTGAAGTAACTCTAAAAATTCTTACCAAATTAATGTGGAAATTAGATTATACTTTAGGACAGTTAAGTAATTTTCTAGATAATATTACATTAAACAATTTTCTACATTTTGAAAACCAAAAAAATGAAAGGTTGTTTAATAGAATTCGATCGACACAGATTAAAAAGTTGGATAATCTTATTTCTATTAGAGATAAAAACTTTTATATCATTTTTCACTTCTGACGAAGCTGTTGAACGACGGTGAAACGTAAAGTGTTACAGTGCGCGATTTAGTGTCCGCTTAAAAGATTTTGTGATATATAATAAAATTTTTATTAAACAAAGTAAAAATGCATGTTTTTTTTTTTATTTTAAACTTAAATATCGCAAAAAGCATGAAACCAAAGATAGGCAAACTACATATTTTTGGAATTAGGAAAAAATGTCTTTTTTAATTGGAAAAAACATACTTAGTGTTCCATTTAAAATAACAAAGTTGATACTCATTTGTTATGTGTCCAATCGTCATTTATTTCTTTTTTTTAGTAAATTCTGCCAGTTCAGGTAAATCCCTAAGGGCCATTTTCATAATAGTGCTAAAGGAGACTTTAATTTAAAGTCACTTTAAGTATAGGAAATCTAATGTATTTTTATAGTTACAGTTGGTTCTTGTCCGATGAAATTTGTATCACAAAATCTTCTAAGCGGACACTAAATCGCGCAACTATACACTTTACGTTTCGCAGTCGTTCGACTGCTTCGTCAGAAGTGAAAATTATGTTGTCAAAATAAACAAGGTTGTCAACGGAAACTGAAAAAGTAACTTGATTTTTTTTTTATATGTATATTATATTTATAATCTAAAAATAATTTGAACATTACAAATGTTAAAAAATTGACAGATCTATGTTCTATTTAAGGAATCGAGAAAACTACAAAATGTATCGTTTAAATTTGCAAAATCAGTACGTTTATTAATAGAATTCGACGACATTTTTATTTTACACATTTCAATAAAACGTCTTTTGAAAATATTAGACTCGTAATATAAAATGTTAGTATTTTCAAAATCAAAATTATGGTCATTTTCTAATGAATGTTCTACAAGCATTGAATGATTTTGATTATTTTTTTTGGATATGATATTTATGTTGGTCTAGACGTTTTTTTAAATTTTGGCTTGTTTCTCCAATATAACATGAATTACAATTGAAACATTTAATTTCATAAACTACGTTTGGTTGTTTTAAGTTTGGTGTTTTGGTTTTTAAATTTGAGAAAATACTATTTAAATTATTTACAGATTTGCTAGCTAAAATTAAATTGTGCTTTTTGAATATGTGTTTAAATGTGTCATATAGTGGTTCAATGTAGGGTAATGATATGTATTTTTTGTTTGAAGTTTGTTTATTGTTATTGTGGATTTTTGAATTTTGTAAATATTTAACACGATTTTTTATTACTGATTCTATAAGATTTATTGGATAAGAATTTTGAACAAGAGTCTTTTTTATTAAATTTAAATTATCATAAATGAAAAGTTTATCTGAAAGTAAAACAGCTCGATCTGTTAAAGAAATAATTGTTGCAATTTTATAGTTTTTAGCAGCATACGAATGAAAATTAATATATCTACCTGACCACGTAGGTTTATGAAACCAATTTGTTATTAATTTGTTATTACGTCTGATGATATTTACATCTAGAAAACTTAGTGAATTGTTAATTTCTTTTTCTACTGTAAATTGTAATCTATTATGAAAGACATAAATCTACATAAAACAAAGTCTACTTTATATGAAGGCAAAATCAATAAAATATCAACGACGTAACGAAAATATAAAGTTAAATTGAAAGGTAATGAGTTAATGACACTTTTTTCTAGTTCCTGCATGACAATTTCAGCTAAAGCAGGCGATAAAGGAGACCCCATTGCTGTACCGAAAATCTGTTTATAAAATTTATCATTAAAAGCGAAATAAGATGTTTCAAAACATAAAGTAACAATTTCTAAAAAAATTTCTTTGGAAATGTCTGTAAAATCTTTAATTTCTATCCACCTATCATTAATGCTTTTTAAAGTTAACTCTTTTGGAATGTTAGTAAACAAAGAAACAACATCTAAGGAAATTATAATACAGTTATTTGGTATATCTATGTTTTTCAATTTATCTACAAGTTCATAAGAATTTTTTATAAAGTATTCTGATTTACTAGTAACTTGAGTAAGAATTTTTGAAACAAATTTTGATAAGAAATATAGAGAAGAACCTATAGTAGAAACTATTGGCCGAAGAGATGTGTTAGGTTTGTGAATTTTTGGAATGCAGTATAATTTAGGAAATATGGGATGCTGTACTTTAAGAGATTTAGCAATAATATTACTAATTTCAACAGATTTTTCTAACTTATTAATAATATTGAAAGTTTTACGTTGGAAATTTTCTGTGGGATCGTTATTTAATTCTACGTATGTATTATTGTCAGAGAGCATGGTTTGAACTTTTGAAAAATAGTCATTTTTGTCAATCAAAACAGTAACATTGCTTTTGTCTGCTACTGTGACAATGATGTTTGGATTTATAGGTTAAAGTCACTTTAAATTTAAAGTTCTATTATGAAAACGACCCTAAACTTTTGTATATAACATTTTTTGTATGTCTAATAATAAAATGTGTACCGTTCAAAATATAAATAAAAACCCTGTACATATTTGAATCTTTTATACTTATAAAATTGCTTGTTTATCACAATTTACTTAAAAATATCGAGTTTTTTAATGAAAGTTTCGTCTGGTTCAAATATCTTCTAGAAAAAATTGCCAAAAGAAAATGTTTAATTACTCCCCGTTTTTCATTCATTACTGAAAGTAAAATTTGTTTCAATTTTGACGTGTCTCAAGTTTACGGGCTCATTATCAGAACATCTCAGGTATTACTTGTTCTTGTTTTTCCTGTTAAACAAAAATAAACACGAAGTTTAATTAGTTTTGCATATTCATCAAATTAGCAAATTTACCTTTACCTTCCAAAATTTATGCAGCAAAGAATTTAAAATTAAGTGGAGCAAAAGTCGTACGAGTATTCATGTAGTTAAGATGTTAACAAATGTACCGGTTAAACAAATGGACAACCACTTACCCGAAAACTATACAAAATGGGAAAATTTCGAACAAAACTGAGGCGCTGACCGGCAAGTGCTTTTCCTCCCTCGTCATCGCTAATGAAGCTAATGTGAATGCCCTGTTGTCGAACGTCAACTGGAAGGTGACGTGAATCATGTCGAACAAGAGTTCCTCTCTAACTAACTCTATTTTCATTTCTTTGTGGTAGAAATGCCTCGCCACCTAGAACAAACAATTACCGTAATGATTTTTTATGTCAATCGTCAGCTGAAAACAAAAAAAATATTTAAAGCGTCACAAAAGGTATAACTGAAGAAAAAATGTTTCTTAAATCTCATTAGATAAAAATAATATTTTCCCCCTTACATGAGCCATTTTCAAAAATGCTATCAAGTGTAGCATACAAGCTGAAGTTGCTGTGAGACCAGCTTCGCTAATATCGAAGTAAATACTACAATTTGACGTTAAAACCGAAAAATATGGGTGGTACGAATACAAATGAAGAATCTGCTAATACTACAATTACAATAAATAGTATTCTTGTGGAAACCATTGAAGTATTTACTACGGTTTGGAGAATTCACTTCGACTGATATATTTTTCTTCGTATCACAAAATCTTTTAAGCGGACACTAAATCGCGCACTATACACTTTACGTTTCACCGTCGTTCGACAGCTTCGTAAAGTGTATAGTGCGCGATTTAGTGTCCACTTAAAAGATTTTGTGATACAAATTTCATCGGACAAGAATCAACTGTAAATATACGTATAGATATATTACTCGGCTTTATCGTCAATTGTAGTAAATATTAATAGTTTCAACAAGAATAGTATTTATTGTAATAACATCAGGAAAATTAAAGTATCTGTTTCGCAATTTAATACGTACTAAAATATTGGAGTAAATACTACGGAGAAGATACTAAAACTTATAGTATTAGCAGGTTCTTCATTATTATTCATACCACCCATTGTCGCTGCGGCCACGTCGCAGATTTTATTTTCTATGTTCTCTTATGTGAGTTGTCAAACCAGCGCCAGCGGCGTAATCGCACCTTGACGCTCTGAAGTTGCAACATCACGGCTGATCTGCGACATCGCCGCCGCGGCCACGTCGCAAATTTTATTTCCTTATTCTCTTATGTGAGGTGTCACTTCAACGCAACGGCGCAACCGCACCTTGCCGCTCTGTAGTCGCAACATGCAGCGTCTCTGCCGCGATACGCGGCTTCGTCGTGTGCAATGTGATGCATTATTTCTTATGGACAAATTCAAACTTGCGGCCCGACCGCAATTATGTTTTATTTTTTTAGTTCTTGGCTAGTGATTGAGGAGCAAAAATGTTTGATGCCGAAAAATTAATTTTATTAATACACTGATAAAAATTGTATAAACTTACACTATTTTTACATTAAAATTCAATGTTATTTTAAGTGAATTTTTAGTACTACATAGAATTCTACACTGTGTTGACTCGTTCTTCAGACAAACCAAAATAGCATATAAAACTAAATATGTACATACAGGGTGTCCCAGCGAGACTTTTCATTACAAGTTTATGGGGTTCTGGCCAAAATAGAAACTTGAACATTTAGAATTAGATACAAGTGATTGCGTTCTCTTCAGCTAAAATATCTTCAGATGCCTAGGACTTCCGGTTATACCGGAAGTCGCCATCTACTTTGTTATTTTAAATGGAATGTTATATTTTTTATCACGTTTTTGAATTCTACATGTAAAAATATGTTAAATTGCAATACATTTCCCTATCTCTAAAATGCATCATTTTTGAGATATTTTGAATTTTCTTAAAAATTTGGATTCCGCAATCTGATTTTCAAAAAATTATAACACAGCTATGATTGAAGCAATTTTATTTGTTATAGCTGATATTGTGGTTGAAGCTTTAAGGTTTTTAAAAATTCCATAAGCATAATCTATTAAACTACAGGGTGTCAGAATACAAATTTTTAAGAAAATTCAAAATATCTCAAAAATAATGCATTTTAGAGATAGGGAAATGTATTGCTATTTAACATATTTTTACATGTAGAATTCAAAAACGTGATAAAAAATATAGCATTCCATTTAAAATAACAAACTAGATGGCGACTTCCGGTATAACCGGAAGTCCTAGGCATCTGAAGATATTTTAGCTGAAGAGAACGCAATCACTTGTATCTGATTCTAAATGTTCAAGTTTCTATTTTGGCCAGAACCCCATAAACTCCTAATGAAAGGTCTCGCTGGGACACCCTGTATATGCAAGTATTGGCTTTCTCGTAAATTTTAAAGCAAAACGGTAAAGGAAAATATTGTTCAGAATTTTAAAATGCACTTAACACATTATTTGAAACTTTAAATTTCGCACCCATTTTCTTTTAAAATGGCAAAAATCTTCTGGAAAATGAACATAATTTACTAAGTTAGCTATGACTGATAAATATTTACGTAGTTGTTGAAAATGACAACTCAAAAATTTGAAATTTTTACACTCCTTAGAAAAGTTCCATTTCTCTTTCGGCATAGTAATTATAGCAATGGAGTATCAACTACCGAAGAAAAAATATTTCTTCTAAAATCCTATTATTCGGAAAACTCTTCGCGGGGAATTACACGGAGCGAAAAATACTTCATGTACACTGAGAAAAATGGTATCAAAGAGTACGTTTATATTAAGAAGAATTCCGAACATTTTATTCGGATTCGCGTTAAAAAGCGACCCAGCGTACTACTGCAAAATTAACACTATGTGGTTTGTTGTTTAGAGTATCATTTCCTGTCATGATAAAATTACCGGAGTAATTAACAAAAAGTCAGACATGACATTTTATTACTAATTTATTCAGCATAATATTTTATTATGGTTTATTATATTTTAACACTACGTATTATGTTGAATGATAATTTTACATTCTTAAACTTAAAGTTTCATTGTGCTAAGAATCATGATTAATTTAGAGTAAGATGGATCTTATAACATGACAGCACTATACTTTTACATTATACTTTTATTTTATCTATGTGGAGTGATGTTTTATCAAAATCACAAAATTCCATTTTTCTCAGTGTAGGATTATAAAATCTTGATGGAAACATCCTTATTTTTAATCGAAACCAAAATAGAGGTTTATCACTGTTAATGATAATAATTAAAGAGCGGATAGTCAGGCAAATCTAGTGCCTGCCTTTTTTGCCCTTTTTCAAAGTTTTAGCAATTTATGCCTTTTTTGAAAATAAATGCCTTTTGTTGCCTTTTTTCTGTGATTCGATGAGTTTCGAATTTTTTTTTTTTTTTTTCAAATGGAAACCTAGCAAGTTACTAGAAGGGTCTAATATGTTTTCTAGGAAGTGTGCTTTGACCGCAGCGAATATTTCTAGGTGTGTATTACCAGTTTCAATACGGGTTTATGCTGCAATTCTAAGTAATTTTACGGTTCTCTCGTAAGATCGAAAAATCGTAGCTTTCGAGTCAACCTTAAATTACGCTGTTACATATTAACGAGAATTGCAATTCTGTATCTACTTTACGATATGCACCTATCTTCACTGATATAAGGTTTCTTCTAGTAAGAGTACATAACTGTTAGAAATTGTATTGAACATGCGCAGTAATACTTTAGCGTTCTAGCAGTGAAAACTTTAAGTTTCTTATTACCAGTTTGATGTTCTAGCAGCTGTGGATTGTAGTTTGCTGACCGTCCAAACAATTTGCGAATTTCTAATGGTGACGTGCGCACATCGAATCATCACCGTGCACGGCCGTCCGGTAAAAATATTTATATTAATTAATTCGTGGAAATTTTGGACCTACTATTTGTGTTGAATCTGATGTAATGGATATAACTGAAGCATCTAGTACACAGTATTTTATTTACTACCAATGAAAGTGATGAGTTATTTGAGGAGAGACAGCGACGAAAAATCAAATTATGTTGAAGTAAATATATTACTAAGACAGAGCACCAAAACAGCGGAAAATATTTATTACATACCTCTTTCTTAAGCAATTTATCAAACGAGGTTATTACTTGGCTTAATGAACAAGAACAACAATTTAGAGATACGGATTTAACTGACTTGGCGCGAAATGTCGTATTGAATCTACAATTTAGGGTGGGTCATTTTTGTATGGAAAAAAAACGAATATTGCGCTTTTGATTTTTAATAGCAAAATTATATTGCCTTTACATGAAAACAGTGTAACGCTAAAATTTAAAAAAATTGTGTGCAAAATTCTCATTTGCTTTGACAGCAAGCATGGCCGCCTCGCATGGGATGACTTATTATGTGGCGAACTAGCTTCAATTTGTCAATCCTACTGCGATGTTAGGTCAAAAAGCGATTGCAAGATGTCGCTACTTAAATTGTTTATTACTAAAATTTAAAGTAAATAGCACCTTCAGGTTGCGCTTTGCCTTGGAAATACGAATAATTTGAATATATTCTGGTAGTCATATAACATAAATGTCTCAAGGAAAATAGGGTTTTTAAAATAAAATAATCATTTATTAATAATTAAAAAAATAATGCAACAGAAAAATTAATGAAAATCATTCAATATTGAAATCTTTCTTGCTATCGAATTTAGGTGTTGCTGCGAGATTCGAATTTTAATTTTATCCACCTTCTCTTACCCTTTTAGTATATAGTTTTCATCATAACTCTGTTATTATTATTTACAGTTGGTTCTTGTCCGATGAAATTTGTATCACAAAATCTTTTAAGCGGACACTAAATCGCGCACTATACACTTAACGTTTCGCAGTCGTTCGACAGTCGCAGTTCGCAGTCGTTCGAAGTGAAAAATATTTTTCACTTCTGACGAAGCTGTCGAACGACTGCGAAACGTTAAGTGTATAGTGCGCGATTTAGTGTCCGCTTAAAAGATTTTGTGTTATTATTATTATTGCAAATACGAACTTTTCATGGCATACTATATGGCCTTTCTTGTATAATTTCAAAAATTCAAACGAAAGGCGCACCCTCTAAATATTAATTAAATTCAAAAATATTTCGTAGGTGTCATAATATCACTAAAAGACAACATAATTTTGCTATTAGGTAAGATGTGCAGCAGGACATCTAACTAATGGAAATGTGCAAAAGACAAAGTCATGATCAGAGAACTTGCAACCTGTAATACCAACATCTAAGATTTCGGTAGTGTCGGTAGCTAGTAATAAGTCTAATAAAGTGGCCGAGTTATCAGTAAGACGAGTGGGCAGATTAATTAGTTGTTTGAAATTGACAGATTCCAAAAACTCCTGAAAATATTGAGCGGAAGAATTGGTAACTTTTAACAAATCATTATTGAAGTCGCCTCCACAGAATACATTTTCTGCGCAAGGAAGTGTAATGGCAAGGGAATTTTCTAACTCATCCAGAAAAAATTTATAATTCACTTGAGGAGCTTTGTATACAGCGCCAACTACAAACTTATGAATATGTAATTGTAAGGATACCCATATTTGCTCAATAATATCACTAGTCGCAATAATAGAAAATTCAAAGCAGTCCTTAAAATAAATACCAACTCCTCCACCACGAGTGTTTCTATCATTTCTTAAAAATTTATAAACAGTTATATTGAATAGATCATCCGTGATATTTTAATTAAGCCAAGTTTCAGTGACAATTAAAACATCGATGTTTTCAGTAAATAAGAAATTAGATAGTTTATCAACTTTACTTAATAATGATCTAATATTAATACTAACTAATTTTATAAAACCTCTGTTCATATCAAATTTAAGTACAAATACATATAGAGTAAAAAAAAATTAATGCACTAATTAGTACAGTAAAAACTTCACATTATCAATAATTCTCCCTTCGAAGCTATTAAAAATTGATAAGGAAAGCCAAGCAAAAAGTAATCGCAGTTGATAGCTGATATCGTGTGCAAGATAATACTCGAACTAGGTGGGCTTATTGCTGTGGCTAATTAATTCAACTTACTTAATAATTTATTATAGTCACCAATGGAGTTAATCGTGTGTAAGTTACTATCTATTTTGGCGAAAATATTACCATTACTCGTAAACACATTGAAATTGCCAAGACGAGTCGTTAATTTCTTGACCCAACCGGCTCGCTGATGCGTAAGGTCTTCCCGGTGACGACTTTAGTTCTTTTCAGTTTCTTTTTATTTTGAAATATTTTGTTTCTTAGGCTTCTGGGGCTAAATTTGACGATTAATGGTCTACATTTTCCCTCTTTCGAAGACAAGCGATGACAACAATCAA
The DNA here is from genome assembly GCA_033060865.1 of Dorcus hopei. Taxonomy (NCBI): domain Eukaryota; kingdom Metazoa; phylum Arthropoda; class Insecta; order Coleoptera; family Lucanidae; genus Dorcus; species Dorcus hopei. The sequence goes on from CM065419.1 coordinate 2,691,591, forward strand.
TATCAGTATCGGTGATGTTTGTATTCATTTTATCTCTGCAGAGGTCGATAATTAATTGTTCGGGATCTTCGGATTTTGCTTCCGGTATACCAAAAATTCTAATGATGTTCTTTCTGGAGTATTGCTCCTGTTTTTCTAGCAGCATTTGAGTATCCGCTAAATTATTTTCAAGTGTGGTTACCTTTTGTTCACAATCCTTGAGTTTGGTATCCAGTCCAGAGATTCTCTCGGTAAGAGCCGACATGATTTTATCTAAAAACCCCGGGTTGGAGAGGATTTTTTCGACCACACGTTGCACTAATATCTCGTCTTTTTCATTACTGATGGATATTCATTTTGGGATTGATGCGACAAATAAGAATAATTAACACAACAGCACAACCAACGTGTCTACTCGCAGCGAGCGCACATACTCGAATTTCCTTTAAAGAATTAGATTTATACCTTAAAGCTAATTGAGCTAAGTCATACCCTAAATATCTCCCAAATACCGTCACAACTAAGTCATTATCTTTATAAAAAAGTAATTAAATCAGGTTCTTGTCCGTCGAACGGCGGCGAAACGTTAAGTGTTAGTGCGCATATTTAGTGTCCGTTTAAAAGATTTTGTGATACATATTTATAAAAAAGGATAAACAAATAAAGTAGGAGTAGATAAAATAATTCACCTCAACGTCCTCCCCATAAAAACAACAAAAAAAATTATCTCAGCTATTCCCTTCAATATTATTAAACCCAAATCATATGAGTAGATATACTATGCCGGTTCGGCGCCAATTTCCCGTAAGGTTTAACATGGGGCTCGAATCTTGCAATTTTTGCGCGGATGGTGGCGAGGGGAGCGCGGGGCAGAGGGGACGGGAGGTCGCGCGCATGCAGAAGGGGACGCGGGCAAGCAGGAGCGGGAGAGGGGGTCGCGTCAGTGGAGAGAGAGAGAGAGAGAGACATAGAGAGTTTCGCTCTCTCTTGCAGCAGCAGCCTGTAGTTCCAAACGTGACCATGCGATTTTGACTAGATGGCGCCCTAAGTGAATAGCGGCGGCGCACGCGTTTAATTTTCAAACGATTACTTCGCTGTCTTGTTTGCAGCAGCTGCGTGTAGTTGCGTCACGTGGTCGATTAATCGTGCTTAATGAAAAAATTTTTTTCGCCGTTGCGCGGATAAAAGGAAGATTCGAACCCGGTGCTCGCTGTTTGCAAGGCGTTCACCTAACGCACTCGGCAATCGGGCAACTTAGGAGCGGCGGGTTAACAAGCGGAATAAAAAAAAAAGAGAACCCAACTGTCGTTCGCTCGCCGAGGGTGTGCGCGCGGGTCGGCTTTCACTCAGAATTAGACGTGAGTCGTTCAGGAATGATTCGTTCAAAATGAACGAATCTTTGTAAAACTCGAAGGAATCAATTCTCGATTCCGAAAAGATTCGATTCTCTTTTGATTCTTCGAGTCCCTCGACTCGAAGTTCGGAGATGTACTGAATGCATCGTATGAATCATCTCAAATGCGAAAATATTCGAACCTCTTTTGATTCCTTGGAGTCTTCGAGTCGTAATGCGGAAATGTATTGCATGAACCGAATGAATCATTCAATTTCGAACACATAGGAGTTCTACTTTCTAATATCTACCGAGTTTCTGTGCACTTTGGATTGATTTTTTGTCCGAAATACATCGGAATTCAATAAATAAAATTGATTTATAAAATCGTTTAGTTATATAATTTTGCGAATCTTAAATACATAGTGATAAAATTTACTTAATTCTAGCAGTTTATTTATATTTTTCTATGATGTGATAGTGAAATAGGCAATCTTTTATAAAATATTTCTTTTATAAAAGATCTTTTATAAAAAGTAACGACAAGTTTACAAAAGATATGATAATTTTGTAATAGTATGGCGGAAGGTAAATTTCTGTGGTGCGTTCTACAACGAAATTATTAATTATATCCTAAAAAATATGTAAATATTAAATTTTATTAAATCAAGTATATTTTATAAAACATTTTACAAAAACTCTTTGTCAAAGATCTTTTACAGTGTAATACTGGCCTAAAACAAGATTTAATTACAAAATCAAAATATCAAAAATAAATTAAATTAAAAATTTCATTTGAAAAAGAAAAACAATTTGAAAATTAAAAAAATTAAAACTTTTGTAAAATCATAGCTTATTTTAATTACAGATTTTATAAAAAGTATTCGTTATTTACCTATGGTCTTTTTTAATTAAAATGTGTAAGGAAATTCGGATAACGTCAATGATATAAAAAAAAATGAAGAAATTATAAATTTTATTCTAGACTTTTGAAGCTCATTGTAGGCATAACGCTCATTGTAGGCATTACCCTGCTTTTTTCGTGATTGTTGGGTGTTTATTTTTCACATGTCTAATTAAATTTGTTGTAGAACCACCTTTTATTGAAAGCAATGCTTTGGTATAAATCACATTTAGCTTTATCGGTAGATATTTTAGAATAAATATTCCAAATAGAACTACTGCTTTTCGAACTCATAATTACCGACAAAACTGTTGTGTATCACAAACTACGGTTGCATCAACAACTCTCCCCTGAAAATATCTGAGAGTAATTCAAATTCTAACAGTGGGGACAGTTTCGTTTGGGATTGAGACTTGTGACTCCTTCCTGTCTGTGAATGATTCATTACTAATGATGTAATGATTCTTTGCGAACGAATGCTGCTACGGACGGAATCGAGTTCGCAACTCATGCGGTACTGGCGAATGAAAGAATCATTTCTGAACGATTCCTTATGAACGAGTCTTTTTGCGGAATCGAGTCAAAGGAATCAATTCAGCAAAAAGAATCGAACTTCCCATGTCTACTCAGAATGCTTGGGGTAGGTTGCTGCATCAAGGGTGTATCGTGAAGGCTGGGGCTGCTGTCTTGTAGCCTCAAGGGTGAGGGGGGTATCGAGAAATTATACATGTACGTTACAGGTTAAAGCGTTTTATTTTCATTAAAAAAACAAATTCGCGCGCGTTTAGTTAAAACTTTTACAGCATTGATGTTTTAAATTTAAAGGTAAATTAACTGACTGATTGATTGAAATGATGGAAACAAGCAAAAGAAAACTTTTACAGCATTGATGTTTTAAATTTAAATTTAAAGGTAAATTAACTGCAAACGTAAGTCGTTTCAGTACTCATAATTTAGCGAAAACAAAAACTTTGCTTTTAATACTATACCAGATATAAGGAATTTTTTGAAGTTGATTTTACGGCGTTGATGTTTTAAATTTAAACTATGCAACAACGAAAGTAGCATAAACATCTATCACAAACAAATTTTACTCATTCATTCGATGAAATTTGATTTTTGCATAATTCTGATAAATTTTTGATCAGACAAAAATGACCAACACGTTGACTTTTCTTCAAATATAACAAATTGATGTAACAATTTTTTAATATTTTTTGAATGATATATGGTCCTACTATAGTGTTATTTTCAAAACCATAAACATTGACTGATATAAATTTATTGTTACTTTCAAATTTCTGTAAATGACATAACTTTACAGGAAACTCAATACCTTTGAAATTAAGAATCTCATAAATATTTTGCTGGTATGAAGCAGGATCGCATTCATCTTTACCAACTGCTGCAGGAAATAGATGAGCCAAAATACAATAGGCGAAGCACCTCGATCTTGATTTTTTGATGTTTAGAAGAACTTTATTATTAAGAATATAAAGTATATTATTAATATAATATTCCATGTAAACACAACGAAAATAATCATTATTATCATAAGAATGAAAAGCATAATTCCATACGCTAGGACTTAATAAAGTGAACATATCGAAATTATTATTATGAAAGTTGTTTACTTGAATGTTGCGAAGTGGAGAACCGTCATAATACCATGATGCAAAATTTGGATACATTCGGCACTTATCTTTATATGTTGAAAATTTTATCATTTTAAATTTAAGAATAATTTTATCGACTATTAAATTTGGTAATTTTAATTTTAGCACTGAATGTACATTATTGATAAAAATTTTCTCACATAAATTCTCCAATGTTGAAGCAGATTTTCTAATGTTATCTGAACACATGGTTTCTTCTTCTTCAGAATTTAATATTACGGGTATCATATTATAGGATTGACAAAAGACTAACACTTCCGCTACCACTTCTGTACAAATGTAATGGTAATGAGTACTTAAAACTAAAAATTCTCAGCATAATATTTAAAGGTACGATTACAAAATGAAATTTAACACCATCTACATATTACATGTGTCATTTATTTTTGCCAGTGAACACTTCTATTATGTAGGTATATTGATGATGTGTTTAGTCGGTGAAAAGTTTTAAGCTAATAAACTTCGATAATGAAAATTTTACAGAAACAGTATCTAAACGAAAGAATTTGCAAGCGCATGTATTTTAGAATACATTATATTAGTAGTAAGAAGGACGATAAAACGGACTTTTTTTATTTTTCTTTAAGAGTAAATTTATTTATTATTATTTTTCTCATTATTGCAAATTTTAATAGACTTCTTTGTTTACAGTAGCAGTTCTGTTCTTGTTCTTGGTTTTTCTTCTTCTTTTCCTTCCTCTTCTTCAAAATTAACATGATATGTAATAAACGTTTTACAGAAGCAAAAGAAAGCTATATTTCAGTAAGAAAATTAAAGCAGAATGAATACACATCTGACGAAGACACTGTGTGTCGAAACAATTGTCATGTTTAAAACTAATAAAAAATTGTGAAAATTCGCTACGTTAGTGTTTTCACAAACTCTTTTAAACGGACACTAAATGGCGCACAAACACTTAACGTTTCGCAGTCGTTCGACAGCTTCGTCAGAACGACTGCGAAACGTTAAGTGTTTGTGCGCCATTTAGTGTCCGTTTAAAAGAGTTTGTGATACAATTTTCATCAGACAAGAACCAGCTTTAGTTAGTGTTTTCATTAAGTGTGAGAAAGCTTCCCATTTGTTACAATATTAACTCATTGTTATTGTATTTAAACTGTTGTAAAATGATAAATGTACTGATAGATATAATTAACAAATAATAACAACAAGAAATATATTTCCTTAATATACTTTTATTAACATGAATGAATGAGTTTATTTTCCTGCATTTAGTGTTTAAATCTATATACTTTTTCATTCAGCATAATTGACGAAATTTAAGTATTCGATGAACTTTTTTTTATTTTAATCCCCAAGTCCATAGCTTGTGTCAGGTTTCTATAATTAATTATGTATTATTACGTATTATTATGTATTTTTCTTCTTTATCATATAAGGTAGTTGAGTTTTGGAATTTTAGATGCAGATATTGGAGGAATTAAATGCTCCGGACGAAGAGGTAAATCTTTATGTACTCTATGTAATTCTTGTGGATAATGCAGATCTACTTCCAAAAATATAATCAAATTCATTATCGTCTGAAACATCTAGAATATTTATTGTACTAATTAAACAGACTAATTAAGCAAAATTGGTTTCAGAATTGATGTAACATACTGATATAAGTAAAAATATGTAAATTATAATTAACACCGTGAATACATTTTTGTGAAATGTATAAATCGATTGATATTTTTAGCATTACATAAAATTATTAATTAATTAATGTTTTTAAGATAGGTATATATTTTTTAAAATAAAAATATTACCGCAAATACGTGTGCTTATTGTCTTATTTTACACAATACATTAGTTAAATATAATCCTCTCACAAATATTGTAAAAATGTTTTTTTTATAAATATTTAAAGAACAAGGACATTATTCTAAACTTGAAGACAAGACATAGATTACTGTTTTAATAATAGAGTTAGAACCGGAATAATTGTAAACTTAAACATTAAGGAACCAAATGAGTTTCTTGAAAATCGGTGATTCGTGGTTAAATCTCGACGGAGCTGATATTAATACAAATAAACGGTACAAAGATACTCCTGGTTAATACGAGTTACTGTTTAAAAAATTTCCTGAAAATTATAATAAAGAGCATGCTAAAAATTATAAACAAATTATTCTTAAGACTAACATTCATCGACGACATTATAATTCGAATAAACAAGTAGATGGCAGTAGAATGCAAGAGTATAAAAATATTATCACTTCGCTGATTAGTAAAGCCCGGATTTTAGGCACTTAAAAAGATTGAATTAGGCAGGCAAATAGGCAGTTAATGTCTAAGAAATAGGTGCACTTTTAGGCAGCCTAAAAAAAATTTGTTTTGCATTTTGTTTTTTTAAATTACCAAGCTTTTTTTAAAGTTTTATTTTCATTCAAACATACAAACATTTTACGATTACTATCATATTTCTTGTCTTTTAAACATCATTTTTGTGAAAATAGGCGATGTGGCGCAATCTATTGAAAGTTATAGCAGTTATCAAATTTTTTTTTAAGAATTAATTTCATTCAAATTCACAAATGATTCTGCTGTCATGTAGCTTGTCTCTTGAACGTTATTTTTGTGAAAATGGGCGACATGGCGTCATCTCTTGAAGGTTTTAGCAGTTATCAATCACAAATCACTTTTTTGAAAAAACAATTTTTTTTCTCATTCAAATTTATAAACATCTTATGATTCCACTGTCATATTGCTTGTCCTTTGGACATATTTACAAAAATAATGCACAAGCAAGTAGGCCTTTCCATGCGGTGATATGGCGCCATCTGTTGAAACCAGTTGCCATTTTCTTTTTTTTAAGTTACCAAGTTTTTTTTACATTTTTGTGAAAACAGGCAAGGTTACTGTATTTCTATCTCTTTTCATTTGGGGTTAATCAAATTCATTCATAAACTCCCTAGCAACAGTAACTTGTTATGTATCCATCTTTTTTCTTCTTAGCGTTTCATGGCGTCTTCATCGCGTCCTTTTTAATTTGGGGGACGATAGCCGCGGAAATGAATGGCGGTACCTTCTAAATACAGTAACTTTAAAAATAGGCGACGTGGCGCGCCATCTATTGAAAGTTAGAGCAGTTATCAAATCTTTTTTTAAAGAATTATTTTCATTCAAATTAAAAAACATTTTATGATTGTAGTGTCGTCATATAGCTTGTCCTTAGAACATTGTTTTGTATGGAAATAGACCTTTCTATGCGGTGATGTGGCGCCATCTGTTGAAAGTTGTAGCAATTATCAATTTTTTAAAGTTTTATTTACATTGAAATTTGCAATCATTTGATGATTCTTCTGGCGTATTGTTTCACCGCATTACCGTCGTGTTAGCAAGTGTCTCTTGTTTCCAGAGAGGGCAATTCTCGTTTGAAACATGTGAAAATACGTAAATTGTATGTGTCCGACGCTACAAAGATAGATGGCGCTGTGAAATACAGACGACCCTTTCAAAGGGAGATGGCGCTGTTCGATTTCAAAAATTTCCGTGAACTTTAAGAGCATTTCTTTTTTTTTACAGTTCATTAACAGAAACGTCGAAGCATTTTATAAGTAGAAGCCTTCTAATTACACAACGTGTCGACTGTCATTTGTTTTCTTGTTGAGACAAAAAACCATTAAAAAAAAACTGCGATTGTTTCCCTTCCACTTTTTTGTGAAGGAAAGCTCATTTTCAAAATAAATAAAAACACCAACGTTTTAAATGTTTGGCGCCAACGAAGATGGCGCTGTTCAGTTTCAAGTATTAATCCTAAAGGTTTCGATTGTTACTTTCTTATTGTCTGTTTTCACTGTTTCAACAGATCTCATTCGTATTATAGTTGTTCGTTTATTACAATAGATTACATTATTGTGTTGTCCTATCGTACTGTTGAGTTCGAAACTTCGAAAGTAAGGTTAGGAATTGCAAGTTCAAACGTCAAATTAACAACTGTCATGATGATGATGTTAAGTGTATAGTGCGCGATTAAGGCCCAGTTTTTCAGTTCATGGTTAACCAAAATATTTTCGGTTACCCTAGTTACTTATGATAAAAGATCTATTACAAATTGCGGTAACCGACATTTCTTGGTTAACCATGCACTGAAAAACTGGGCCTTAGTATCCGCTTAAAAGATTTTGTGATACAAATTTCATCGGACAAGAACAACTGTAAAAGAAATCTGGGTGGATGTCGATTTATGGACGCTCGAATTCAGAGCTTTTGAAGTTAGAAACTGAAAGATAATGCGTAAAGCAATCAAATTGTGAAAAAAAATCAGAGGATTAATCATAAATTTAAAAGATATTTGCATTTGAAATTGTAAATTTTTAGGTTACGAAATTATTAATGGCCGTCAATTCTGATAGTTTTTGATGAGAACTCTCAACTCGTTTTTGATGTATATGAAATGTTTTAACACTACTATTTATCAAATGCACGTTATATTATTTTTAAAGATTTAATTTAACATTTAATTTGAATAAAGGTATGCTTTTTCCAGTTTTTTTTTTCTATGAATTTTCACCATTCCTTTCTCTACGGACGATATCCATGTTTATCGGTATGGCGCATTGGCGGCATTGGCACATGCCATGCGCATGCGGAGTATATACAGGGTGTATCATGATTAACCGGCAGCAGACGAAGTATGGGTAGAGCACAGGAAATGGAACCAATTTTGTCCTGAGTACGTGTAAATACGCTAACCATGACCTACCCTAATCTGTGTTGCGAATTTGGCAATAAATTGTAAATTGTGAGCGATGGTGGCAATAAACAGATTAAGACGGCCACATCACAGGGCTGCACTCGCACCATCGCTGTTTTTTTAACGTCCATTTTTGTAGTAACTACCGCTTTTCGGTGATCACGTTGTTAACACAATTGGTTCCATTTCCTGCGCTCTACCCATACTTCGTCTGCTGCCGGTTAATCATTAGGGTGGGTCGAAAAACCAAACTTTGAGATAATCTTACCTAATAGCAAAATTATGTTGTCTTTTAGTGATATTATGACACCTACGAAATATTTTTGAATTTAATTAATATTTAGAGGGTGCGCCTTACGTTTGAATTTTTGAAATTATACGAGAAAGTCCATATAGTATGCCATGAAAAGTTCGTATTTGCAATAATAATAATAACAGAGTTATGATCAAAACTGTATACTAAAAGGGCAAGAGAAGGTGGATAAAATTAAAACTCGAATCTTGCAGCAACGCCTAAATTCGATAGCAAGAAAGATTTCAATATTGAATGATTTTCATTAATTTTTCTGTTGTATTATTTTTTTAATTATTAATAAATGATTATTTTATTCTAAAAACCCTATTTTCCTTGAGACATTTATGTTATATGACTACCAGAATATATTCAAATTATTCGTATTTCCAAGGCAAAGCGCAACCTGAAGATGAGGTGCTATTTACTTTAAATTTTAGCATTACACTGTTTTCATGTAAAGGCAATATAATTTTGCTATTAAAAATCAAAAGCGCAATATTCGTTTTTTTCCATACAAAAATGACCCATCCTATTAATCATGATACACCTTGTATAGTATTTCAGATTGCTGTTATTGCTTTTTTGGTAGATATCGATGGTTCTGGTAAAGAATATGTCCATAAGCGCTGAACATTTTCTATGACAAAAATAATTAATTTAGCTTACACTGAACGTATTTCTACAATAAAATTTGCGGATTATCCGTAAATTTCGGAATTACTGCCTTTTAAAAGTAACGATTTTTAGGTTATGTTCGAACGTTTTTTATAGATATTTTCGAATGGGTTATTCTTAAAACGTGCTGATAAGAGAAGGAAAGCCTTTTTTTGAGTAAGTGTATTTCAAGGGAGAGAAACCATTGCACATAAATATTTTTTAATAGTACCTATCTACTTGACGAGCAATACACAAATAATTTTTGTGGGATAGGCTTTCAGGGGTAGTGTACTAGTTTGTCGTTTCAAATTTAGCATTTAGGTGTAAATTTACACACAAAAGTTTCTCATCCCTTTTAGAACACACACAAAAGTTTCCCTTCCCTTAAAATACGCAGAAAAGTTTCCCTTCCCTTAAAACTTACATACAAAAGTTTCCCTTCCCTTAAAACTTAAGTCCGTATTCATAGTGCTTCCTCGAGGCTTCCTTCAGTAAGGAACCCCTTAGAATGGGATTGTAGTAAGGCAGTTGCATAAAAAAATCACACCTTGTATAGTATTTCAGATTGCACAATCTAAGGGGTTCCTCAATCAAGGAAGCCTTAAGGAAACACTATGAATACGGACATTTTACTCACAAAAGTTTCCCTTCCCTTAAAACTTACACACAAAAGTTTCCCTTCCCTTAAAATTTACCCACAAAAGTTTCCCTTCCCTTAAAATATATTTACACATAAAGGTGTCCCTTCCCTTAAAATCAGTGATATTAGTCGTAATTTACGCTGTAAATTACTATATAAATTACCGTAATTTATCCGTAATTTACCATTCTAAATTACCATTAATTAATTAATTACCTTTAATTACCAAATCACATACCATTAATTATAAAATCTAAGATTAAATAAACTAAATATACAATTTATAACAAAGGAACAAATATATTGACAAATGATTGAGCTGCAAAGCTACTATTTGTTAATTGAAATCTAAACTAAAAATTAGTAAAGGAGACTGTGGTTTAAGGAATAATTGAAATTAACCTCCGCCCACAATAATTTTATATCCGTAGATACGTATTTCGGCAGCTAAGCTGCCATCTTCAGTACAATTTAAAAAACACTACATGAAATCTAACAGCTACCTACCTACCTAATCATACTATCTGTACTACTAATACTACAGAGTGTACATTAACGATTGAAAGGCGTTTGAATTTGGCGCGTTGTCGAATTAGTAATTTTCGCCTTACAAGATTGGTATTCATACTGGATATGTTGAATTTCGTCAGTAGCGTGCGTATGTTGTATTGTTTACGTTTTGATTTCCTTATTTTATTATTATTGAGTTAGTATTAACGAAAAGGTTATTTTTATTTCCACTTTTGCTGTCAGACATTTTTCATTGGTAAGTACAGCCATATAACAGGAAATAAAAATACACACAAACGTTTTAGGTTAGCGATGGTTTTCACGGACCTGCACAATAAATTTATTGTTGAGGCCTATTTTCGGTCGGGGATACGCAATGAACAAAATGTGTGGAATTATTCTTATCAAAGTTGTCACCAACAATTTCAAGAACAGTTCCCTGAAGTGGTATTCACATATGATTCTTTTATGCAACACGTCCGCCGTATAATTCAGAGATTTCGTGAAACAGGCAGTGTTTCTAAAGGAAAATCTACAGGCCGGCCCACTGTTCTCACCGAAGAAGTCATCGCAGATATTCATCAAAGAATGGATGTAAGTCCAAAGAAGTCTTTACGGTGTTTATCGCCTCAAACAAATTTATCACTTGGTACATGTCAAAAGGCTTGCAAGAAGGTTCTACATTTACATCCATATAAGATAACTGTAACTCATGAGTCGCTACCTCTTGATTTGCCTCGTCGAGTGCAATATTGCCAATGGTTTAATGAGTTCTTAAATAATGACGATATGTTAGACATAACTTTCTTCAGTGATGAAGCATGGTTTCATCTCAGCGGTTATGTAAATTTGCAAAACCGTAGAATATGGTGTGCAGAAAACCCTCATATTTTTGAAGACTTCATTACATCCTCAGAAGATCGGTGTGTGGTTGGCATTGTCAAGAAGGAGGATCATTGGACCTATTTTTTTTTCAACACAATATTAATGCACTTGCATATCAAGAAACAATTTTAAATCCTTTCATTGAAGAACTTCATGACGATGAATTACAACGGGGTTACTTTCAACAGGATAGAGCTACAGCCCACACTGCACTGACAACGTTGAATCATTTGCAACAGTTCTTTAGGGATAGGTTAATAAGTAGGGACAGATGGCCTTCTCGATCACCAGACTTAACCCCACTTGATTTCTTCATGTTCGGTTTTTTAAAAAATAAAGTGTTTTCAGAACGTCTCCATACGTTAGAAGAATTACAAAATGCTGTTACAGAGGCTGTCAACAGCATCACTCCAGAAACACGACACAAAGTTTTCAAAAACATGAAAAGAAGAGTAAATTTGTGTTTGGATTCAAATGGGGGACATTTTGAACAGATGTTATAATTTTATTTTATATCTGCTTTACTTTTTATATTCTCCATATCAATGTATGTAATTAATAAACGTAAAATAATTTCTAATTACTAATAAATTGTTTTAATAATATAAAATTTTATGTGCCGCCCATGGTAAAACAGAATAGTATGCAGTACCAACTTTTACAAATAATCTAATGGGCGGGAAATTCAAACGCCCTTCAATCATTAATGTACCTAAAAAACTAAAATTAACACTAAAAAAGCGACTGTGGTTTAAGAAATAATTTCCGCCCATAATAATAACAGTCGAAACCTACCAAAAAAGCAAATCAAATAAAACGGAAACGAGTATTGGTCTAATATTCGAAAAAGGTTCTTATTCTCCCGAATAAAGAACTTTTGTAAGCACTTAATTCCCTGTTATTTGATACCGCTTGAATTTATCCCTGAAAAGAAATTATATACCTATATATGTATATGTATACAATACACCTATATATATACATGCACAAATCGCCAAAAAGCAACCTACAGATTAGAGCAGATCACACCCACACACTACAAGTTAAGAGCACTTTACGATATTTATCTCGGAGAATCCTCTCCTTATCACATATCCAGTGCAAATGCATTTGCAAATGCATTATATTACATATCACATATCCAGTGTAATGCCTAAAAATAACTATAGAACTATGTAACTATGTATAGGTACATTTTCATGACCAACGCCCGATGGGCCAGCTCACTTTAACTAACAGATCCATCCATCGCCAAATGTGCCACTGTAGCCTCTTTAAGAAGAAATAGTCCCTGAAATTTCATGATTAGTGCTGGCATGAAATTTTGGAGTTTTTACGAACGCTCAAACTTAATTTCTCTACTTCGCAATATTCATAATCTTTCAATTTCGGAAAAAAAGGTAAATAGAAAATTGCAGAATAAAATCTGTAAATCTAGAATAGATTTATCATGCGTTATCGGCTATTGCAATAGAGTCTCATAATTTGCCGGGTATGATGGGCAACATAATATGTATAATAAAATGTATTTATACAAAAGTTTCTCTTCCCTTCAAATGTACTATTGCTATCATAAAAAACTAGGACAAGATTTTTTAAGCTGTGTAAAACTGCTACCGACCACAAATTTAAAATTATTTGAAATTGTCAATCATTTCTACAGTAAATATTGTTTTAAAAGCTAGGATAGTTATTTTCATAGAAAAGGGTGTCACAGTTACACAAATTGCTCAGAATTTCAGCATTAACAAAAACACAGTTACTGACATGACAGCAAAGTAAGATTCATTATAGGGCCAGTTGTACAAAGGAGGTTTAAACTGACGCTCAACTGAACCAGGTTCAAAGTGAACAAAATCGCATCAAATTTTATTTATGAATGCATTAATTGCCATATGTCATTAAGATCCTATGCGAATTTGTTTACTTTGAACCTGGTTCAGTTGAGCGTCAGTTTAAATTTACTTTGTACAACTGGCTCATAGTAAAATAAAATAATGGAGACGCATGGCTACTGGATTGAAAAGTTGTCCTAGTTTTTTTATGATATCGATAGTATATACACGAAAAAGGCTTTCCTTTTCTTTAACAGCACTTTTTAAGAATAACTTATTCGAAAATATTGATATGGAACATCAAACATAACCTAGAAATCGTAACTTTTAAAAGGTGATGATTTCGAAATTTACGGATAATCCGCAAATTTTATTGCAGAAATACGTTCAATGTAAGGTAAATTAACTATTTATGTCACAAAAAATGTTGAACGTTTATGGACATATTCTTTACCAGACCCGAATTCGGAACCTAAAGCGACGATATTTCGTTCAACGTTTCTCGGATTTGCCGCATTCCATGCACATTCGACTGCCGTCTGACGTCTGCCGCGTACGTCGGAAATCTACCATAAAACGTCAAATTTTGAATTTTCAAAAGCTTATATTTTTAAAGTTTATTGTTAATCCTCTGATTTTTTTTTACATTTTGATTCCTGAATACATTATCTTTCAATTTTTAATTTGAAAAAGTTTAAATTCGAACGTCCATAAATCGACATCTTACCAGAAATCCTTTAATTCAAAACAAACATCACAAGAAGTTTTTAAAAATTTCTTCATTTACCTCCATGCAGTTTCCTAAACGATTATAAAGTTGTTAAACCCTTCAGTGTTGGGGATAAAATTCGACACTGCTTCCCCTTAAACGGCGAGGAGATTTGGAAGTAACAAAGCCATGGAATACTTTACACACACTCAAATACACTCCCGCTCCTGAGGTCCTGACAAGTCTATGACTTAGGATCCCGTTGAGCAACCACCACAGATAAAAAAATTGCATTAGTTACTTGTCAAGGGGTAATTCTTCCTGATACATTTTCACTAACTTTCTTCACCTGACCTGACAAATGTTCCAAATTAAAATGGACAAATTTGATATGACATGAGTAACCCTAACGACGACGATCGTGCAACGACATTTTTAAAAATTGGTATTAGTTTCCATAGTAATATGTATGAACAGCAATGTTTCGTATTAAAATAAAATCACGGTATAGGAGGCAATTTTATTATACATGGAACAGTTTTATTGTACTGGTTTCTCGAGATTTTAGACGCCTATGCTAAACCTTTTGGGAATTGATATCAAGGTCATGGTTTCTTAAGCAAAACTTTAATTCGAATTTAATAAGCTTGAATTTAATTGGTTGCTTAATTTTCATTAAAATCATAAATTTGGTAATCATCTGTCATTCTGTCTACATCTCTTGTGTATGCATGCATCTTTTCAACAATTATTAAGTAAGTTCGGTGATACATACCATCTACAATTGTGTCAACAGTAACCAAAAGATTAAGACGTTTTATCAAGAAATATTTGAATGAATATCCGCCTCGGAGAAGCTTAGACTTTAGGAACTTTGTACTATCGCTGACAGTATAAACAGAACGAGAAGCAATAAAACTGTGCGAAACTCGACCTTATTGCACCGGCATGATGTGAGCCTTACGCTCAGGTCATAAAATGTGTTAATCTAGGATGCCAGGTATAAATCTTGGACAGAAAAAATACGCTTTAGGAAACGGGTATTAAAATTGAATATTGAATTAGCAAATATAAATTTGGGGTCTCATGTTCGTATCTTTTATTTCTGCATATTCAGTCAAACACAAATAATTTCGGTTTAATTTTGTAAATAAATATTTCTAGGATTTATTTTTTATGATAAATTTGATGTCATTACTTTGTACTATTATTTTTTCTCGGATAAGTAAACTACGATCAAATTCTTTTGTTACACTAAAATTAGCATACATATATGTGAGAATTCCTTATATAGTGCTTACTTTATTTTTTTTCTGAGAAAGATTGGGTAAAAACGAATTGTATTATATGTTATATAAAGAAAGTTATTTTGAAATGTTTTTCTTTCTAAACAAAAGAACAATATTGAAATTAGAAATTAAAAATTATATTCCACAGCTTAACGTATGAAACTACTGAACATGTCTCTGGAATTACTTGTTTTTATTCAGTAGATCAAATAAACATTATTATTATTATTATAACGATAAGAAGTTTTATTTTCCACTGGAAGTGCGTCGCCAAGAACCAGCAACTCCATTTTTAATGGAGTAAAAAATTTGTCAGTATGAACAAAATTTCAAAATCTCAACTAAATGTTGGATAAGTGGATAGTTATTTCTTTTCCATGTTTTACTGATTATTGTTATTGATGTTTAATAAATTTTACAATAATAATCATTTGTATTTAACAATTGTTTACTAGTTTTTTGTCTGTTCTGATTGTTGCTGTTTTTAAATATTTGTATAACTGAGATTAATTAATATTACCTACAGTATCTTCATAAAGACTTTCAAAATTTAGTAGCTTAATATTTTAATTTAGCTTTATTCATTTTGACAAAACGTCTGTAAATTCTTTAAACAAATATAGTTTTACTGGATAAAATTTGTTTTCTTCTCCACATAATACTTACAGGCTATCCTAATTTTTGCAAAATGCTTAATATGCATTAAATAAATCAAAATGGAGTGCCGTTTCAGAAACTAACTATAAATATTATTTCTAAGTATATATTTAACTGGAAAATAGTATAGTCACTGGCTTACTAATCATTATAACATTGGTTTTAATTATTTAAATTCTTAAAATTAGCTCCGAAATGTTTAAGCTTATAGTATTATGCTGGCTAACATAATTTGTCCATTTCATTACTGACTGAATATAAACGAATTCTTATATATTTTTGAAATATTAATAAATTAATTGAAAATGACTTTATTATTTAAAACGAATAATTATAATATTAACATCAGAAAATTAATTCTAACAGGATTCTAATATAGGAAAACAACTGATTTGCTTATTTTAATTTCAAATGAGCAAACCAGAAGAGAATACTCCAGATGTTTACCCCTGCACCGGCAGGTAATGCAATAAAATGTGCTATAAGGCTCAATTTCGCTAGGTCGTAAGAGGCATTAGTGCCAAGCAAATTTTCAATCGTTCTGTTTATAGTGTCAGCGATAGTACTTCGAGCGATTCTTCGGTGTACTGGTAAAAAACAGGTGCAGTTTATAAAATAACAGGTAAAACACGTGGCAGTTTATAAAATAACGGGTAGCAGTTTCCGAGAAGTTAAAATCAGTTTTCAAATAACAGATACCAGCCTAACAGAAACAGCCTGTTTCAATGAAGATGCACCAAACTCGGTATGTCGGTAGATATCGTGAAAAGAAATAAAAGTTTTCTATAATTTTTTTTTCTTAAATGAATAAGTTTCGAGAAAATCGAAGGGAAAGCAAAGTCGCATATTTGTAGGATGGACTTTAAATAAGAATGAATGGATTGTGACGCAATCTCATACGAATCGCTTTCTTGCTTTATTACTCTCGCTAGAATGTCGCCCTAGCTGATTCGGCAAAACACATTTGCCGTCGTGGTTGTTGGAAATCAATAAAAATAATAATTAGTCGTTTATTTTCGATTCTCCATTTAATAACGAATTTTCTAATTGTTAGGATTGTTCAAACATTTAGTAGTTTGCGCTTATTTAAAAATTCACATTCAATGATAAACCAAAAACATTTCGTTCGCCGCACTACCCCAATTAAGGGCTTTATGGTATTTTTTGTGTGTATAGCAGGAAGGAGGCATTTTTGAACATTTCTTTTAATAATAATAACGTAATAATAATGTAATAAAAATATTTGAGTATATTACATTATGCCTTTTCCTGACAACTTCTCCCAAGGCCACTTTACGAGAACCAACGCCTCCTTGACCGCTTTCGAGTTTTCGTTTGATTTTCATCGCAGAAGTAACAGCAAGAGACGCTATTCTCTCTCCGGGTTTCGCGTCTTTCGATTTAACGCGATTCCAAGCGCGTTCTTCTAGCTTCTTGTCTGACAAATGTCTGTTCGGTAAATCTTTGTACCTGGAGTACGCTATGTCGTGTTCTTTGCAGGCTCGATATAATTCGTTAATGCCGACGTCTCCGCGTTCCAAACGCTCTTTTAATTTCGTATCGGGTCTGCAGAATTGATAACCTTCGGGTAGATGCAATTCGAACGGTAATTTATTGATGAGAGAATTTAAGAGACCTGCACCACTACGCGTAGTCATTTGATCTGAAAGACTGCGGTCAACAGAAGCAGAAGTTAAACTTATATATAGTCTTGTGCGCGCGCGTATACGTGAAACATGCGAATTATCAAGCAGGCGCATAAGCTTCCCGTAATGAATATGAATTTTTTGTGCGAAGAGGCAGAATTGAACCGTCACCCTTTATTACCCTCAACGATAAGATGTCTCGTCGCGGGAACGTCAAATTCTGGAAAAACCAACATCGCGATTTCTTTGATCGTCCATCCGAACGGTCTGTCCTTAGAAAATGTCTACGTTTACTCTAAGTCCCTGTATCAACCGAAATATTGAGCGTTGGAGCAAATTCTAAGTGAAGTGAAAGAAGTAAACTACTTTGCGTTCAAGGACAACGAAGAAATACTGAATCCGGAGGATGCAAAAGAGAATTCGGTCTTCATATTCGACGACGTCGCTTGCGATAAGCAGGATAAGATAAGAGATTACTTTAGTATGGGTCGTCATAAAAGGATTAATTGTTTTTATCTCTGTCAAACTTACGCCTGAATCCCTAAACATTTAATTCGCGACAACGCTAACTTTTTGATTTTATTTAAACAAAACGAGACGAATTTGCGGCATATATTTGAGGACCACGTATGCATGGACATGTCATTCGATCAATTTAAGTCGATGTGTGCTGAGCGTTGGAAGAAGAAATACGGGTTTATTTGCATTGATAACGAGCATGATATAAAAGACGGAAAATATCGTAAAGGATTTGGCAGTTACATACTGAGATAAGCGTCGCCGCATCCATACAACTAAAACAGTATCAAAACAGCTTTACAACCGGCAGCTGATCGGTAGAACAACTGGTTTTAACTGCTCGGAAACAGTGGAGGAACTGGGTCCGGACAACTAAAACAGCTTTACAACTCCTCGGAAACGAATATTAACCGGTGGAAGAACTGGACCAGACAACTAAAACAGCTTTACAACTGCTTTTAACTGCTCCGAAACGGTTTCGAACCGGCCAATTAGTTTAATAATGGACAAAAAGAAGAAAATGAAATTAGAAATTATCAAAGCAAGTAAAGCAATAAGAAACAAGTATCTGGCTTTGAAAAGAGGTAAATTGGAACGAGACTATGAGCTGGCGCAAAAGTATAAATCGATCACCAAGTCTCTCAAAGAGCTTGAGCGAACGGTAAAAACTGAAAAAGATTTCGCTAATTACTTACCTGTAAAGAAATCTGCCGACGATAGCTTGGCGGAACCAGAAAGAAAATTGCAAAAGCAAGTCGGTCTTCCACAACCCAGTTTTGTTCAATTGGAAGATGTTGCCGCATATAATCCGTTTTCATCAGAGGAAGAAGAAGAAATCGATGAAGAGAGGAGAAGACTTTCCGATTACAAAAATTTATATCAAATAATGTCTCCCACACCTAGAAACGAATACCTTAAGATGTACGATCCACTTCCCAGAGGATACATTGATGGTTTATTAAATGACGCCAATAATGAGTACGACAATGTATTCGGCATTCGCTACAATCCTGTTACGGACGCTTGGCGAATCGGCGATAGCGACGTGCAATTAAAAAAAAAGATTTGATAATTAAAGATGTTGCATATATTGGCACACCGGGGCTTTATGAATTACTCTTTAAAAAGCAACCGATCGGTTATAAGAACGAAGATCTCGAGAACTATCATCGCAAGGACGCTCACTAGATCGCAAGCACGCTCACAGAAGAGGCAATAATCCGGCAAGGCAAATAAAGGGAAGTCGAAGTGAAAAGTACAGAAATATAATTCAACCGTTGTTCGAAAGAAGATCTCGCGCTAAAACTTGGAGCGGTGAAGGATTAGAAATTGAAAATAAACCGTTTTAGTATATATACAGGGATAACATCAACGAGCTAGTGGATCGTCTGAAATTGTTGAAGGCTTCTCAACAGGTAGGACACACGGGCCATAATAACAAGATTATTGCGATCATCGAAGAAAGAAGTCAATGTTATAGAATGAGCGTCGATAAATTCGGCAGATATTTACGCAAAACGAAAACAACTCGAGGACCTCCCAGTTTAGGATTTTCTCTCACAAGTGATGAACATTATGATATCGGGAACAAACGACTGTGCAACGTCGGCTCGAGCATCAATCCAAGAGACGCGACCAATAAAAAATACTTGGACGAGATAAAGGAAAGAATCAAAAATGATTCTAGGACCATACAAAATCAAGTTACGGACGTGAAATCGAAAATCGAAGGAATATTTCGATCGCAAGCATCTAACGCACTCTACCTCGGCGATCTGAAACGAGAGCTAAACGTATATCAAGAACAAGTGAAGCTGATTAATGTTAGATTAGATAAGTCGGAGCAGCGGTTCGGTGAAGAGAACAATAAAATTGCCAGCAATGAGCCAAATTAAACGTGACTTCGTCAATGAGTTACACAAACCTGCCAGGAAAAATTTTTCGAGGAGATCCATAATTGTAAAGTCTGTGGACGATCTTTGGTAAGCTAATCTGTGCGAATTTATTCCTTATGCACGTGTAAATAAAGGTTATAATTACATTTTAGTTGTCATAGATTGCTTTTCTAAGTATTTGTGGGCGCAACCGGTGAAAAGGAAGACAAGCGAGCGCGTAACTCAAGCTATGCTCGAAATATCGAACACCGACAAGAGGACGCCCGCAAATTTACACACCGACGAGGGAAAAGAGTTCTACAACCAAAAGTTTAAAGGCTTGACAAATAGATACGGAATAAATCATTACTCAACATTTTCTCCGATTAAGGCCGCCATGGTAGAGTGAGTTATACGGACAATTAAAGAAAATCTGTACAGAGAATTCAGTATGCGCGGCAAAGTTAAATGGTTCGATTTATTGCAAACGATTGTGGATAAATACAACGCGAGTGTGCACAGAACAATAGGCATGGCTCCTAAAGATATGAACAAGACAAATGAAAAGACGTTTTTAGAAACGGTATACAATAAGATTAAAATTGCGGGCAAAGCGAAATTTCGTATCGGTGATGTCGTTCGCATCAGCAAATATAAAGGAGTATTCGAAAATGGGTTTACTCCGTCGTGGTCCACGGAACTGTTCAAAATCGTTAAAATTCAAGTTACTAATCCCGTTACTTACCTGCTAGAAGACATGTCGAAGCAACCAATTTTGGGCGCCTTCTATAACGAAGAACTTCAACGAGCTAAACACGAAGATGTTTATTTGGTGGCAAAAATTTTGAGAAAAAAAGGAGGAAAAGCCTACGTGAAATGGTTGGGCATTCCTGAAAAATCTTGGGTTAAACTGTCAAATATTGTTTAATTGTATGAACGTAGAAATAAATTGATTTGCTTATTTTTGAAGAAAAATAGTTTTATTAATTCCTCTGATTACATACTTATTTAAAAACACATTTTATATGGCACATACAAATTATCGTTAACAATATATTGAAAAACAGTGCGATACAACTTACGAAAAATGCATGCGAACAATAAGTATTTTCATTATCGTTATACAAAAACAAATTATGATTTAAATTAATTTGCGTTAAGTTGACATACTCCGAGTCGAAAAAATAATCTGCATATTCGTGCGAAATATTTAGCGCAATCTTCCAGTTGCTGTCTTCAACTTGCCGACGACCTTGATGAAAACAACGAAATTTGTAATACAGGAACGTCTCATCTTGATTTGTTAAATTTACGTCGAACATGTTCGAACCTTTCCAAGTAAGCTGAATCCAATTCTTAGGCCAAACGCTATTTTCGTAATCTGTACACACGTAACACTCAGTTATGTTCGAATTATTAATATTCAAATAAAACGTATTGTTCGCAATTACCGCGAAAACAATCGCGGCAGCAAGGAGACCCATTTTCACACGGACGCACTCTCGTCGTCGTTTAGGCACACAGGACACAAATGCAGAGAAATCAGAGGTCCGGCCCACTGCGTTTCGCCGGTGTTATAATGTAAATAACAAGGTAATTTCCGCTGCAGCTCTTTATCTTGCTTCAAACGATCGGGTAATCGCTCCCAAATATCAATTAAATTTAACGTAGATTGTTGCAGTAAAATGTATCTGGGAATGTAGGGAATTAGATTCGTATTGATATTGCTCAAACCGAAATTTTGATTGTTATATTCCAATATTTTATCCACGATTTCAAGTATCTCTTCTAACGTTTTCACTGCGACTGACCGACGACGGCTGATCCCATTAAAATCGAGTTTTTATATCTCCCCACGTCGTGTGTTATTTTGTCTTCATGATTTGCCACCAATTCCAGCAAACAATCGATACTTTCTGAATACCATTTCACATTTTCGTCCTCTGCTTTTGGGATTCCAATAATAAAATTACGGGAATACGAAATTAAGTTTTCATTATCCGGGAGATAAGTGGCGATTAATTCTATAATTTTATTGTAGTAGCCGTTGAACGTAAGTTTTTCGAGCCTTTTGATGCGGTAACCGACGACATGTAATAATTTACTTAATATTTTAAACATAAATTTATCCAATTCTATTTCTGTTTCGCCTTTAATAATTTTCACTTTAAATTTACCTTTGGACTCGATAAAAAATAATTTGATATCACTGTCGCAAAGCTCGAAATTGGAAATCGTCTTCGTGTCTTCCTCCGTGCACGCACATTGTTGGCACCTCGTACTTTTTAATTTCAGATGATCTTCGATGCGAGAAAAGTATTCGATGAATTGATTCCACTCGTCACCGTTAAACGTTAAACATTTTGGTCTTGAGCTGTACGTTAGTTTTACCAACGGTTCAAAATTATTCGTTACACTGAGTCCTGTTGAAATTTTTGCAGATCTGCTTAGCTTGTAAGACACCTCGCTAACAAAACGAAAATCACTATTTCGTCTGCATTCTTGCAGAAAACTTTCCAGAAACTCTAACGACGACGATGATGCCATTTTCAGATGTATACTTGCACTTATTTACGCACGCCGCGAAACTAAACGATCGAAAGCAAACTTGCGCTCTTAAATAAGGAGGATAGGAAAAAATGTGAGCGTAATTTATTTTAAAGCAATAAAAAAAGACGTATTATACACGATGTTTCATAACTCGAAGTGAAGAATTAAGGAACGTGTACGCGGTGATGTTTTGATTTAAAAAAATGTTAAATATTTTTGTAAGTTATGAAATAAATATTTTACTCTTTTTTATCACCCCGTATACGTTCCTTAATTCTACGCCGCGAGTTATGAAACATCCTGTATTTTTAATTTTAAATCTAATGCGCACACGTAGATTACTCATTGTATTGCAATTTACTGATAAGGAAAATGCGCCGCGAACTGCAGCAGTGCACTTTAGTTTGTATCATCTGTCCCTACAGAAAAGAGTTCATTTTACGATTTCTCTGTGGGCGTCAATTATGGATACCATTTCGAATATAAATAGTGCTACTTCGTTAAAATCATTACCTATTATGAAGTTTTCGGAGCTGAAAATCAACCGCAAGTATGCTTTGTCCGATTTAAAATATGTAAAAACGAAATTTGGAGAATCATTGCTGGCGGAACTCGATCAAGAGTTTGTCGTGTTTCTGCCTCATCGATTTAACAAGGCCATACCCGAAGATAAGATAGGTGACGTGTTGTCTTCGCAATTCGGCTTGATTTACAAAGGATTGGTGAAATTAGCCAGTAAACCGCACCCGGCTTATGACACTGAACTTGAGAAATATTAAAAATACAAGTAAGTACAAAATTTATTATCTTATTTCAAGCCGCTAGAATTAGTCTCTTTTTTTTCAGCTCGTTAACGTAAAAAAATATTAGCTTAATTATAAACAATTTTAAAATTAGATTATTATTAAACATTGAAATGGATTTACGAGAATATTTAAATGTGTTTCGCTTATTAGATGAGTGCGCTGATAAATCAGATGCTTATAAAATTGCAAAACTAAACAAAAAAAAATATATTAAAACATTAAACGAGCTAATGAGAAATTGTCCGTCGGTGCACGATAAGATACAAATTGAAAGCTTAATTGCAAAATTACATTCATTCGACGTAAAACTAGAATTAAAAATTAAAACGTTGCCGATTGGTCGAGGTTTAAGAACAAGTCGTCGTCGTCGTCCCGGAACAGAACGGAGAATTAATAAAATCAACCGAATTTAGTGGAAGGATGTAAGTTTTAAATTAAATGCGTACGTATTTTTTCTAATTTAGTTTTTTTTTTAATTTACAGCTGCAATCTGCATTTTAAAGCAAAATTCGTACCGGAGTAATAATCAATAAAACTCATACACAACCGCGAAACTTTTTCCTAGACTCTGATTAGAACTAGAATCGGAAATCAATTCGATGAAGATAAATTTGGTGTTTTACGGTGAATTTGTAAAACCTTAAACCGATGTCTCGGAATATAAGTTTTTCAATACCAAAAATCACGTGATCAATATTGGAGCAAATCTAGACGAAATTTTAAACGAATTGTTTAACGACATCATGATGCAGGTAAGTTTAAAACGAAATAAGCTGCCAGATATTAATTTTCTTTTTTTCACTTTCTTATCAGCTTTCCGAGTTTCAAGACAGGGATAGCGGTTGGTCCTTATCGGCAATCGTGAACCTGGTCGTGGCGTTTTGCAAGTACACACTGTTGAGAGGAGGAGGAAAGAAAGATAACGGTAGCACTTACGTGGACTTGCCGGACGAACTTCGGCGAAAAAGTAACGTCATAATGAACATCAAAACTCAAGACCGACGATGCTTCGCGTATTGCCTTTTGGCGCACCTATTTCAGGCGAGAAACGGTCAAGATGCGTGCGATCCTTCTACGTATCGTCAAAATGTATACGATTGTTTTAATTTTAAAGGTATATGTTTTCCTGTAAATCTGCGCGACTTGCAAAAATTCGAAAACGTCAATAAATTTATTTCAATTAACGTATACGGTTATGAAAACAAGAGCATCGTTGGTCCGCTTTATCATACAAAAAATGTCAAAAACTGCCACGTAAATTTATTATACTTAAAGAAAAGTCAACGCGTAGGTCATTTTTGTCTTATTAAAAATTTATCAGAACTGTGCAGATATCAAATTTCATCAAATATGCGTGTCAAGTTCATTTGCGATTGCTGCTTGTGTTATTTTTCATCCAAGGACAAATTAAATCGTCATGTGTCAGATTGCTCGCGTCATATAACCGGCACATAACTGACTCAGTCGTATCAACGAAATCAAAAACAGAGAGCGCCGAGCGAGTTAGTTCATGTTGGTTTATTAGCGTTTAATAGTGTCGTACAAGTTCGAGACCATTTAAAATTGAAAAATAAACCTTTTTTAAACAATATTTATAATAATTTTCGGCTTAATTCGATATGAACAGCAGCCAAACGACTAGGCCGTCTACAATTTCATATTTTGTGGAACGAAGTAGACTCCGCCTAAAGTGCGCCGACTACCTCGTCGATACTTGCTTAGCGTAGTGGGGGATCATTTCCCCTCTAGCGCGCATCGCTGTCCTAGCGTATGGAATCGTGCTTTTCATTCTTGTGATAATGACGATTATTTTCGTTGTGTTTATGTGGAATATTATATTAATATTGATAAAAATAAAAAAATATGTAAACTTTGCAAAAATATCTGTACAAAATTTGAAAATGTCACTCAATTTAATAAAATTAATTTACATTACATATGTACCATATCACGTTTATATCATTGGCATATACTATCACCAAATAACTTTTGCGTGCAGCCATTATTTCTAATATTGACATTTCCGCAATGTTTGAATTGTCAAGCAAAATTAAACTTTCATTTAAATCAATAGTTATTTGAGGACAGTATTATGGTTTTATATGTTACAACTCTATTTAAAATACAATGTACTTTATATTCTTAATAAACTCTTGTATCTTATATTGTTCAATTTAGCATGCAACCATTATTTCTAATATTTACAGTTGGTTCTTCTCCGATAAAATTTGTATCACAAAATCTTTTAAGCGAACACTAAATCGCGCACTATACACTTAACGTTTCGCAGTCGTTCGACAGCTTCGTCAGAAGTGAAAAATATGTTGTGAAAATAAACAAGGTTGTCAACGGAAACTGAAAAAGTAACTTGATTTTTTTTTTAATTTTATTTTTTAATCTAAAAATAATTTGAACATTATAAATGTTAAAAAATTGACAGATCTATATTCTATTTAAGGAATCGAGAAAACTACAAAATGTATCGTTTAAATTTGCAAAATCAGTACGTTTATTAATAGAATTCGACGACATTTTTCAAAAGTTCAAACCATGCTCTCTGACAATAATACATACGTAGAATTAAATAACGATCCCACAGAAAATTTCCAACGTAAAACTTTCGATATTATTAATAAATTAGAAAAATCTGTTGAAATTAGTAATAATATTGCTAAATCTCTTAAAGTACAGCATCCCACATTTCCTAAATTATACTGCATTCCAAAAATTCACAAACCTAACACACCTCTTCGGCCAATAGTTTCTACTATAGGTTCTTCTCTATATTTCTTATCAAAATTTGTTTCAAAAATTCTTACTCAACTTACTAGTAAATCAGAATACTTTATAAAAAATTCTTATTCTTTGTAGATAAATTGAAAAAAATAGATATACCAAATAACTGTATTATAATTTCCTTAGATGTTGTTTCTTTGTTTACTAACATTCCAAAAGAGTTAACTTTAAAAAGCATTAATGATAGGTGGATAGAAATTAAAGATTTTACAGACATTTCCAAAGAAATTTTTTTAGAAATTGTTACTTTATGTTTTGAAACATCTTATTTCGCTTTCAATGATAAATTTTATAAACAGATTTTCGGTACAGCAATGGGTTCTCCTTTATCGCCTGCTTTAGCTGAAATTGTCATGCAGGAACTAGAAAAAAGTGTCATTAACTCATTACCTTTCAATTTAACTTTATATTTTCGTTACGTCGATGATATTTTATTGATTTTGCCTTCAGATAAAGTAGACTTTGTTTTAAGTAGATTTAACTCTTTTCATAATAGATTACAATTTACAGTAGAAAAAGAAATTAACAATTCACTAAGTTTTCTAGATGTAAATATCATCAGACGTAATAACAAATTAATAACAAATTGGTTTCATAAACCTACGTGGTCAGGTAGATATATTAATTTTCATTCGTATACTTCTAAAAACTATAAAATTGCAACAATTATTTCTTTAACAGATCGAGCTGTTTTACTTTCTGATAAACTTTTCATTTACGATAATTTAAATTTAATAAAAAAGACTCTTGTTCAAAATTCTTATCCAATAAATCTTATAGAATCAGTAATAAAAAATCGTATTAAATATTTACAAAATTCAAAAATCCACAATAACAATAAACAAACTTCAAACAAGAAATACATATCATTACCTTACATTGAACCACTATATGACACATTTAAACACATATTCAAAAAGCACAATTTAATTTTAGCTAGCAAATCTGTAAATAATTTAAATAGTATTTTCTCAAATTTAAAAACCAAAACACTAAAACTAAAACAACCTAACGTAGTTTATGAAATTAAATGTTTAAATTGTAATTTATGTTATATTGGAGAAACAAGCCAAAATTTAAAAAACGTCTAGACCAACATAAATATCATATCCAAAAAAATAATCAAAATCATTCAATGCTTGTAGAACATTCATTAGAAAATGACCATAATTTTGATTTTGAAAATACTAATATTTTATATTACGAGTCTAATATTTTCAAAAGACGTTTTATAGAAATGTGTAAAATAAAAATGTCGTCGAATTCTATTAATAAACGTACTGATTTTGCAAATTTAAACGATACATTTTGTAGTTTTCTCGATTCCTTAAATAGAATATAGATCTGTCAATTTTTTAACATTTATAATGTTCAAATTATTTTTAGATTAAAAAATTAAATTAAAAAAAAAATCAAGTTACTTTTTCAGTTTCCGTTGACAACCTTGTTTATTTTGACAACATATTTTTCACTTCTGACGAAGCTGTCGAACGACTGCGAAACGTTAAGTGTATAGTGCGCGATTTAGTGTCCGCTTAAAAGATTTTGTGATACATTATTTCTAATATTGATATCTCCGCAATGTTTGAATTGTCAATAAAAAATTAAACTCTCATTTAAATAACTAGTTATTTGAGGATACTGTTATTGTTTTATATGTTACAACTCTATTAAAAATATAATATACTTTATATTCTTAATAATAAAGTTCTTCTAAACATCAAAAAATCAAGATCGACGGTGTTTCGCCTATTGTATTTTGGCTCATCTATTTCCTGCAGCAGTTGGTAAAGATGAATGCAATCCTGTTTCATACCAGCAAATTATTTATGAGATTCTTAATTTCAAAGGTATTGAGTTTCCTGTAAAGTTATGTCATTTACAGAAATTTGAAAGTAACAATAAATTTATATCAGTCAATGTTTATGGTTATGAAAATAACACTATAGTAGGAGCTATATATCATTCAAAAAATATTAAAAAATTGTTACATCAATTTGTTATATTTGAAGAAAAGTCAACGTGTTGGTCATTTTTGTCTCATCAAAAATTTATCAGAGTTATGCAAAAATCAAATTTCATCGAATGAGTGAGTAAAATTTATTTGTGATAGATGTTTATGCTACTTTAGTTGTTGCATAGTTTAAATTTAAAACAATAACGCTGTAAAATCAGCTTCAAAAAATTCCTTATATCTGGTATAGTATTGAAAGCAAAGTTTTTGTTTTCGCTAAATTATGAGTACTGAAACGACTTACGTTTGCAGTTAATTTACCTTTAAATTTAAATTTAAAACATCAATGCTGTAAAAGTTTTCTTTTGCTTATTTCCATCACTTCAATCAATCAGTCAGTTAATTTACCTTTAAATTTAAAATATCAGTGCTGTAAAAGTTTTAATTAAACGCGCGCGAATTTGTTTTTTTAATGAAAATAAAACGCTTTAACCTGTAACGTACATGTATAATTTCTCGATACCCCCCTCACCCTTGAGGCTACAAGACAGCCGCCCCAGCCTTCACGATACACCCTTGATGCAGCAACCTACCCCAAGCATTCTGAGTGAAAGCCGACCCGCGAGCGCACCCTCGGCGAGCGAACGACAGTTGAGTTCTCTTTTTTTTATTCCGCTTGTTAACCCGCCGCTCCTAAGTTGCCCGATGGCCGTTAGGTGAATGCCTTGCAAAAAGCGGTCACCGGGTTCGAATCTTCCTTTTATCCGCGCAACGGCGAAAAAAATTTTTTCATTAAGCACGATTAATCGACCACGTGACGCAACTACACGCAGCTGCTGCAAACAAGACAGCGAAGTAATCGTTTGAAAATTAAACGCGCGCCCGCCGCTATTCACTTAGGGCGCCATCTAGTCAAAATCGCATGGTCACGTTTGAAACTACACGCTGCTCCTGCAAGAGAGAGCGAAACTCTCTATGTCTCTCTCTCTCTCTCTCTCTCCACTGACTCGACCACCTCTCCCGCTCCTGCTTGCCCGCGTCCCCTTCTGCATGCGCGCGACCTCCCGTCCCCTCAGCCCCGCACTGCCCTCGCCACTATCCGCGCAAAAATTGCAAGATTCCAGCCCTATGTTAAACCTTACGGGAAATTGGCGCCGAACCGGCATAGTATATCTACTCATATGGAAAGAATAATAATTAGAGTCCCTCTTAATACTATATAAATTAATCGAAAAACATATGTCATAGTCAATCCCGTCGACACAAAATAAATTATATAAACATGTACACCTAAATTTTTCATAGAAACAAATTCTAAAATCAAATCCTTAGAATAAAACCCAGATAAAAAGGGTAAACCACAAAGTGACATATTATAGATAATAAAAAACACACCAAGTCAGGGGCATTTGATTAATCATGCCCCCTATATATCGAATATCTTGACAATTTCCAAGACCATGAATTATTGCCCCCGCACACATAAACAATAAGGCCTTAATTAAAGCATGAGTCAATAAATGATAAAATTACATAACCTCTTATAGCCAAAATTCTTATTATTCAACCCCAATTGACTTAGTATTGATAGGGCAATAATGTTTTTCAAATCAAATTCATATCTCGCCTCCAAGCCGGCCATAAACATAGTCAATCTAGCAACAAACAATAAAATAATCTTGACTCTTTCTCCTACACAAAAATTAAAACGAATCAGTAAATAAATCCCGGCTGTTACAAGAGTGAATGAACTAAAGAAGAAGCAGGTGTAGGGGCTGCTATCGCAGCAGGTAGCCAAAGGGAAAAGGGAATCTGTGCACACTTTGTCATTCTCGCAAATAATATTAAAAACATAATAATATCCACTTCAACTCTATGAAATATATAATCAAGAAAAAATAGATAATTTCATCTCCCAAAATTTAATATTGAAGCAATTCTCATTAAAAAAGCAACATCACCTAAACGATTAGTTAAATATTCCCGCATTAAAAGATTTGATATTTAGGTAATAAATAACTAAACAATAGGAAACCAACCCCAACCCATCTCATCCTAGGAGAATTCTAATTAAATTTGGACTAAAAATCTAAAGGAACACAGAAGCTACGAATATTACTACTAGTATAATAAATCGATTAATCATTTAATCACCCTCCATATATTCACAGCTATAAAAAAATAACTATTGAAGAAAATAAACAATACAAATCTAGCAAATAATAAGGATATTCAATCTAGGATAATAGATATTACGATTCTTCCTGAATTAATTCTTACTATCTCAATCTCCAAACAACCCTTTAATCCAGGGTCTAGGACGTTTCAGCGCCGCCGCACAGTGTTTCCAAATCGAATATTCGTGCGAAAAATGAATATTTCTGTAACAGTATCGTTTTTAGTGGTCAAAATTTAGAAACGTGCACATCTTGCAATAAAGAATAAGAATTTATATAATAAAATCAGTTATGTTTCAGATCCGCATTTTAGTAGTATTAGTTTCGAAAAGAAATGCGTATTAGGTAAAAAAAATCAGTACTAGTCAACTTGTGTAGCAATGTACAGTCGCGATCATAATTCATGACATAACCTTTACAGAAAAACTCATCGTGGACATTTTATTTGTGGTTTCCAAGCAAAAAATAATTTACGATATCCCAGATTCACTTTTAAGAAGTAAAATTTGATTGCATTCGACGTTCATAGTTTCAAAGGAGATGGGTACGATGTTCTGTAAGTTTTCTGTGAGCGTCATGAATTATGATCGCAACTGTACATTATTACACATTTATTCAAAGTACATAAAACCTAACCATTCACCTATAATAATGCTTATTAGTATTACTATTACATACTTGATGCGACAGATAGAAGTGTTATGCTTCTTCATCTGAATCATCAAATTCTGACGTTTCTTGTTCTATAGATAACTTTTATGAGATTGGTTTTCCCTTCGAAAATACTCAGAGTTTACGTAAAAAAAATTTTCATGCAATGCGTAGGTACATCTCGAAATATTTCGTGGACTCGTATTAAAAATTCACCCGGTATTTTATTGAACATAATTTACTAACCGGCAGATATTGGCAAGAAATTAAAGTATGGATACTTAGAAGACATTAATACGGTTTTAATTCCAGTTTGAACGTATAATCTTGTATACTTCATAATTATATTGCTGTTTATATTGAAACGGAACTGCCAAAACGGAGTGTCATTAATATGGCTTTTATGACTTGGGAAACTTTTAGATGTAACGAAGTGACCATTCCGTTACTATTTTTGTACATATTAGGTTAAGTTTTGTATATATTAATTAGCATGTATTTTTAGGATGTGCTTGCGGAGCTTAATTTAGGTGGGAACTCCAAGAGAGTGGGGCGCCCCACCACGCGCAAGCCTTTATAAGCGCGCTCGGCGCACGATTTAATCAGTCCTCGGCCGGCTCTCGAGCCAGCAGTCGTGGCTCCGCCGCGCTATCAAGCCACCGGACGTGGCTTGAAGTTAGTGACTTGCCGGGTATTCCGAGCCACCGGACGTGGCTGGAATGCAGTTTTTCTCGCGGAGTCATTCATCCGTCGATGTTTTGACTCAAACGCGTTTAACCATCTATGCTACGTTCGCGTTACCTGCAACCGCTCCTCCTGTTTTATCCTGACCTTTCTTTTACCGAGTGTGGGCGTCTCACACATCCTGATCCTAGAGTGGGAGTCTCACTCTCTCTTACCCGATGCGGGCGTCTCGCATATCCTGACCCTGAGTGGGTGTCTCACTCTCTCTTACCCGATGCGGGCGTCTCGCATATCCTGACCCTGAGTGGGCGTCTCACTCACAACCATACCACCGATCCGATCCCTAGAGCCTGTACCAGAACGTATGCACAGTGCGTTACCGTCCTGCGATTAGTGTCCGTAAGACACACCGTTTCCGGAACTACCGTCCTGCGATTAGTGTCCGTAAGACACACCGTTTCCGGAACTACCGTCCTGCGATTAGTGTCCGTAAGACACACCGTTTCCAGAACTACCTCCTGCGATTAGTGCCCGTAAGACACACCGTTTCCGGAACTACCGTCCTGCGATTAGTGTCCGTAAGACACACCGTTTCCGGAACTACCGTCCTGCGATTAGTGTCCGTAAGACACACCGTTTCCAGAACTACCGTCCTGCGATTAGTGCCCGTAAGACACACCGTTTCCGGAACTACCGTCCTGCGAGTAGTGTCCGTAAGACACACCGTTTCCGAAACTACCGTCCCGCGATTAGTGCCCGTAAGACACACCGTTTCCGAAACTACCGTCCTGCGATTAGTGTCCGTAAGACACACCGTTTCCGGAACTACCGTCCTGCGATTAGTGTCCGTAAGACACACCGTTTCCGAAACTACCGTCCCGCGATTAGTGCCCGTAAGACACAGCTTGTAAAAAGACCTGTAAATATAGACTATGTTTGTAAATAAAGTTGTTGCTAAGTGATCGACGCTTTTATTTCCGCTGAACCCGGACATCGACGAGCACACCCGAACCGACGTCAAGCAGAGCAACGATCGGCAGCAACTACAGACCAACCCGAAAATGACGTACCGTTACAAATCATATGTTGAATTCCAGTAAATCAAAACTAAAAGTCTGAAGAATAATTCTGTGTAATTTGTTTTGATATATATTTTACAGTAATTGCGGTATGAGGCTTGAAAGTAAAGAGTTTTTCGGGTGAACTTCCTGGTTTCTGAACTCTCGTTTTTTTTTACAAATTTATATTTATTTATTTTATATCCTAAGTTTACTTATTTTTTAATTGAAATGCATTTAAGAACTTTAAAATTAAAACTCTGCTTATCTGTTTTCATTATTAATTTTCTCAAAAATTTTCTTATGAAAGAGGTCAACCTTTTTATAGCATCGTTTTGACAGTCACGGGGGATATCGAAATATCAACTCAAACTTGGGGGTTGTCATTTAAAAAAAAACGTCAGTGACACCATCACTCTTATCTGTGACACTCTGTACATTGAGGTGCAATGCCAAAGAACGCGCAATTTAAATCAAAAATTGACTTGTTTTTGGAATTTTCTTAAAAATCAATAATTTACGCTTTATACTGATTAATCTAAACTTTACACTCTCACTGTATAAATCCCTCTATGTTACAAACGTAACTCAACAACCTGTATAAAACATTTACAGGCAATACACTAGCAGGCGAATAACTAGGAACTAGGCAATCAAACTGCGGCGATTAAACGGTTCGGCGATGAAACGACGACGATGAAAATGTCCGGCGATGAACCGGCGGAGCTAAAGTTCCCATTCCGATAATCCATCCTTAAAAAAAATAAATTTAAAAGAAAGCTTAATATTCTAAAAACAAAGAAACTTGTGAAATGAATAAAACATACTGACATTATTTAAAGTATCCCTACATCTTTGACTCCACAAATCAATATTTTCATTAAACTACTTAAATAATTCCACAAAACTAGAAATTCCTCCTTCAAAATTATAATATTTAAAGGAAACCAGTGTAAAATAACTTTCCGTGCTATATGTAAGCATACAAAAATAAGCTATAAGCAGCTCTAAAAAAAGAAATTAAAGATAAAAAAATTATACAGAAAAAATTTCATAAAATTAACCTATTAATTAGCATGATTTCTCCCAATAAATTAAGGGATGGGGGAGCAGCCATATTTGATGATCTCCACAAAAATCATCATAAAGACATCCTGGGCTTATGCTCATTAATCTTATAGATTAATGAAACTCTTATTTAAATAAAACCTTCGTCTACCTCTTCGTTCATAAGAAATATTAGCCAAACAAAATAAACCTGATGAACAAAGACCATAAGGTACTATCATCACAAGAGATCCCCTTAATTCTCAATAAAGTCATGATACCCTCTAAAACCAGCCCTACATGAGCTACAGAAGAATAGGCAATTAAAGACTTAACATCGCCTTGACGTAAACAAATTAGAGAAAAAAAAATCTCCCACCAATTCAATCACAATAAAAATTATACAGGGTGTTTCAGTGATGATGTACCAAACTCGATATGTCGGTAGATATCGTGAAAAGAAATAAAAGTTCTCTCTAACTTTTTTTTTAAATGAATAAGTTTTGAGAAAATCGAAGGGAAAGGAGAATCGTATATTTTTAAAACGTACAATAGATTAAAACGGAAGGAGAATCGTATATTTTTAAAACGTACAATAGATTAAAACGGCCGGAATTCTTAACCTGTCTTAACGTTCGGTTTATTGCTTCATTCCCCATAAACTGTCGAGCCTCAGATGATATGATGAAACACATTTAGTCCGTTCTGGTTCGCGTTGTAGTGAAGAGTAGGTTATTAATCGGTGTACTTTATACTTTTCATTTTTTTTAATTTATTAGTGTATGTTTGTGTATATGTTGGTGCGTTTGCGATGGGCGATTTTACGTTTCAGGAGTACGCAGATATGCATTTGTTATACGGGGAATGTAGGGGAAACGCGCGATTGGCATCACATCTGTACGCGGAACGG
The DNA here is from genome assembly GCA_033060865.1 of Dorcus hopei. Lineage (NCBI taxonomy): Eukaryota > Metazoa > Arthropoda > Insecta > Coleoptera > Lucanidae > Dorcus > Dorcus hopei. Next base: position 2,726,331 of record CM065419.1, read on the forward strand.
TTTCCTAATCGTGAACGACATCCGCATTATCAAACGTTTGTCAGGGTAGCTCAGCGACTACGCGACACAGGCTCTTTTTTACCTGAACAAGGAGTAAGGGACAAATTTAATGTAATTACGGTTTGCGTAAATGTTAGTGCGACGAAAACGCACGCTAAATGCCACATTCTTTAAAGTGTTCACCTTTAACACGACATGCGGTCAAGGGCAAACTTAAAAGCCTCTCATAATTTTTTTCGTTTACGATAGATATTTATTGTCTTCTTGCAACCGTGTGCCATTCATAAAACAATTTAAATTGCTCGTCTTGTTTCACGGCGGCAGAAATATAAATCGCTACGGTATTTATAAAAACATCGGCTCCAAATTAGGCAAATTTCAAGTTGCTTTTATTAAGATATTTTGTTTGAAATAATGTCAGAAACGTGTCCCTCAAGTTTGGTGCATCTTCAATGAAACACCCTGTATTCATCTTAATAGCCAAAGGAATTATTATTTGCATTAAACGTATTAATCCATACCCCCCTAATTTTGATATAACTCCAGCTAAAATTATAACGACTGATCAATACCTTTTCTAATCAAGTGACCTATGGAAATAAAATCGTGTGTCTTGGATTAATTCATTGTTTCAAATGCAATTTGAATTATTTATATTGCATTGCTATATAAAATCTAACTGCTGTTCCTAAGTATTACATGTTTTTTTTTTTTATAAATTTGGATATCAAATCCCAAGTTCACATTTCCCACAACATGAAAGCACGTGCCAAGAGCAACGAAAAACTGGTTCATAGAAGTTGCTTAAAATGTCCGCCGTTCTCTTGTAAACACGAGCGAATTCCGCGTTTTAAATTGTTAATAACATTCACTAAAATTACTGGATTGTTATTTAACTGTTCACAATGTAACAATAAACTCTTATGAACAAAGATTTTTGTTAATGAATGAAACATACTGACAGTTATAAATAATTGAAATGAGAATGACATTGAAAAAATGAATTATCAAAGACATACGATTTTCTTTCCATAGTTCACTTGATTAGAAAAGATATTGATCACGCGTTAGAACCTGATACTGGAGCCTCTACATGAGCTTTGGGGAGTCATAAATGTACAAAATACATGAGTATTTTCAATAAAAATACCATTCTTATACACAACTAAAATACAAAAAATTCCACCCTCTTAAAGAAAAAATCTAGAGAACCATTCAAATTATAATACCTAATAAAAAATTCTTACCATTATAGGTAAAGACGCTACCAACGTATAAAATAATAAATAAACCGCTCAGGTTGATACCCCCACCCTACAATTAAAACTAAAGTTGGAATTAGCCTGAACTCAAAAAATAAATAAAAGACAAGCAAATTTATTGAAGCAAACGTATAAAATAATGAAATCAATAAAACCAATAAAGTAAATAAATGTAATCTGTAAAAGTAATTACTTTTAAAAATACCCTCCCCATTACTAGTAAAGAACAAATTCATAGCCTAAGGAGAATCATAATATAAGATAACAAATTAACCCGCAGAAAATATCTCATATTACAGTATTTATATACTTCCCAAACTAATCTCCATCAAAAACAAAAAAATCTACCTCATATAAACACACTGATTAAATCAAAACCGTATTTTTATAAACCTTAAAGGAATTATAAACATCAAAGTAAATAAAAACTTTACCGTAATAAATTAAAAGAAATTATATAATTATTTCCATAAGTCCGTATTAATAATACCAATTCTGATAAACCTAGAGCTCCCTCATACACCCTTATAGTCAAAAAGACCATAAAAAAATAAAATTCCCAATTATAAAAGCAAAGATAAGTATAAAGCATCAAAAATAAAGCTACCACAACAAACTCCAATCTTAAAAGCATTAAAAGCAAGTGCTTTCGCCCTAAACAAAAAGAAAATAGTCCTATTAAATATATAAATAAGGATACACCCGCTAAAATTGTCATTAGTTTTAATAATTTAAATTATAAAATATTGGTCTTGTAAACCAAAAATAAGTGTATCTTTTAAAACTTCAGAAAGGATCTTCTCTTCATCATTAATCTCCAAAATTAATATTTTATTATAAACTACTTCCTGAACCAATGATAATAATTTTCTTAGCCTCTTTAATACCCGCAATCTTCTCGCATATAGTAAGACATCCCCTCTTAATACACCTCCTTCTCCTCAATCCATTTTAATCGCCCTAATTTCAGGATGAATAAACTTAACTTTTTGATATTCCTCTATCCTACTCCTAATTATAATTGGAGGAATACTTGTTCTCTTTATGTATATGACAAGAGTGGCCTATAATGAAAAATTAAATATTCCTCTCCTCTTTCTATTATATTTATATTTCCAGATTCAAACAAGGTCCCCTTCGAAACTACAACTAATGAAAATACCAATCCGAAAAATTTCCCCAATAACTAAAATCATCAATAATTCTCTCATTGATCTCCTATCACCATCAAATATCTCCGCATGATGAAATTTTGGTTCACTCCTTGGATTATACTTGGGAATTCAAATCATTATAGGAGTATTCCTAGCCATGCATTTCACAGCAAGTATCGACCTAGCATTCAATAGAGTAGTTCACATTTCACGAAATGTAAACTATGGATGATTAATCCGAGTTATCCACTAATGGAGCATCATTTTTCTTCATTTGCCTTTACCTCCATGTAGAACGAGGTACCTCGTACTACGGATCCTACAACCTTGGACCTACATGAACTGTGGGAGTAATTATTCTATTCTGTGTCATAGCAACAGCTTTCCTGGGATAGTCCTTCCATGAGGGCAAATATCATTTTGAGGGGCCACAGTAATTACAAATCTTCTATCAGCCATTCCCTACGTTGGAACTCTAATGGGCCCGTTCACTGAATTATGCTTAAACAAATTTGTCAAAAAAAAAAAATATATTAAACGTTATTCGAATTCAAAGTTGCTTAATATTTGAAAAGTTGAGAATGGCGCCCAAATTAATTGCATAAGGAATACATTGGAAGACGGATACAATGACGTCACACAAGTTCTACTTTATAATTTTTTTTCGGCATACAGAACGCTCAAAAATTTTTTTCTTTTTAATTTCAGAATATTTATTTGACAACTTATCGAAAAAAATATTAAAAAAAAAAAACGTTGAATGAGCCCATTGTTGAATGATTATGAGTAGCAGTTGATAACGCAACATTAACGCGATTCTTCACTCTACACTTCCTTCTTCCATTTATTGAACCATATGTCCAAATAAATTTTTGATAAAGGTAGATCACGGAAGTGTATGTCTAATCTACAACACTAAGCAGCTTTTGAAGTTAGTGACACATCAAGCTGTATGGGGCAATTTAAACTTTAGTTTTACTTAACTACTCAAGAACTAGACGATATTTAAATGTAAATAATGTAATAATTTATCTTTCATAGCCTACCTTTATCAAAAATTTATTTCCACATATAGCAGCAGCGCTAGTAATAATTCATCTATTATTTCTCCATCAAACCGGATCAAATAACCCTTTAAGAACAAATGGAAATATTGATAAAATCCCATTCCATCCTTACTACTCCTATAAAGACATTTTTGGATACGTAAGGATAACTTTTATACTTATATCCTTAGTCCTAATCAACCCATACTTACTAGAAGACCCTGAAAATTTTATCCCAGCCAATCCCTTAGTCACGCCTGTTCACATTCAACCTAAGTGATCCTTCCTATTTGCTTACGCAATCCTGCGATCAATCCCCAATAAGCTTGGGGGGTAATCGCCCTAGTAATATCAATCCTAATCCTTTTAATTATCCCATTCATTAATAAGAAAAAAATACAAAGAACTCAATTTTCCTCCTTAATAAAATTCTTTTTTGATCTTTCGTAGCTATCGTAATTCTCCTTACTTGAATTGGAACCTGACCTGTAGAAGATCCCTATATTTCTGTAGGTCAAGTCCTTACTATTCTATATTTCTCCTATTTTGTAATCAATCCTATTGTTCATTAATTATGAGATAAGATAATTTTCAAAAATTGAGAATCAATTATTTTCTAGCGCCCCCTAAAATTTTTAACTTTACCACATCTTAAAAATCACAATCGCAATCATTATTTTAATAACTTTAGTTAAATTATAGCCTGCCATATATGAGTCTTATCTTGTTTCTGAGTTCAAACTTACATTTTAAATGAGACTGTTCTAATGAGAGCAATAAAACGCAACTTTATAAATATTTAGCAAAACTTTTATTCAAATTAAAACAAATATTCCAATTTAAATTTTAAAACTAATCTGATGTGAAGGATGAATCTGATGATTTTTAATAAGTTTGTTAAAAATCATCAGATTCATTTTCCCTGTGCCCTTTACCGCCCTCCTGTAGGCCTCTAGCGCCCACAAGGGGCGTTATCGCCCACTTTGAGAAAGACTGTACTAGAGAGATAATGGGTGGTATGCATAAAACTAGTACATGCTAATACTTCAAGCACCTACTTCGAAAGTGAAGTACCTACTATAGTAACGTAACGAGCGTCTAAATAAAAACCTGGTCAAGTGGGTTGTGATCGAGAATTTATCCATTGCATTTACATAGCAGAATTACTAAATGTAGCCTACTTGACCAGGTTTTTATTTAGACACGAGTTAGTATTTACTATGCGATCTAGTAGATATTAGAGCACGAGAGTACATAGAAGTTTTTACTTCGCTGTAGAAGTACCTACTGTAGTATCTACTTCAAAGCCTCAGATTCGTTTTAATAGTAAATACTACTGCAGCGTAGTATTTAGTACGTGCTATAGTATAAATTTTGCTTTCGTAGTATACGCTTCAGAGCTGCAGTAGGTACTTTATGTAATAGAAGATACTTCGAAGAATATACTAATTTGAGAAGTATTAGCATCTACTTCGTTTTATGGATACCACCCAATATCTAGTGATAAGTTATTTAAAATCTCGGATTTAAAGAAAGACGAACTAAAAAGTGAACCCGCAAAGCCAGGTGAATCTTGTGCGGGGAAAAAACCCGCTCTAATTACAAGACTTCAGAATGTAGTAAATTCGAAATATTTTAATCCTACATCGCCCGACGATGTTTCAAATACCTTGAACACATCTTTAAACAGCACGAGTAGTTCGACTACTGTGGTGAACTCCGTTATTACTTCAAAAAAAGGTGCAAAAATAAGACATTTTTTTAAACTCCTAATGGCCGGTTTCTAGAATATTTTGTTATCTATCCGATAGTTATCGATTCAATAAATTTATCGAATCAATAAAGTCAAAACACGTTTCTCAAACAAAGCTGTTCACAAGTTATCAATTCAATAACTAACCATTCGCTAAGCACTTATTCAATATAAGAACAGATAGCGATATTGTTTATGACTTATTTCTGGATGTCTATTTCAAAAATAATTGTCAAAATAATTTATTGCTGAAACTTTCCAAGTCAAAACTACTCGCCATGGATAATGTTGAAATGAAAAAGATTAAACATTCGCGGAATTTTTCGGAATTTGATAAGAATCTGTTATTTACTACAGTAAAAGACAAGTATTTACACATAATTGAAAATAAGAGAACTAATGGTGTAAGTATTAAAAAGAAGAAAATAGCATGGGAGCTTATTACAGATGATTACAACTGCCAATCACAAACAGGACCACGTACAACAAAACAGTTACATGCTTATAGGTACTATATCATCTTGTATTAAATTAATTATAACATGTACCGTTTTTTTGTTTAATCGGTATCTCGCCCTAAATTCAGCATGACTGTAAATCTCAAGAAGATTTGGTCTTGGCCTAAATTTATGGGGTCTTTCAGCATTCTCCACAAAATTAAATAATACCTCATCCGAAGAGCTGGATGATTCTCCAGAATACATACTGTAAAAAGGACTCTAATTGTTAATTAATTATATTTCGTAACTTACCTTATCTATTTCACAAAATATTCTTAATTATATTCAATAATAAACGTACACCAAATGCCACTTCATCACGTCAAAGTTAGAAATTTGCGATTTGCATGCGTCAATTAAGTTATTTCATGATTATTGCAGGAAATACCTACGTTAACTTATGGAAATGTTTATGAAACCGATAACTTTGTGAGATGTTTGAGAAACGGTTTTTTGTCACTTTTAAGCTTTATCAAATACATAACGCTACTGATCCGATAAATATCGTTTCTAGAAACCGGGCATAAATGAAGTAAACATACTTGAACAACAAATACGAAACTTACAAGTCGCAAATACGAAATTACTGAAATATATAAATGAGTGCTGTACAAAGATAAATCGATAAACTTGAAAACTCGAAAGACGGCTGACAAGAAGGATGACTTGCAAGCGAAATCTGTACCTGAACCTAAAACAAATACAAAAAATACAGGACTTCTAGAATCATTTGTTATTCTAACATCAAAGTAGGCACTGAATATTGCATTGGATATTCCATGGTGGAATCATATAGGTGAAACGTTACGCACGAAATTTTTCATGGTGGGGTACCAGCCAATGAAGTGTCATCGGAAAAGGGCATGCGCCAATTTCAAAAATATATATATTAAGCATTTTTCTTTTGCGCGGCAATTCGAGGCGACCATAATTTGTTTCAGTCCATACGTGCGGATTGTACACCAGGGGGTGTGCAGTTAAATTAGAGCAAATGGAACAGTATTTTAGTTCTAGCACGACCACGCGAAGCGCTGCATTCGGATTATCTAGCGATAACTCAATGGTTTTTAAGGTTTCCTTGAATCATTTATATCGTTTCAATTTTCGCGGCAGTATATCTCGATTTGATTCGTTGTGATTATATTAAATTGTACATATTAGTGATATTAGTGTCTTTCAAAGTGTTTTTACGACTCTCTTTCAGGATTTAAACATTTGGAGGTATGTATTTTATGTTCTTATTGGGAAAGATAAAGATTTATTTAACGTCACTTGCATAACTTTTATCAAACGTCATCATTTTATAAAAGTTAAGTTGAATGAGATTTTAACATTAATGGTATTTCGAACCATTATACTGCAGATTTGCTTAAATTTATTTTAACGAAAAGATATGTATATACGAATTAGACAGAAGCAAGTATCGAGTTATCAAATTTTACCTCTGGTTTGCTATGTCTCGAAAACGTAGCATTGCAGGCACAAGTATTATTTTTAAAGCCTATTAGAGGTAAAATTACTTTGATCCCTCGATATGTGGAGGTACTTTAATCTGTTTTAATAGCTGCTTTCGATTATGCTTGCTGGAGTGTACCGGAGTAACTCCAGGCTTCTCTAAATAATGAAAATTTGTGAAAATCGAACATATCCAAGCCTGGAGTACTCCAGTACGTATAATTGAAAGCAGCTTATGTATATACATTTACCTATGAATACACTTTTAACATATTTAACAGTACATAACTCTACCATTGTTACTTATTGCAGTAAAAATGGCACCACGTAAAAAGTGGTGTGTGCCAAATTGCGACGATGAAATCTCCACAAGACATCGCTTTCCGAACAAAGATCCCCAACGATTTAACTTGTGGCTGGAGAAAATCCGAAATCCAGAATTATATAAACGAAGTCCTGAAGATATCTATACTAATTATGTAATTTGCGAAAAGCATTTTATATCAAAATTTTTGTTAACTTGTAACGGCACTAACAGACTTACAAAAACTGCAGTGCCAACTATATGTTTAAATGGTGAGTTTATAATATTTTCACTTCTTGTTTTCTACAATGTTTTGTTAAAGGAATCAGTGAAGCCCAATATGATTTGATTCTACCAGCAGAGGCCGAATCAACTCCATTATGTGTACAGGGTGTCCCATTTTCGATGGTATTCGATAGGTATCTTCGTTAATAATGGAAATAGAAAAAAACCGAGCACGCAATATTGGGTCAACGTTTTATGCTCATTTGAATGGCCAACTTAAAAATTTGCTGTTCCTTGCCATTTTCGCGGTACAGTTGAAAAACGAAAAATTCAAATTTTCAAACGCGCATATTTTGATAATGATAAAGGAATTTTTTGTTCGACTTTTAACGTAAATTTTGATTCTTTAATCAAATCGCACCAGAAGTTCATAATAACCGAGATATAACCACAACTAATGTTTTTTTAAATGGAGGTCATAGTTGGCTTTGACATCATTAAAAAGAGTATTTTTTCTGCTTTTCGAAAATATGTAGTTCATTGATATTCAGCCTTATGATGTATCGCTCCATGTTAAAATAACATGAGAGAACAACACATAATTCTAAAATGCGTTATAACATAAAATGTAGAATCTCGTATGATGTATCAAACATAAAGCTTGGTCTGTTAAAGGCTTTGTTATGTTAACCTGCGTTTCATCTGTTAAAATAGAAAAAAGGTTTGGTACAGACTAAAACGAGACAGACTTATGAGGAAAACTAATAGTGCAATAAGGAAGGCGAACGACCTGCACAAGTGCGCGCGCTACGCTTCAGGTGACGGCAAACGTCAAAATCTGCCTGAATTGCGAATTTCTATTTTATCAGTGTTAATAAATAACGAAATGTTAATATTGCATCCTCGCATTACTAAAGATTTCGTTTTTTAGTTATTATTCTGAATGTGTCGCGCAGTTAAAATGAAAAAAAGCATAATCAGGAAGACTGGGCTTGAAAACCTGAAGCATCGAATAAATACTTCCTCTCGAAGTTCAAACGGATTACCTATTTGTATCTCTTAGGCCCAGTTTTACAATCGTGGAATAAAGACGGAATAACTGTTCGCTTAATATTCTTTAACGTTCCTCCATATCTACGCCACACCTACGTCACATTATTCTAAGAATAATGCTTATCCGATGATTGTAAAATCGGGCCTAATATGTGTACCTTTGAATATTTTCTCGAAATCTAAACATAGATTGCCAAAAACTCTGAGGCTATTCTTGAAAAGTATGGACTAGTAAATTATAGTTGCAAGCTAATTACAATTTTAATTATTAGTAAGGTCTTTTTCTTTGAGGAACACAATTTTACAGCACAATTTTACAGCACAATTTTACAAAGAAAATGAACTTGTAACTAATAATTTACAAGTTCATACTTTTGAAGAACAGGTCCCTGGAAAGCAGGGGCATTTATAGTAATTGTTTTAATTAATCTTTACCTTTCATTTAAGATTTCCAGTTGTTGTAATAAGTTTAGATGTAATAATTCACTCATAATTGGTTCCATTTAAGCTGTGATATCACCAATCAAATTAATTACTTTTTAATGCGAAATCCCTCAGTAGGACGCGTTTTAACATCCATGTTAAAGGCATAACAGGACCTCCACACTAGAAATTATTTTAACATGGCCAAATAACATTTATGTTGTAATAACATAACATATAACATGACAAGAAGATACATATTTCCGATGTGTTAACATAACATGAAAAAGTCCATAACATGCATGTTAAGATAACATGGAGCGATACATCATAGGGCTGATTATCTTTTAAAATAACTGAATTACAGACAATTAATATTATTCATGTCAAATTTAGTAGGCCATGATTACAGAAAACAAAAAAAAATGAAAGACGTTCTAAATGTTTACACCACAACTATCAGAATGTGTTAATTACCTTCAAATAAGTATTTCGTGAATTGGAAAAATACGAAAATTATGAGAAGTATGATTTAATGAAATCTTTCATTCAATGTGAAAAAAATTCGACAACGGCAACGAATTACTATCTGAAACGGTTTCCAGAACGGCGTCAACCAGATAAGAGAATTTTCGAACGGTATTTATTTTATAGTTAAGTCAACAAAAAAAAACATTCTCTTTATTTTCTATTTAATTACAAAAGTTAGAGGAGACTTTCTTTTATCTAGCTGGCTTTTTAGACAATCTTCTGTTTTAGGCTGCGGAGAAATTTTATCAATTTCGGATCATTTAATCAACCTAGATCAAAATCATATAATAAAAGGAATTTAGAAGCAAATACCATCGATGTTTTAAGTTGCATCGAAGTTAATCCAAACATTTCTACTAGAGAAATAGAACAAGAAATTGGTGTTTCAAAGACAAGAGCTTCAAAAATTAGACATTTAGAACGTCTTTCATTTTTTTCTTGTTTTTTTTAATCATGGCCTACTAAATTTGACATGAATTGTCTGTAATTCAGTTATTTTAAATCATAATATCAATGAACTACATATTTTCGAAAAACAGAAAAAATACCCTTTTTAATGATGTCAAAGCCAACTATGACTTCCATTTAAAAAAACATTACTTGTGGTTATATCTCGGTTATTATGAACTTTTGGTACGATTTGATTAAAGAATCAAGATCTACGTTAAAAGTCGAATAAAAAATGCCTCTATCATTTTTCGATATCTTTAAAAATAAAAAAAATATACGCGTTTGAAAATTTGATGAATTTTTCGTTTTTCAACTGTACCGCGAAAATGGCAAGGAACAGCAAATTTTTAAGTTGGCCATTCAAATTAGCATAAAAAGTTGACCCAATATTGCGTGCTCGGTTTTTTTCTGTTTCCATTATTAAGGAAGATACCTATGGAATACCATCGAAAATGGGACACCCTGTACATTAATATTACATACTATTCTATTCTATTAAAATGTAGAATAGAATAATTTTTTTATATTATACTGTGCCTTCAAATTAATTGCTAATTAAAGTATAAGTTGTGATTTTAATACAAACTTCGCGACATGTAATGCAATTATTTGTTTATTTATTAAAAATTGAAATCTTTGACAAAACCTAAGTGAACTTGTGGCATAATTTTCACTACGTAAATCCTTATAGCCACACTTTAAAAAATTAATTGAAAAAATATCTGAAAAATGAATCAACACAGTGCATGTAGGCAATTTTACTTTTCCCTTTAATTTGATCACAATACAATTACATAATGCAATTATTTTATTTATTATATATTATATTATATTAGTTACAATATACAATGCATTGAGTAATCGTTTTAAAAAATGTATTTAAGCAACAAGATAAGGATATGTTGCAAATTAAAATAATTGCATGATAACCTGTGAGCAAATAAAAATCAGATTAGAGCAGGCGGTGCAAAGAAAATGTATGTCTGTGATTAAATAAAAAGTCAATAAATTTGACAGTCCATGAATGTATTACATTAATTAATTCAGTTAATCACAGACATACATTTTCTTTGCACAGCCTGCTCTAATCTGATTTTTATTTGCTCACTTTTTATATGTATGTACAAATTCTGTTGATTTGTGAATGTCACTGTTTTGTAGAAGCTGAAGAAGCCAATGAAGCCCAAAATGAACTAGTCGAACCAATTGAAGTTTCCTCTACTTCATCATCAAGTATGTATCTTAATAATTTATCAAATTTTGTTTGAACTTGGATTCTATATAATGTGTATTTCAGAAGCGACTACTAATGAAGTTGTTGTACGCGATAATGAAGCAATGCACTTTACCCCAGGAAGAGGTAAATATAGTTATAATTATTTAAAGTTTTTAGATTACCTTTTATATTTCATATGAATATGTGGTGGTACTCATAGTATTAAGATGTAAAGCTCTTGTTTCAACATTGCATTACCTGAGTTTACATTACATTACATTTCAATTCAATGCTTTAAAGAAAGAACAAAAAATAATAATTTGCAAATTAAAATAATTGCATGATGTACAGCCTGTGGCATTTAATCGGGTTTCTTCATTAACGCCGTTCCTATTGAATATATGGAAAAATGTTTTATACAAAAGTAGCATCCTTTCAAGCTCCGCATAATTTAAAATTATTTTCAAATATACAGGCTGTCCCAATTTGGCTATACGATGTGTAACTTCATTATTTTAAATGGAAGAGTCTATATTTTATAACGAATCTGACAACAGTTGAAGGGCAATGACTTTTGTTTTTTAAATGGAAGGTATTATTTTTATGTCGTTGTTAGATGCCTCATAATGTTATCTTTCAATTAACTATAACTTCCCTATACCAATTACTGACGGTTGAGGACATATTTAATATTATTTCATAATTTTTGCATTTTAACATATTAATTAAATCAGAAGTGAGTAACATTTTGCAAAGTTACACATCGTACAGCCAAATTGGGACAGCCTGTATATTTGAAAATAATTTTAAATTATGCGGAGCTTGAAAGGATGGTACTTTTGTACAAAACATTTTTCCATATTTTCAATAAGAACGACGTTAATGAAGAAACCAGGTTAAATGCCGTAAACTGTATGTATAAAATTCACAAATTCTGTTGATTTGTAAATGTCACTGTTTTGTAGAAGCTGAAGAAACCAATGAAGCCCAAAATGAACCAGTAGAATTTACCTCTACTTCATCATCAAGTATGTATCTTAATAATTTATCAAATTTTGTTTGAACTTGGATTTTATCATATAATATGTATTTCAGAAGCGACTACTAATGAAGTTGTACGTGATAATGAAGCAATACACTTTACCCCAGCAAGAGGTAAATGTTGTCATAATTATTTAAAATATTTACTTTACCTTCAGTATTTGATACGAATATGTGGTGGTACTCACAGTATTAAGATGTAAAGCTTTTGTTTCAACACTGCATTGCCTGAGTTTACATTACATTACATTCAATTTCAATTCAATGCTTTAAAGAAAGAACAAAACATAATAATTTCATATTTGTTTGTTTAGAGATTGAAAAAGCGATGACGTAAATTTTACATATTTACCTAGTATATGTTCTCTTTCTGATAATTATAAACTAATTCTTTCTAGATATTCTGTCCGAAATCAGTGCCACAAGACAATGCGAATTGAGCCCAAAAAACGACATTTATATACCACCATTAAAAAGTTGAAAAGGAATGCTATGATATTAAATAAAAGATCAAAATCTTATAAAGATAGATTAGCTGCGGCCCAAAAATTATCAAATATTAAATTGTTGGAAAATCTGGCAGAAAAAGTTAATCCTGTTACTTATCAGTTTATTATCTCCCAAGTAAAATGTCATCCAGTGCAACCAATTGCAAGACGTTACACTTTTAAGGACAAAGTGCTTGCACTATCATTATTTAAACAGAGCCGTAAAGGATATAAGTTACTAAGTCAACTTTTTGCTTTACCATTAAGTAAAACGTTGAGCAGCATCCTCAGCAAAATCTCTTTCCAGCCTGGCATAAATATAGCTATTGTGAATAATTTACAACAAACTGTAAATACGTTAACAGATAAAGAAAAAATCTGCTGCTTGATGTTTGATGAAATTGCACTAGCACCACATTTACAATATAATAAAAAAAATGACATAATCATGGGACTATGGGACATTGGTAGTGAAAGGAAACGGACAATTGCAGATCACGCTTTGGTTTTTATGCTGAAAGGATTGTACCGCCAATGGAAGCAACCCATAGCTTTCATGTTTTGCCGAGGAGCAATAAAAGCAAATGATTTGAAAAATATAATGATACAAGTTATGCAAACGATCCAGGGTATTGGTTTAAGAATTGTGGCCATGAGTTGTGACCAAGCAGCAAACAATCAAGCCGCAATTAATTCTTTATTAAAAAAAAATCATGTTTTTCATATAAATGGTGAAAATATTAATCCATTGTTCGATCCCCCTCACTTATTAAAAGGCATAAGGAATAATTTGTTAAATAAAAATCTGCATTTTACTCAAAATGGAATAAACAAAATTGCAAAGTGGGAACACATAATCTAGTTTTACCAGCTAGATGAAGGAGATTACAACACACGCATGTGTCCCAAGCTAACAGACTACCATGTTCTGCCAAACAAGATAAAAAAATGAAAGTGTCTTGCTGTAGTCAAGTATTTAGTAGAACAACACCTGCGTTGATGAGAAGAGTATCTACCTGGCGTAAGTAAGATGTTTACTTTTGGCTATATAAATTTAAATACATAATATATTCTTACAGAATCATCAGATGGCATGCCATTACTTGGCGCAGGAGCTGCAGATACAGCAGACCTTCTTTTATTTGATTTAATAAAATCTGAATACTTGAACAAAAGAAATTCACCGATTTTCATTTATTTGTTAGATTATTAATTTATTATTTGTATATTTTTTTGAAGTACAACAATTTTTACATTAAGGTAATTATTTGCAAACACTGATGTTTTCTTTTGTTGTAAACCACATCGAATTAATTTTAAGACGTTAATTACAACAAGGTGAAAGAACTGTATTACAATAAAAATACGATGATTATAATGTAATAAAAGTCTGTAACCGATTGTAAACTTGATATTATCCATCTGTTTTATGAAATAGAGGGCGCTGTCTTAAAGAAATTAAAATACGGTACGTTAAATAACTTTTTAATATTGATTTTAGAGTAAAAATGTAAAAAAATTATTATAGCAAAAAAACTGTAAGTATTAGATGCAGAAAACCTATAACAGAATTGAAGAGGAACATGAACACTATCTATTCGTGAAAAGAGATAGGGGGGTTGCATTTAAAAAAACTGAATAACGGCAATTTGAAAATCTGACAATTAAACAGGCTTGAACACTTGAAAAAACAAATGAAACTAAATGAGTTTATATCTGGATTATTCCCTATACTTTACTTTATAACACTACCTATTTTTATTCCCGTACGATAAACGATACGTTTACAGTTAGTATTTTGAGAGAAGTGGAAAATCAGACCGTTTTCAATAAAATATTAATTTACTCTTAATTGGTTAAATAAATGTAAATATTTTATATGTTACTGTTTAGAGGATCGAGAGTTACATTTTTCTATAGGAAAATACACAGGGTGTTCCATTAAAAAAAATCCCGCTGCATGCTGCTATTATTTTATGTAACACTCTGTACGTATCAAAATAATTTTAGGTTATAGTGCTCAATAGGTAGAATGTCATTGTAAAAGGAAAAAATTCTATCTCGTTCTATAAATGAGCTATGGAAGAAAGGGCGCTTAATAACTCACCCTGTATAGCAAAAATATTCTTGTCTAGAATAAAAAAATCAAACTGCGAATTATGTGTGAAGTTGTTGGTAACTAATGATAATGGAACAAATACTGAAATTATAACCTGTAGACAATTTACTTCAAATGCTCTTTGCAGACCAAACACTTTCTTTTCATTTATTGTTACACAAATGCTTCGCATAATTGCATACATTTTACCAAGATATTGTGATCATTTATGCATTTCACAACACATATTGCAAACTATAAAACAAACCTTACCTCTAACTCCATTAACATGTATTCATCATCTGAACATTGTTAATGACATATGTATAACAGTTACACATTTAATGATTTTTCGATGGTTTAAAACAGTCAGTAATATTTTACATAATAAAGATTCAGTATCTTTACAATATGACCCAATACAGCAGCAAGCTTGAGATCTTTTAAAGAAAATGTTACCAAGAAAATAATATCACATGCCCCTGATGCTAAATATTAATTTTTGAATTAGTTTTGTTTATGCCTTGTATTAATTTACGATTTTTTGTATAATTATATAATTTTGTACATAAGATTTAATTATTATACAGATATTTTGATGATATTTAAAACAAGATCTTCATCAAATAAGAGCTCATCATCAGTAAAGTTCGTACCCCTTCGAATGAATTTTTAATTTATATATAAAAGCAGGAAAAAGGGACTTGCCGGAAGTGTACAAGACTGAATGGTAGCTTGTACCATTGGGTCAGGCAGCCTTGCATATTTCTGCCAAACCGCTTGCTTTTAGGAAAAATTACAGTATAACATTTCTCACTGCTTTGACAAATACTCCTTCAACTTGAGCCTGACCAAAGATTATCTGCTTCTGGCAAGTCTCCTTAAGCTAACTTGTAGTCGTCTTCTGATTAGGATCTTTGGTATTGACCTTCGCAAATTTCCGTAAACGTTATATGCATAAATTAAAAATTTATTTGAAGGGGTATAAACTTTACTGACGATGGGCTCGTATATACATATATGGTCTGGACTTTGTAAATATAATTTTACTATCCACACTAGGTGCTTTTTTTCGCTGAAAAGTTTGAATCGTGATTCGAATAGTTTTTTGGTTGCCCGCTCTGGATCTGGATTATTGCATCAGAACACACCTGATCTGAATGCATTTGAATTTAACGTAAAAATAGGAAGATTGAAAGGGGATCCATTTCAACAAAAGTGGGGATTGATTCATTTGCAAGAGAACATTCATCTATGAACCTAAACGTGTAATGTTGCGTTTGGATCAAACGAAAGAAAGCAGCTATTATATAGGAAGGCGGAAGTAAACTATTGTTACTTAATCCTCATTATAATTCATTGCTATTATTATTACTACTTGTATTTATAGTTTCTAATAGGCTAGTACTAATAAAATGTTTTATTTTCTGTTAATTATTTGGCTAGTATTAACAAAATGTTTTATTTTCTGTTAATTGTTTTCCATAAGCTATATAAATGGTAACGCCTGTAATGACTCTTATTTTCGCGGATTATGTATTTATTTTATTTTGTATCACAAAATCTTTTAAACGGAGACTAAATAGTGCACAATCACTTAACGTTTCGCCGTCGTTCGAGAGCTTCAAATGACGGTGAAACATTAGATGTTTGTGCGCTATTTAGTCTCCGTCTAAAAGATTTTGTGATACAATTTTCATCGGACAAGAACCGGCTTTAATTATGTTTTATTTTGGTTCAAAATTACGCGCGCTTTTTGTTTAGTTCTCGGCCCAAACACATGAGGCTCTGTAACTGTCATAGAGGTTATACAGTTTCTTTCATTTCTATATGTATGTGTTCTGTGTTGTACACGACACATGAGCTAAACCTAAACGCAGCGAAAGTACAAAATATTTACATATGGTAATGTACTGTGCAGTGCTAAACTATGAAAATGATGATCCGAGGATTCCAAAAAGGACGCTTCCGAAATCAAATGAAAAAGTAAGTAATTTAACGTCGATAAAATTTGACAGATTACAGAAATCAAATTACAAAAATTTTTGTATATTAAGAACTTATGTATGTATTACAGGTTTATCTCAATGTAGATTGGATGAATAGATCTACAATTGGGTTACGAACGATTTGAAGTGCGACATTCATTTCAGTGGAACCTGCAGAGGTCCGGGAAACGACAAATAAAACGTAGAACTGTACCGATATCGAATCTTCCAAGTGTATTATGTAAAAAGTTTATAATAAAAATTTATTTGCAAATATACGATACAAGCAAGTCAAACGACAGAATTGATTAATTAAATTCACTTACGTAGAATAAACACTGAATATTAGTGAAATACTCAAAATTACAGACACAATTTAGTAAAAGCATTCGAGTCAATCGATCATTAGTGTCATAAGAAACGTCAGACAAGTGTCAGATTCCGGGGTCCACGTGTTTCCTGTGCCTCCTTTTAGATGACTCCTCATTGGTTGACTAATGCGCATCTGTTTTAGCGTGTCACCTTATACAGGGATATCCACATAAACCGTTCGTTAAAAGTTTTCAAAGTTGCAGTTCAAGTAGATATTTGAAATTTAAGGAGCAAGGGTTTTCCGTAGAGATCTCTTTAAATAAAATAAAATTGTCTTTGTATCACTTCCGGTTGTACCGGAATTCGGTATCAACTCGTTTATTTTAAATGGAATGCTATATTTTTTATCACGTTCTTGAATTCTACATGTAAAAATATGTTAAATTGCAATACATTTCCCTATCTCTAAAATGCATCATTCTTGAGATATTTTGAATTTTCTTAAAAATTTGGATTCTGCAATCTCATTTTCAAAAAATTATAACACAGCTGTCATTGAAGCAATTTTATTTGTAATAGCTAATATTGTAGTTGAAGCTTTAAGGTTCTTAAAAATTCCATCAGCATAATCTATTAAGCTACAGGGTGTCTAAAACGCACAGCTCTACTCGAAGATATTCAAACACAGAAAAATACTTTTTTTTTCAAATGGAATGACCGATATTTTAATGCACCATTGTATGTGGAATCAAATGCTGCGTCGAACTGTACTAGCATTCCCTATACCTAACTTTAACAGTTTTTCAGTTATAAGATATTTCTGATTTAATACATAGAAATTTACCATTTATTAGGTTAAATATTTCTAATTTTGTTGATATAGCCATGAAAACAACAAACAATTGCATTTAGCGTTTCCTGTTACTACAAATTTTAAGCAAAAGCAAAAAAAAGTTGAGAATCAAAATTATTCAAAGGCTATTTTAAATCTATTTTTTAAATTCATGAAGAATGATCTAAAATTGTTCAGAGCAGAGAATGTGGGTTCAATAAAATGTACCCCTCTTGTCTCCTATGAATAAAACACAGTTTGGAAAGTTTGAACTTAACTTTACACAATTTGGAAAGATAAAACGTACGAAGATCAGTAACAAATAGCGAAGATAATTAGACAATGGTTTTAAAACACTTTCATGCTAACCCAGAGAATTGCAAACTAGCAGCTATTTTATTATTCAATTTAAAGTAATAAAATTCATCCTTTATCGTTTTATTAGATCATAAGCGTCCCAAGAAAAGGATGATCAAAGAACAATTAAAATTTGTGAATTTCCATTTGCGAAATTCTATTTTCTTTGGTTTACTACAAAATTTGTAGTAACAGTAATCATTGTTAGAATTTCCATGCTATCTTAACAAAATTAAAAATATTTGACCTATTAAAATTGTAATTTTCTATGAATTAAATCTAAAATGTTTCCTAACTCAAAAACTGTTAAAGTTAGGTATAGGGAATGCTAATACAGTTCGACGGAGCGCTTGATACCACATACGATGGTGTATTAAAATGTTGTTCCATTTGAAAAAGAGTATTTTTCTATGTTTGAATATCCTCGAGTGGAGCGGTGCGTTTTAGACACCCTGTAGCTTAATAGTTTATGCTTATGCAATTTTTAAGAACCTTAAAGCTTCAGCTACAATATCAGCTATTACAAATAAAATTGCTTCAATCACAGCTGTGTTATAATTAATCAGGTTGCAGAATCCAAATTTTTAAGAAAATTCAAAATATCTCAAGAATGATGCATTTTAGAGATAGGGAAATGTATTGCAATTTAACATATTTTTACATGTAGAATTCAAGAACGTGATAAAAAATATAGCATTCCATTTAAAATAAGCGAGTTGATGCCGAATTCCGGTACAACCGGAAGTGATACAAAGACAATTTTATTTTATTTAAAGAGATCTCTACGGAAAACCCTTGCTTCTTAAATTTCAAATATCTACGTGAACTGCAACCTTGAAAACTTTTAACGAACGGTTTATGTGGATTTCCCTATATATTTACACCATGGGATATTCCACCTCCTTTTGAATGTGTATTCTACTATGCGAGAAATGTCAGTGTCAACACTGTCATAAACTTGAAACTTTTAGGTTATGAAGTGAATTAGTAAAACTTCGTTTACACAAAATTAAAAAAACTAAAAATTTACTTAAATTATTTAATGTTATGAAATTTACAATACCTGATTTTCATGTCAGTAATAAATAATTTTGAACAGACTTTACAATGCTAAAACACAACACCAATAAAAAATGTTTCAATTTGAGTTTACAACTTATTCCTTAAATTGATGATGTTACATTAAATATGCTTCTGAAAAAGCTGTTTAATTACTTAAGGCCGATGGAAACCGATAAATGAAAAGAATAATAATTTCTTAAACAATAACAAAGCTTGATTGAATCGTGATTAAAAGTAAGGTTACGTTACCAGTCATTATGTTCAGTATCGGTGGTTAGTGGTTCATTTGTTTATCAGAGGCAAAGCGATGTTAGAATCATTTACAGAAGCCCTGTGAAATAGCAGATAGCAGAGGTCTAAACGTAGCACTTAGGGAAAATGTGATTGAAGGAATTGATAACACATTATCTACTTTAAATAAGCAGCACTTTGTGATGTAATAATCCTTGGTGGCATAAATAACACGATAAATGGTCAAAAAATGTATACTGGTAAAATTAAAAAATCAAAGAGTTGTGCGCAAATACAAATGTGATTCTGATCTCCGCGGCTTACTGGCAAAACAGACATATTCTAAACAGTTTTGTGGTGCATCAAGCCAATTTGAAAATTTATAACGAACTGGTTCGCAAAAATAACAATATTACCTATGTTAAACTAAAAATTAGTAAAGGAGACTGTGGTTTAAGGAATAATTGAAATTAACCTCCGCCCACAATAATTTTATATCCGTGCAAAAAATGCACTGGATATGCACTGGATATGTGATAAGGAGAGGATTCTCCAAGATAAATATCGTAAAGTGCTCTTAACTTGTAGTGTGTGGGTGTGATCTGCTCTTATCTGTAGGTTGTTTTTTGGCGATTTGTGCATGTATATATAGGTGTATTGTATACATATACATATATAGGTATATAATTTCTTTTCAGGGATAAATTCAAGCGGGATCAAATAACAGGGAATTAAATGCTTACAAAAGTTCTTTATTCGGGAGAATAAGAACCTTTTTCGGATATTAGACCAATACTCGTTTCCGTTTTATTTGATTTGCTTTTTTGGTAGGTTTCGACTGTTATTATTGTGGGCGGAAATTATTTCTTAAACCACAGTCGCTCTTTTAGTGTTAATTTTTGGGTTTTTTAGATAGTATTAGTAGTATAGATAGTATGATCAGGTAGGTAGGTAGCTAGGTAGGTAGCTGTTAGATTTCATGTAGTGTTTTTTAAATTGTACTGAAGATGGCAGCTTAGCTGCCGAAATACGTATCTACGGATATAAAATTATTGTGGGCGGAGGTTAATTTCAATTATTACCTATGTTGATATAAATTCTCTGATCTCCACAAGTGATTTTACTGCTCATGGCCTTCACCTGAATAATAGGACCAAAAGAAAATTGTGTGCTTATCTATGGACCCTAATTAAACCTTCGTCGTTTTCAGCTAAAAAAATCATCAGTAAATTGGGAAAATTCCATCAATATAAATCTGGTTGATACTCAAAGTCACTCAAAAACAAATGGGACAGTGCGAAGCAAAATCCAATTAGAAAACATCCCGACTACCAAATCTTCTCTGGATAATCCATGTATGCATCTGTCTTTTCAGAAACCGCCACCGTCAATCGAAATGATGTTCAAAAATGTAAAATCTTAGCCTTAAATGTCTAAAGTTTCAAGAACAAGCAAGAGCTCATTGATTTATTTTTAGTTGACAATACATGATGTGTTTTGCATCATTGAGCACTGGCTAAATGTAAATGAAAAACCAATTTTAAATAACTAAATACAGTGCACTCGCGCTAACGTGAACACTGCTTGACATGAACTCCTGGATAACGTGAACATCTAAATTTTAGCATTGGCCACTTCTAACGTGAACAGCTACTTTATGTACTACAGAAATTTACAACATAAGTCCAAAACAATCACTTCTTACTTCATTTTTTTCCAAAAATACATAATATGTAGGACCAGGGCTTCGAACCGGAGCTGAACCGAAAACCGAAAACCGAAAAAACAGTTATTTTTGTCGGAACGAAAACCGCAGTTGAACCGAAAAAAATATCGGTTCATTTCGGTTCGATACATGCTTAGACACACACATTAACACATTCTCATTTGCGGAGTCTCGTAGTGTAGTACTCGTCTTAACACGAAAGAGAATTTAATGCGATTTTTTTATTGATACACCTACTAGATGACTTTGATTTTCATTGATCATTTAACCATTCGGAACGGAACCGAAAACGAAAACCGGAAAAACCGCTATTTTTGCCGGAACGAAAACCGGAACAAAAAAATTACGGTTCGAAGCCATGTGTAAGACATAAATAAAAGTTGAAAGTGATGTATCATGTTTTTAATTGTTTTTAACCCTAGGATGCATAAGCAGTAAAATACCGTCATTTACATGATCCGGGCCTTGGAGGCCCTGCCTATATAATATATTAGGTTGCAATGGAAAAACATTTGTTGGAGTAAAATATGCAGGTATATGTTAATTAGATTAAGTTTCTAAATGTCTACGTAAACATAATTGCAGAAAAGTTATATTTTAGCGTAAGAAGTAGTGCACATTCTAATACTGTGCTCATTACAAACATTATTTTTACATGTAACACTTATCAATTTTTGACTGATACAAACACGTAGATTACATGTCTCTAACAAGTTATAAAAATTTAGTCAGCTAAGGACATGATCAGATTTGTCTTATACAAGATTCTATTAGACGGGTCTGGACGGCGGTATACGTAAAATTGTAGAGTAGTGATGAAAAACATTTTTTTTTTCAAATTCTGAAAAAATTCGAAAGGTTTTGGATTAGAAGAGAAGTAGACAAAAACGAGTTTAGAGCATATCTAAACGCTCAATTCGATTGAAAATATTTTAAACAAATTATAAGAAATTAAGCACCTTCATGGGCCTGGGAGGCCCCATTTATGCATCCTAGGGTTAAGAGATGAAGACCACGGCCCAAATTCAGAAACCTCCCTTGAGTTGAGAGAGCACTCCACTCATACTTTTTGAAATTTTTAATTTAATGCTTTAATTTTCCTTTTAATGATTTTTTAACTTTCTATCGTATCACTCATGATCAAAGTACCTATACTGACTAAAAACTTGATTAAACGAGTAAATATAAAAGCACATTTCAATTTCAAATAACGAGGAAGGTCAAGTTGAGTGTGAGTGGTGTATCTGAATTTGCCCCTAAATCTCGGAAACATGAGCAATCGCGCAAACATGAACACAGTCAGTTTTAATTAGTTCACATTAGCGCGAGTGCACTGTATAGTTTTAATAGTTTTAATCGCTCCTTATTCAAAGGCGGCGGAACAGCTATATTTGTCAAATCTACGATAAATGCATCCGTAGTTAATGTAAATGTCCCATGTGAAAGAAAGTTTTTGAGTATTGTGTAGCACAGTGTTATGTACATGACATTAGATATATTATCATTGCAGTATATACAGCTTGTTTCAATGAAGATCCACCAAACTCGGTATGTCGGCAGATATCGTGAAAAGATATAAAAGTTTTCTGTAATTTATTTTTAAATGAATAAGTTTCGAGAAAATCGAAAAGGGAAAAGAGGAAAGCAAAGTCGCATATTTTTAGGATGGACTTTAAATGAGAATTAATGTATTGTTACACATTTTCATTCGAATTGCTTTATTGCCTCTAGAATGTCGCCCCAGCTGATTCGGAAAAACACATTTAAAACATCGTGGTTGTTAGAAATCAATAAAAATAATAATTAGTCGTTTATTTTCTATTCTCCATTTAATACGAATTTTCCAATTGTTAGTTGAAGAATTTTAGGATTGTTCAAACATTTAGTAGTTTGCGCTTATTTGAGAATTTATTAAATTCACGTTTCTTGAAATCGTTCGTAGAAATTTAGCGCCCAAGTGCCTGGTTTTACCCAAAACATTTCGTTCGCCGCACTACCCCAATTAAGGACTTTATGGTATTTTTTGTGTGTACAACAGGAAGGAGGCATTTTTGAACATTTCTTGTAATAATAATAATAACTAAAGCTGGTTCTTGTCCGATGAAAATTGTATCACAAACTCTTTTAAACGGACACTAAATGGTGTACAAACACTTAACGTTTCGCAGTCGTTCGACAGCTTCGTCAGAAAATAAGATTTTTCAAATATTAAAAATAAAAACACATTTATTTTTATTGCATTATTATTACGTTATTATTATTGTATCACAAACTCTTTTAAACGGACACTAAATGGCGCACAAACACTTAACATTTAAATAAATGTTTTTATTTTTAAGATTTGAAAAATCTTATTTTAATAACAATTTGTAATGTGCGACAACAATGCATACTAAATGCACATTTTTGCATTATTAAATTAAATATTCATGCGATTTCACAGCTGCTGCTGCAGTTGAATGACCGAGCGAGTGGGTCGGTCAAGGGCAGAACAAAATCTAGTCATAAATTTCTTCGCTGTTTATGGCTTTATTGTCCCCCTGCAGCTGTGTGCCCATTTATAATGCAATTTAGATCGTGTTACAGTTCATTTTTCATTTTTGTTCCGAATACACCATGTATATGCATTGCCCTGTTCATTTTTTTTTATTTCTGTTCTAAACACACCCTGTACACGCGTAATGCGACGTTCCGGAGAATTTCTTGGAACGTGTCGTTGTGCGCATTGCATTCGGTGTAGGAATCCACTGTATTTTGCCGGCGTAATTTTCTTAAAATTACATTCCAGCATATTTCCATTAACAGGACCTTCATTTAATTAAACAAATTCATTTTATATAAGTAATCTATCCTTATTTAGGGGCAAAATCGTACGTTTGTGAGTCGTCGGACAAATTGTGACGAAGTTCTACTTCGCGACGCGTATTATGCGTGATCTTTGCCCTTTCAGCCGATTGGTTCCCACTGTTACTAAGAAAGTTCCCCGGTGGTAAAATTAGAAGGTGTCTCGCTTGTTTATAATCGTTCCTTTTCTGTCAAACGAGAAATGTTGCGCCATTGTCAGAACGAAACTTGCCGTCTCCTGGGTCACACTTTTCTTTCGTTAAATATTTTATTTGTGTGTGCCATTACATCGAAGGGATGTTAGTGCATGTCTACGGCTAATTGCCGACTCTGATTAGACCCACTTGTGAGACAGGAAAAACCGCGTGTTCCGTGGTTTGTCCCAGCTTCGGTGAAATACCGGGGTAAGTTCTATACGCAGCAACTCTCGGTTTGACTTTTATGTTCGTTTTATTTCATTGATTATAGGCTTTTCGTTGGGAGTTATTTTATCAGGAATTCTCGTATCAGCGCCCCTATACGCGGAGGCCGGCACATCACCGAGTGACGCCGCTGTTACCCCTCGAAGATACCGACAAATGAATCGGACATCGGAGGAAAAGAAAACAGGTCGGAGCGTTACAATTATATTTTCGAGCAGTAATACGCGAATTTAATTTTCGTTTCATTTCTTGAAGCTGCCGCAATTAACCATGTAACTTATTGCGTACACTTCTCCGTGAATCACCGATGATTGTTCGTTCTGTTGTAAATAGGATATAAGTAGACGAACGTTGTCGTGCGCACGTAACTAGAGATAATTTTCTTTACGTGTTTGGTTTATTGTAATTTAGATTAATGCGAAGTTCGGATCCGACAAATCACTAGTATTTTGAAGAGTAATTTTGTTCTTTTGTGGTCCATTTATTATTTAGTTGTCTGTGTTTCTTATGGTGTTTGTTTGATTAAAATCAACGTGTCTTGGACGTAACGTGTTTTCTTAATTTTTCACTGACCCCCGTACAAAAAATTAAGTGGCGCCTATTTTGAAATGGCCTTCGCGGTTTGGATTTGAACCCTCCCGTCCCACTGAAGCTGGCTGGCAACATTGGAGTAAAGTTTCGCTCCAATGTAAAACTTCTGCCTATCTACGCAGGTAGGTAGCAATCGCCGGTTTTGTTTCACGGTTTGTTTTAATTCCGCGTGCTACAGAATTTCTAAAAACATCGACTCCAAATCATGCAAATTTCAACTTACTCCTATTAAAAATTTTTATTAAGATATTTTGTTTGAAATAATGTCAGAAACGTGTCCCTCAAGTTTGGTGCATCTTCAATGAAACACCCTGTAGATCACCTTCTAGCAAAGTAAGATTATTCTGTAAATCCCTTCAGGAAGTTACTCTTAAAATATTAAAATATTAAAATTTTTAAACTGTGAAACTATCATCTGTGGCGACTTTAATGTCGATTTTTCTAATACTAAATCTTTTGAAACCATTAACACTTTAGACATGACGCATTCTTTTGGTTTTCGGCCAGTGATTAATCAGTTTACTCGGATAGGTCCTACTAGTAAAACCATAATTAATTGATAATATATTTGTAAAGAAACACTCTTGTGCGCTGTAATGAAGACAATATTATCTGTCCTGGTTTCTCTGATCACTTTACAGTACAAGTGTCTTTCAACTCTCAAAATTCTAAACTGTACAAAACAAGTCCCAGACTTTCTAGAAATTTCAGCATAGTTAATAAGCAAAAATTTTGAAAACTAGTTAATGTGAACAAGTGACTTGTGTCTTACATTGTATGTAGAAAGCACAAAATAAATAATTATTATTAGTATTGTTATTATTATTATTATAAGACGCAAAGGGCCAAAATCGTCGTTCACGCCCGAAATACATACAAGATTTTTTGTAAAATCGTTTAAATCCACCTTAAAGTTTTGAAAAAATAAATGGCACGATTCGTTCTCAAAAATCAAGTTACGTTGTTGGTTGCTAATGTGATGCAAATAAACATGTTGGTTTCTTAGGTTGTAGGGCGCAAAAGGCATTATTTACGCCCGCAAATTATTGTATAAATGACTTCATTTTGATACGATTTTACAAAAAATGTATTTTGTTCTGTGCTGAAAACCATTTTGGTAATAAATTGTGATAATTAAATATCCGATTTATTTGGTTTTTTTGATTAATAAACGAAAATAAACGAATTTATTTGTGCACTAACTAAATTTTAAATTTAAAAATCCAGTACACCAACTTAAATACTGAAAAGTGTTGCCAATCTAATAAAATAATTTTCAATCATTAAAAGTCACTCGGTATTAATTTTCATTCGTACACATCCAAAAACTACAAAATTGCAACAATTATTTCTTTAACAGATTCAGATGTTTTACTTTCAGATAAACTTTTCATTTATGATAATTTAAATTTAATAAAGAAGACACTTGTTCAAAATTCTTATCCAATAAATCTTATAGAATTGGTAATTAAATATCGTGTTCAATATCTACAAAATTCAAAAATCTACAATAATATAAAATAAACTTCAAACAAAAAATACATATCATATCATATTGAACCACTATATAACACACTTAAACACATTTTCAAGAAACATAATTTAATTTTAGCTACCAAATCTGTAAACAATTTAAATATTATTTTCTCAAATTTAAAAACCAAAACACCAATACTAAAACAACCTAACGTTGTTTATGAAATTAAATGTTTAAATTGTAATTAATAATAATAATAATGTAATTTATTGGCCCCAAAAGAAAAACGACCAAAAGGTTTTGATCAGCTCCCCCAGAGGAGTACGCTGTTCTACCTCCAAAACCTTTAGCAACAAAGAATTTACAAAAAAAAACATACATGTGAGAAAGGCAAAATTTTACATCTAAATTATCCCACGAGTTAAAGTAATGAAATAAATATATTCTAATGTACGTAGAAATACGAAATATGATGCAAGTATTCTATCAACAACAAATGTAAAATACATAGCTAATAAATAATTTCAATTTTGGCTTAAAAAATTACGGCGCATTTTAATAGGCATAATGTACGTAACAATATACAGCATAAATATAAAGCAAAAACAAGACACTTAAAGCATAAAGCAGCACATCTCCTTAACATAAATTGTAAGTGTTGATCACGAAAAGTATCGCAACATCTGACGCTTGAACGACAAAATACTACCAGATTTAAAATTATGAGGAATGTTATTGTATATTTTAACTATATTATACGAAAAAGATCTAGAAATTTTGTTATAAAGATAAGACGGTGTTTTACTTTCAATAATTTTACCGCAGAATGCAATTGACGTCGATTGAATATACTGAACCAGTTAGCCCTTGTAAGTAAATGCGAGGTATGGTCTCTTCGTCTTAGACCAAAAATGAAACGTAAGCATGAATTTTGAACCCTCTGAATTTTAGCTACATCAATGCTATCTAAACATGGACCATAGACCACATCGCAAAAGTTAAACTGTGAAGATATCAATAAGGAATTGCATAACATTAACCTATCATTAGTGTTTAAAAACTCTTTGCTATTATAAAGCATTTTTAATTTACTAAAGGATCTTTGAACTAATTTGCTTATAGACTTTTGAATCTAAGATTAACATCAATATGGAGACCCAAGTTTCTAGCACAATCAGTGATTACTAGTGGTATATCCTTAATACATAAATTGATCCGATTTAGAATTCAAATGCGTGCTTTATTTCTACCAAAAACGAGCGCGCAAGATTTATTAGGATTAATTGCTAGACAATGGTCTGACGAAGTATTGAAAATGCGAAGCAAGTCCGAATTAATTTGTGCAACCGCTTCATTCACATTATTTACATTCAAATTATGTAGAAGTTGTGAATCATCAGCGTATAAATAACATTTGCAAAACTCTAAGTTATTAAACAAAAAACTAGTATATATTGAAAATAACAATGGGCCTAGAATACTACCCTCAGGGATTCCTGTTGTAAGCTCTTGAGTAGTCGACATATTGCCTTTGTAGATAACTTTTTGAAATCTGTTCATTAGATAAAAATTGAAACAGTAACTGCTAAGGCCAATGTATGATTAACCAAAGACGTTCGTGTTTTGAGACGTTTCGCTCTTTTGAAAGCTTTATCTCGCAAAGTAATGAGAAATCTAATATTATCGGTCAGCCACGGAGCTCTAACTGTATTGAATTTAAGTGTTATATATGGAGCGTGTCTATCAAAAAGATCTATAATATTTGCATTAAAGAAAAACAAAATTTCATTTATGTCATTAAAAGCATATAAGCGATGCCACGGAATTCACTGTAAATCTGCAAGAAAATCATCATATTTGGTAAGAATCTCCATTGGATGTTAGCAACCAGTCCGTAATAAAGTAGTAAAAAGGATGTGTCTTAGGTTACTAAAAAAGCCAAAAATTTTTGGAAGCGATCTTGTATTAGGACATATGTTTCGGCCTCAGTAGACGGCCATCTTCAGCAAAGACGTAATCAACACTAATAAACAACAAAGTTGCATAGTCAAAATACAAATACAAACATGTTAAAAACTTTTTTTTTTTTTAAATTTTGTAAACGGGGACACCACAAAAGAGAGTCCCGGAAGGGAAGAAAAGTGAATTCACGTCTGGAAACGTGCAAAGCGAAACATGGCGGACTTAACTTAAAAAATTGTACAGTTTTTAACATGTTTGTATTTGTATTTTGACTATGCAACTTTGTTGTTTATTAGTGTTGATTACGTCTTTGCTGAAGATGGCCGTCTACTGAGGCCGAAACATATGTCCTAATACAAGATCGCTTCCAAAAATTTTTGGCTTTTTTAGTAACCTAAGACACATCCTTTTTACTACTTTATTAAATCATCATATTGTAAATTATAAAAATCTCTAAAGGTATGCGTCACGGATGTATTCCTAATGTTCAAATTCCAAATGTTCCTAATTCCAAATGTCGCATGTGTTAAAAAATGATCCGAAAATTCAAACAGATCATGAACTCCCAAATGAACTGCATTTGTTGAATTGCTTACTATTACAAGATCTAATAAACTTAAATTAGAAGTGTTGACTCTAATGAGTTCGCTTATAATTTGTTTTAATCCTATGGAATCAAATAAATTCTGCATTTTTTGGTTAGAAACGCTGTGACCATCTAATAAATTAATAATCAAATCACCTACACAAATGATTTCTGTGGAAGTTATGACCAAATCGGATAAAAATTCTTCCAATGAAGTTAAAAATAATTGAAGATTTGTATTCGGTGGTCTGTAAATAACCCCGAAAGTTATATTGATACTAGCAACGTTAATCGTGATAAACAGTTTTTCATAACTCTCATTAAAGTATGTGCGCAGTATAGAAAAAGCATAATTATTTCTTACAAAAATACCTACTCCGCTTCCCCGTCTACCATCCTCTCTATCCGTTCTGACAAGATGATAACCATCAATAGAGACGATGTTATTATCTTTACAGTTGGTTCTTGTCCGATGAAATTTGTATCACAAAATCTTCTAAGCGGACACTAAATCGCGCAACTATACACTTTATGTTATTATCAATTGCAGGAGTCAGCCAAGTTTCCGATATTGCAACATGTTATATTGGAGAGACAAGCCAAAGTTAAAAAAAAACGTCTAGACCAACATAAATATCATATCCAAAAAAATAATCAAAATCATTCAATGCTTGTAGAACAATCACATTTTGATATTGAAAATATTAATATTTTATACTGTAAGTCTAATATTTTCAAAAGACGCTTTATAGAAATGTGTAAAATAAAAATGTCATCCAATTCTATTAATAAACGTACAGATTTTGCAAAATTAAACATGTATTTTGTAGTTTTCTAGATTCTTTAAATAGGATATAGATCTATCAATTTTTAACATTTATTAAAATAAAGTATTATATTATGTTTAAAATTAATTTTTAGACTTTATAAAAAAAAGATCAATTACTTTTTCAGTTTCTATTAACAACCTTGTTTATTTTGACAATCTTGTTTATATTTTTCTCATTTCTGAAGAAGCTATCAAACGATAGCGAAACGTAAAGTGTTAGTGCACGTAATTAGTGTCCGTTTAAAAAATTTTGTGATATAAAAAGTTTATAATAAAAGTTTATTTGCAAATATACAATACAGGCAAGTCAAACGACAGTAATTTGATTAATTAAATTCACTTACGTAGAATAAACACTGAATATTAGTGAAATACTCACTAATAATACCATGAGTAGTCAAAGTTTTGTCGAATATTTTTGTGGTGCTCTTACGAATGTCTCTCACGCTTGCATTTGAATACTACGAGTGCCCAGCACGAGTAGTATTCGCAAGCGTGAGAAACATGGAGCAAAACACTTTCATTGTGATGCCTGTTCAAAATTATTTATTACTGACATAAAAAGCAGGTATTGTAAATTTCATAACATTAAATAATTTAAGTAAAGTTTTAGTTTATTTTAATTTTGTGTAAACGAAGTTTTACTAATTCACTTCATAACCTAAAAGTTTCAAGTTTCAAGTGTTGACAATGACATTTCTTAGATAGTAGAATACACATTCAGGAGGTGGAATATCCAAAGCAATATTCAATGCTTACTTTGATGTTAGAATCATTTATAGAAGCCCTGTGCCTGCGGTAAAATGTGAAAATTAGAAACACATTGAAATTTAAATTCATTTTGTAAAGTTGCCTATGGATCGCATTTTTAATCGATAACATGGAGATTGTATATGTTGTTCCTAGACAACTTTAAAACACGGCGTGCTTTAATCGCCCTTTTTCGCACGCTTTTTAGTTTTAAAAACAGAGATTTTGATGCAGGTATAATAAAATAGTATTATATGCAACAAGTTTTATAAACGGCATTTTAGTCACGAGTTTTAATTAGGCCCGAGCGAAGCGTAGCGGAGCGAGTATTTAATAAACGAGTGTCTAGAGAAGTTCATAAATCGAATTGCATACTATACTTTGTCTACGACCAACACAAAAATACTAAAATTCGGAAATTTTGCCGTGACGCCGTGACTAAAATGCACAAACTCACACTGAGAAAAATGTATATTAAAAACCGCGTTGTAAAAAAAAATTCATTAATAATAAACTAAATTGTTTTAAAAGTAGCAAAATTGTTTAAGTAAAGCAAGTAAATTTTTCTCTTAAAAGAAATGACAATGCGATTTTATTACATTAAGCATATGATTTTGTAACATTTATGAGTTCGGCCTGCAGATATGATGTTTAGAACATAAAATTTGTAGGTCAAGCGATCGAAAGATGTCACTACTTAAATTGTTCATTACTTTCACATCGCAATGGCGAATAACCTAGGACAAATCGGTTTGCTTTGCAGTGGGGTTCTCGAGCTACGGTTCTGCTGATGAAGGCCCAATTAGGTCTGAAGCAGCTGTACAGAGCATGCTCGAGGAATCCGCTGTAATCAAAACCGATTTGGACAATTTTTTTTAAGTGAAATTTGTAATTTAATATACGTTTTTTTCTTAAATCGAGTGCAGCTGCAAAGGTTGGTGATCGTGTGAATCCCGTAGCTTCTTATCTGTGTGCGTAGATATAAATGTTAAAATATAAATATATTAAACGATATTATATTTTATATTTTAGCCATTTTATAATATCCTTTTTTTAAATTTAAATATATAACAGTTAATATAAATATGTTTTTAAGTTAATAAAATGATTTTGCTGTCACATACAGGCTGTTACAAATTCGAGGCTCACCATTGAGATCTCGGAAACGGTAAGAGATACGAAGTCGGTTAAATTGGGGCAAAGTTGCGTATTTTGATGCTGAATAATAATCCGTTCTGAAAAATCTTCTACGTTTTGTAGTTTTTGAAATATTTCAAAAAAATCAGAAAACGTAATTTTCTTTTTTATTTTTTCCTGAAGTTATTACTGCAGGGATCATAACAAAATTAATACATTCTTCAGGCACTTTTTTAAGCTCTTTATGATGATATCATTAGATTTTACTTAAAACGTTTCGTCTTGTTCTGACCATCATCAACTTCATTTTTTCTTATGGGCGCTACATTGGATTTTAATACCATTGAAAAGATATATTTTTTCTGATGCTTTCCCATGTATCACACATCCCTATTTAATAATCTGAAACAGCTGGAAATGCAAGAGATTGTTGTAAATAACACTGCAAAGAAAAACATGGTATGCAGTGAAAACAAAAACCAAAAAAGTTTGATATACCTTCGGAGTTTTATTTCGTGCATCACAAGAGCTGATTTTAGTAAAATTTTTAGATCTAAAAATGAATGTTTTTGAATCCAAGAATGACGTAAATTTAAAAATTTATTGTGGTCTTAACAACAACAATTCAGTAACAACGAGCGAAATTTCCTTCCAACAATATCCAGAAAGACAACTACAAAACAATAGTTGATTAGATTTGTAATTAAATTATACATTATTATTATTAAAGCAAGAAAATATCAAATTAAATTATGTATGTCTTTAGAAAACTCGTATCTTAAAAGATATTACTGCTCGAGGAAACATTCTTTCTTGTAGTTTCATAATTTTATACATTTTATAAGTAACTATTTTTATGTAATCTATCTGGCCATGAAAACAATGACAAATGACAACGATTTTGAAACGTCAAGTACAAACTACCTCTACTAATAATTCTTCGTTCTCATCATCATTAAGGCGATCTCGATACGTCCTTCGAGCTTTACGAAAATATCCATAAAGTGCAATGTTTCTATCTAACTTAATAACATTGTTCTGTGTGGATGGCATCTTTCTGGGTATTATTGGAAGTAAATTTCTCTTGCTATTACTAAATTGTTGTTAGCAAAATACATTTTTAAATTTATAAGAATGAGAGATTTTTAAAGATATAATTTCTTGTGATACTTTCTTGCTTTAATCATAAAAATGTATAATTTAATTACGAAACTAATTAAATACTGCGTCATCGTCATTGTTGGAAGTAAATTTCTCTTGCTATTACTAAATTGTTGTTGTTAGCACAATACGTTTTAAAAATGTACGTCTTTCTTGGATTCACATCATTCATTTTTGTATCTAAAAATTTTTCAAAAATCTACTTTTGTGACAGACGAAATAAAACTCCGAAAGTATATCAAACTTTTTTGGTTTTTGTTTTCACTGCATACCATGTTTTTCTTTGCAGTGTTATTTTTCAACAATTTCTTGCATTTCCAACTGTTTCAAATTATTAAATAGGGATGTGTGATACATGGAAAAGCATCAGAAAAAATAGATCTATTCAATGGTATTAAAATCGAATGTAGCGCCCATAAGAAAAAATGAAGTTGATGATGGTCAGAACGAGACGAAACGTTTTAAGTAAAATCTAATGATATCATCATAAAGAGCTTAAAAAAGTGCCTGTAGAATGTATTAATTTTGTTATGATCCCTGCAGTAATAACTTCAGGAAAAAATAAAAAAGAAAATTACGTTTTCTTGTTTTTTTGAAATATTTCAAAAACTACAAAACGTAGAAGATTTTTCAGAACGGATTATTGTTCAGCACCAAAATACGCAACTTTGCCCCAATTTAACCGACTTCGCATCTCTTACCGTTTCCGAGATCCCAATGGTGAGCCTCGAATTTGTAACAGCCTGTATAGTAATATAAATTTTTGTAAAAATTACTATATTTATATTTACTTTTACAACGTAATTCTCTGCGTGCACAGCTGGTCAATGTGTATTTAAAAGATCACTTAGCAACGTGGAAACATATACGATAATTTGTATGTTTTAAAGATGGGAGTAGAAAAAAGGAATTAAAAATCATATTGATCCAAAATAAAAAGATTTCAGCAGTATTATTGACAAATAATCAAATATAAAACAATTAATTGGTCATCATTTATAGATAAATAATAATATTAATTAAAAACGATTAATGTCACTTCGACACTTTCGAAGTAGGCTTCGTCACAGTCAGGTAATAGTTATTTGTATACCTTAGTATACGAAATGTATATCTTAGCCGCGAAATCATTCTTTAACGTACCGAGAGAAAAATTGTTGTCGAGGCCGCTTACGTTAGACGATTTCGCGGGGATGTTGTACACAACATTTTTTGGCAACCTTATAAAATCTTCAATTTTTGAAATTAAAAAACCCATAAAAACCCATATTTTTAATTTTCATCGTAAATAGAATGACGGCTTTCATGTTCACATAGAAATGAGACAAATTTTGTCAATTCGATGTTTGGAAATGTGCCCTTTAGTTTAACAGTAAAATTACTTTCCTTATTAATCTAACTGTAATAGAATAATATTGCTGACGATGATGAATAGAAATGACGGGTAACTTTTTATTTGGGGCATAAATTGCAAACAACGGCTTGTGCTCTACTTGAAGCTCAAGGGGATGGTCAGGTATTGATGAAACTTCCTAATTCCAATCACCATTGCAGAATTGTTATAACTTGGAAGCTGTTGATGTAGAACAGTTATCTGACTTGTTTTCGTCAAAGATTACGTTATTGTTTCGAGTTTAATATAAATAGTGGACATGAACAGTAAAAAAGAAACTTCTAGTAAAAAGAATAACGAAGTCAGGACATATATCCTGCAAGAAATATTTCTTGCATAACCCGGAGAAAATTAAGCAAAAGCAAATTTAGGTCAAGTGCGCGTTTGGATAGCCACAGATTTAAGTTTTAAAAATAAAAATGTAGTACTGCAACATCGCTACAAGATTGTCTAAGACTATTTCTAATATAATTTGTGAGAGTCATTTTATATAAAACCCGGAAATGTCACAGTTTAGAGTTCCTAGAAGCTTAAACTTACCTCTCTAATCTGCCCCATCGTATAATAAACGAAACCTCTTCTTTTGCTCCTATAATGCAGTGTCAAGCCCTGTCTCGTTTCGTTTTCGCAGATGAAACTTGGTGCCCTCATTCTAGGATATGAAAATTTTAAGTACTCGTGCAGATTATCTAGGCCATTCAAGAAGTCCCTCATATGCCTGCCGAGAACTGATAACACTCTATCGTAGCCGTACTGACTGACGAAACTAATGAAGAATACACCCATTTGATCGAAGAATTCACGTTCCGTAACTTTCAGTATCTGTAATTATTACAGAATTTTAAAACTCCCAAAGTATTTTGAAATATTTTTATGCTTTCTTGCATATTTTCAGCTTCATAATTTAAACAATAATAAATAATAATTTAAACAAATTTGGTAAATAGAAATATCTATACACCTGTATGGCCTTCTTGGCTAATCTAGGGATGAGCGTCTCTGGATAAACTTGATGGGTACTGAAACTGGGTTGATCCACGTTCGCCGCTCTCCTGATTTCTTCCCATTTATCTTCTCCATATATCTGCTTGATGTATTCCGACATGTTTTCCAATATCAGGCCGTACATGTTGGCTCGCCGCTCCCTGGAACAAACGAAACCGTTTAACCTTAGTTAATTAAATTAATGGAGGCGCAACGCACCGTGAAGCCAATTTTTTATTTATTTGTCTGAATAGGAAGATATTATCATCAGAGGATAATTTAAGTGAGCAATACACATATACAATAAATTGCGCTTTTATTGTAATCCTTCGGTAAAATATATGTACAATAGAAAAATCATTATATCAATTAAAAAAATTATGTGAAATAAATTACTTTGCTAAAAAATAACTTTGAGGAATTAGCAATGTAAAAAAATAACATTAGAAAAAATATTTGAGCATATCAAAATTTGAATGTTCCTTTTATAATGTATTTGTGCACTTAAATAAATAAATTAGAAACACATTCATAACCTCTATAAAAATATATCGAAAAACATAAAAAATATTTGATCATTTGAAAAATTTTGTTCCCAATATTTTAATTTAATAAATGACCATGTAACTAAAATAAGCATTAATATTTTTTTAAATTATAAAATAATGAAAGCGGAGAAATTATTAAGGGCCATAAAATTAAAGTCACATTCAGATGTGTAAACAAATGTGTTTTCATATTTGTTTCGACATCTGAAAGTGACCTGAAATTTAAAGTCTCCTTTAAATTCGATTATGAAACTGGCCCTAAATGCCTAAAGCCTTTTAGGCTGCCTAAATTCTTTTCGGCTGCATAAAAGTGTGCATATTTCTTGGACATTAACTGCCTATTTGCTTAATTAATTAATTTTAAGTGCCTAAAAATTCGGGCTTCGGTCATCACAATTTATGCACCCAAAATGGTGACCTTAACTTTGAACATTTCTTATTGCGACGATTCCTTACTTCTCGGTGCCAACCCGTCTCGTGCGTCACAGCCGACGCGCCTTAGGCCAGAAACTTCTGTAGACAGCCTAGAGAATTTCGGCGGCGGAATAAACACCAGACACTCTGGAACCGCGGAGAAGCTTCGCGTCGATCAGCCCGGGTTGTACAGGGTGAGTTATTAAGCGCCCTTTCTTCCATAGCTCATTTATAGAACGATATAGAATTTTTTTCTTTCACAAGGACATTCTACCTATTGAGCACTATATCCTAAAATTATTTTGGTACATACAGAGTGTTACGTAAAGTAATGGCAGCATGTAGCAGGATTTTTTTAAATGGAATACCCTGTGTATGTTCCTATAGGAAGACATAACACTCGATCCTCTAAACAGTAGCGCATAAAATATTTATATTTAAGTAACCAACTAAGAGTAAATTAATATTTTATTGAAAACGGTCTGATTTTCAACTTTTTACATTTTTACTCTGAAATCAATATTAAAAAGTTATTTAATGTACCGTATTTTAATTTCTTTAAGACAACGTCATAAAACAGATGGATAATATCAAATTTATAATTGATTACAGACTCTTACTACATTGTAATAATCGTATTTTTGTTATAATACAATTCTTTTACTTTGTTTTAATTAAGAATGCTTTAAAATTGATTCGATGTAATTCCTAAGCTTCAGTTGTCTTCATTAACATTTGATTTAATAAAATCTGAATACTTGAACAAAAGAAATTCACCGATTTTCATTTATTTGTTAGATTATTAATTTATTATTTGTATATTTTTTTTTGAAGTACAACAATTTTTACATTAAGGTAATTATTTGCAAACACTGATGTTTTCTTTTGTTGTAAACCACATCGAATCAATTTTAAGACGTTAATTACAACGAGGTGAAAGAACTGTATTACAATAAAAATACGATGATTATAATGTAATAAGAGTTTGTAACCAATTGTAAACTTGATATTATCCATCTGTTTTATGAAATAGAGGACGCTGTCTTAAACAAATTAAAATACGGTACGTTAAATGACTTTTTAATATTGATTTTAGAGTAAAAATGTAAAAAAAATCTTGTAGCAAAAATACTGTAAGGATTAGATGCAGAAAACCTATAACAGAATTGAAGAGGAACATGAACACTATCTATTCGTGAAAAGAGATAGGGGGGTTGCATTTAAAAAAATTGAATAACGGCAATTTGAAAATCTGACAATTACACAGGCTTGAACACTTAAAAAAACAAATGAAACTAAATCAGTTTATATCTGGGTTATTCCCTATACTTTACTTTATAACACTACCTATTTTTATTTCCGTACGACAAACGATAGTTTACAGTTAGTATTTTAAGTTGAAAATCAGACCGTTTTCAATATAATATTAATTTACTCTTAATTGGTTAAATAAATATAAATATTTTATGTGCTGCTGTTTAGAGGATCGAGTGTTATATCTTTCTATAGGAAAATACACAGGGTATTCCATTAAAAAAAATCCCAATGCATGCTCCCATTACTTTATGTAACACTCTGTACGTATCAAAATAATTTTAGGTTATAGTGCTCAATAGGTAGAATGTCCTTGTAAAAGAAAAAAATTCTATCTCGTTCTATAAATGAGCTATGGAAGAAAGGGCGCTTAATAACTCACCCTGTATAAAAAGCAAGCCGACCGGGAATGAGCCAGTTTCGCATTAAAGTTCGCGTTAGACTTTTGCTCTGCTATTAAAGTAAATTAGAATTAAGCTTGTAAATAAATTAGTGTATAGTGTGAGTTTATAAATAAATTAGTTAGTTTATTACACTTAGTGTTTAGTTTTAAAATAAAAATTAATAGAACTCTTAAAATCGCAACAGTGGTGTCAGATTTGAGGCTCGTGGAAATAAACAAAAAATTAAATTATACTTCAGTGTTCAGTTCTCGATATCACTCTGTATAAAACGTAGTCCGCTGTTAAGGACGTTCAAGCCACCGTATCAACGCCCACTGAATAATAGGCCTGCTCAAAGGTGTGGGAGAATACCCCGAGAACTTGAGACAATGCCGCGCGCGCCGCGCCGTTAACTGACATATTATTTATCTAATGCCGAATGTGTAATGCGGAGTCAGAATTGACCATAAATTTATTATTGTAAAATTTAATATTTCATAAAACTAATTCCAACATGTTAAAATATATACAATGCCCGTGTGTGGAATATAATTATGTAAACTCACGAGCACGAGTTTAAAAATAATGTACTTAATTATTTTTGTTGTTTCTAATATCTTTAAATTAAAAAAAAAAATAATTCATTTGAAACTATTGGAAATATGAACGATATAGCAGAGTTAACTGAACTACATACAATACATAATAGTTCTAACTACTATTGTCCAGGAGTCGCAGCGAGGACTACTATAATTCTTAAAAAAAGGAAATTTTTAATAATGTTAAAAAATAAGTTCTCTTAATAATTAAATACTTTTGCATTATAATTAAAAAAAAATCTTTTTTTTTGTTTATCTTTCTTACTTGAGATTCACAGAAGCAAAATGGTAGGGTATGTAAAACAATATCCGAAAGTACGTTAATGTTATTTTTGGTGATAATTTATCTACACACTAAGTTGTATGAAAAAATAAGAAATAAATGAAAATATTTAGAAAGAAAACGCAGATCTAAGAAACAAATTTTATTTACTACATAATTACCTATAAATAAACAATAACATTACAAAAACAAAACTTACTTGCTGATGTTTGTATATTTTCTTTATCACTTGAGGAACTTTTCTCTTGCTGACGTTTGCACATTTTCTTTATCACTTGAGTAACTTTTTTCTCCAATGCTTGAGAAGCTAAAATCAAAAATTATTGAAAAGTAGTTTCCCTACAGAATCACTCGTTCAGATTGAAAGAGGAACGTCTTTATACGAATGTTTGTGAAGTCAAACTTACGATTTATTACTTGGCTTGAAAATTTTAATGTGCTTCAGACGGAAAAAATCAAAGATACAAACTGATGCACATAATCAGTTTGTTGTCAGGGTTTCAATTTACGTTGTTTATTTTCTAAATGGTCGCGTTCAGGCAGAAAAGATGTTTGCAGCGTTACAGCACAGCATAAAGTTGTAGCTTGTAGCGCTCTAAATTACCTGTACTGGCTTTCTGTCATAGGGGTTATAAATTCATTACGCTGTAATGTAGCATATACAGACCATGCTTGATTATTGCGGCCGCTTGAAGAAAGCGCTGCAGGCAATGACTCGATCAGGTTTACACTTTACTAAAGCACTGTAGCACTGCGGCTACCTGAACATAACTCTAAGTAAATATAAAATAAACAACGTGCGTCGAAACCCTGACAACAAACTGATGGCGTTCATGTATTCTTTCGTTTGTTGTGCTTCATTTAATTCCATGTGTTGCTCTTACCTTCCATTTCAAGTGAATGTCCTGATTTCGATGCAGTTTCTTCAAATACTGTTGGAACAGCATGTGAGTGAATACGATTTTGCCAAATATTAATAAACATTTATGTTTTCCACATACATAAGCTGTATTTGTAAGTTTTGACAAATCTCTATTTAAAAGATCTTCTCGTTTACAACTATAAATCCATTTCAAGGCTCTGTATGTACAATAATACATTATTATATTAAATTAGTTTAAATATACAGCAGTTAATACTTACCGATCTTTATCTTTTGGAAAGGAAAAAGAAGCTGTAACCTTGGTTTAGCACAATAACGTGAAGCCGATGTTCTTTTCTTTTTTGTTTTTACTATGTTTACAAAAGAGACAATTTAATAACAAACAGCAATAATCTTAGAAACCCTTAACCAACGCTCATAACCTCAAATCAAAATATAAACAACAGCTTTAGAACATGGCTGATCCGAGTTTGCGCACGAAAACTAAGACAAGCTATTGTCCCTTCTGTTATTCTGTGCCACAGGCGCTGCGCCATTGACTCATTCGTTGTTTTGGTGTCGAAGTCGCCGGTTGACTCACGCAGCGATTTTTTCGTAAGTAGATTAAAAACTTTTTTAGCATGGGGAAATCTAGGAAAAGGGAACATTCACCCAAAATATCTAAAAAGGAATTATTAAAACGACTCAGAAAACGACGCCCGCCATTCTAGATCGAGGTCTCGTTCTAGATTTTCAGCCTCCCCCGCGAGAAGCTGTGAAAGCCGTTATCAAAATAACACAGAGGCCCGCACTCACGGGGCTAGTTTTTCTTCTTCATCGCGGCAGTATATGGCGGAGGAGAGGCGCGAGGGCCATTTATCGCGTGTAATGGACTCACCTAGAGAATGTAGCGAAGGTCGAGACCTGCGTGGTCCGAATTCGCACTTACCTGTTGACTTGGAACAAGACGGCCAAATTCTGCGCGATTTGGAGTCAAACGATAACCAAGACTCGGTCGAAAACGTCAACATTAGCTCTCCGGTGTTATCGATTCACAACGAGATCGAATTACCCGAAGATGTTTTAAATATTTTGGGTGATGACCCCCAAAAACCTAAAAATAATTCCTTTTCTTTACATCCACAAATGGTAAATAGATGGTCTCACATAATTCAGAATGGTTTAGACAAGGAGGAAAAGCGTCGTTTTTTAGAAAAATATATATGTCCCGATAATTGTAAAATTCTGACGGCCCCTCCTATTAATCCCGAAATAAGATCCGTTATGACTGTTCCACATATTTCGAGAGACACAACCCATTACCACTATCAAGAACAGTTGGGAAGTGGATTATCGGCCTTAGGGGTCACGTTAAATACAATTTTCGAAGCAGGTGAAAATATTCCAAAAATATTGTAACAAAAGAAAAATTATTAACAAGTATTGTTGATTCAAGCCGCATCTTGTGCAATCTTTTCAACAATATTTCTTATGTGAGACGCTCTTTGGTTTCTCCAATGCTAAGTAAACCTGTAGCTGAAATTGTAAGCAAGACACCCCCAGAAGCTCTATTTGCAGCCGATTTAAATGAAAAAATAAAAGCAGCAAAGCAGCTCGAGAAAATAGGGAATGACTTACGTCCCACTAATCATTTACCATCTACTAGCTTTCCAAGAAGAAGGGGGGCAATCACTAGCCGGTCGGCCTACATCAGGCCGGCTCAACCCGTCAAAACCGGACAATTTCCTACAGGCAATTCTTTAAACAGAAAACGCCCGACTCACTATCAGGGGGAAGTGAAGTCTCGCAGGGGCAGCTATCCCTCGAAGACGGACAAGAAATACTACCGCAACAGGAACTACCATTAGGGGTGAGTATTACCTGCTTAGCCGGTAGGCTTAGCCTTTTTTATCAAGAATGGAAAAAGTTATCTCATAATCCTACTATCTTATCCTGGGTAAAGGGTTACAAAATACCTCTTCGTAAAAGACCCATTCAAAAAACTGTTCCTAGAGATATAAGACTATCTGGAAAGGAACATGAATATATGGCTCTGGCGATCCAAGAGTTGAAAGACCTGGGTGCAATCGAGCACGGCACCCCTCGTCCAGAGCAGTACATCTCAAATAAATTTATTATTAATAAACCAAATGAAATCTTATTTTTTAGCCCACATTGATCTTAAAGACGCCTATTATTTAATCCCTATTCATAAGGATTCCAGGAAATACTTACGATTCACTTATGAATCAAAACTGTGGGAATTTACGTGCTTACCATTTGGGTTATCATCAGCCCCTTTTTGTTACACTAAACTTTTAAAAGCAATTGTCTCTCATTTACGAGAAAGAGGCATTATATCGGTCAATTACTTGGATGATTTTTTAATATTGGGAGAGTCCTACGAAGTCTGTTCTAAAAATGTTTCTTACACTACAAATCTTTTGACTTCCCTGGGCTTTGTTATTAATTACAAAAAGAGTAATTTAATTCCTGCCAAACGAATACAATTTTTAGGTTTTATTTATGATAGTGAGTCT
This sequence comes from Dorcus hopei, assembly GCA_033060865.1. Lineage (NCBI taxonomy): Eukaryota > Metazoa > Arthropoda > Insecta > Coleoptera > Lucanidae > Dorcus > Dorcus hopei. The sequence continues at coordinate 2,768,917 of CM065419.1, forward strand.
CTCTCGGTGGAATTACCGCAAGAGAAGAAATGCTCTATTAAAAAATGGGCAAGTTTTCTCCGGGGCAAGAAGAAATGCTCAATTAGATTTTTCGCCAAATTTATTGGTACACTTATTTCGGCTTGTCCTGCAGTTAAATATGGATGGCTCTACACAAAGAGCTTTGAGAGGGCTAAGTGTCTAGCACTTAATGCAAGTAACTTTAATTATAATGCTGAAATGGTCTTACCATCTTTTATTGGGGAGGATCTACTTTGGTGGGAGACATCCATATCTTCTGCTAAACACTATTTATGCATAAATGATTATAAGCTTACAATTTATACTGACGCATGTATCACAGGTTGGGGAGCATGTTGTCAAGGAGAAAACACTCATGGTTTTTGGTCACCCTTATTCAGAAACAACATATCAACTTTTTAGAACTAAAAGCAATCGGCAACGGACTCAAGTGCTTCGCATCACACGTTCAGGATTGCAATATTTTATTAAGATGTGACAATACTACCGCGGTGTCATATATCAACAGGATGGGTAGTATTAAGTATCCTTCCTTATATACAGTAAGTAAAGAAATATGGCAGTGGTGTGATAGGAAGAATATTTGGATATTCGCTTCCTATATAACATCGAAAGACAATTGGCAGGCAGACAGAGAATCTCGGACTCTCAAAGAGGAAACAGAATGGTCTTTGTCTACCAACCATTTTTTAACTATAACCAAATACCTAGGTCTTCCAGAGGTGGATCTGTTTGCCTCAAATATCAACACAAAATGTACTAAATACTTTTCTTGGGTCAAAGATCCCAATTCCATTGGGGTAGATGCTTTTACCTTCTCATGGAAAAAACTAAATTTTTATGCTTTCCCTCCCTTTGCTCTAATACTACGAGTATTAGAAAAGATCATCCAGGATAAGGCAGAAGGACTGGTGGTAGTACCCTTGTGGCCTACACAGCCATGGTACCCCGTCTTTAAGAGACTTGCAATCTCTCAGTGGGTGTCCTTGGGCCCAGATCCTAATTTATTGTCTTCTCCTTTCAGGAATCGTCACCCGCTGGAAAAATCGCTTACCCTGGTGGCCGCCAGATTATCAGCCAAGCCTTTATGAGAAAAGGCGTACCAGAAGATGCTATTAACACCTTGTTAGCATCTATTTCAACGGCTACACTCAAGCAATATGAAGTCACTTATAAGCGTTGGTGGGAATTTTGTTTACAAAACAATTTCGATAAGTTCGAAGCTAGCCCCCTTCAGGTTATTCTTTTCCTGAATGGTCTTCTGCAAAAAGGAAAATTAAACTACGGTTCAGCTAACTCTTACAGGTCAGCTTTATCACTGATCCTTTCCGGAAATCTGAGAAGCAATCCAATCCTAAAAAGATTTTTAAAGGGAATTTTTCGGCTTAAGCCACCCAAATCTAGGTATGATTCAACCTGGAACCCCCAAATTGTATTGAAATACATTATTAACTTTGTAACGGGTCGGTTCGGTCGGAACGGGTCAACTCGCCGGTGTTCAGGTTCGTATATTGAGAAGACGTGATTGTGATGTAACTCAAACTTTATTCCAATCTTAAATACTAAATATTTATGTACATATTTACAAATCTACATATTGTTACATAACAATCTGGGTTCGGTTTATGTGTGATACTTTGACGGAAACGGGAATAGCAGACAAGACGCTTGTCTCGGATTATGCAAGACACTTGCACTTTGGACAGACAAGACACTTGTCTCGGGTTATGCAAGACACTTGCACTCTGGACAGGGGGTAGACAAGACACTTGTCACGGATTATGCAAGACACTTGCACTCTGGACAGGGGAGCAGACAAGACACTTGTCTCGGATTATGCAAGACACTTGCACTCTGGTTAGGGGAGTAGACAAGACACTTGTCTCGGATTATGCAAGACACTTGTCTCGGATTATGCAAGACACTTGCACTCTGGTTAGGGGAGTAGACAAGACACTTGTCTCGGATTATGCAAGACACTTGCACTCTGGTTAGGGGAGTAGACAAGACACTTGTCTCGGATTATGCAAGACACTTGCACTCTGGTTAGGGGAGTAGACAAGACACTTGCACGGAAAAACGGGAGGATTAGATAAGACGCTTATCTCAGGTAAATTATGCAAGACGCTTGCATTGAAAGACGGGATTGTTAGCAAGACTCCTGCTAAAGGTCGATCCAAGACGCTTAGACCGGATTCAGCTGAAGGAATTCAACTGAATGCCTCGTTTGAGCCGCGCGGTCACTTTTATATCATTCGGTGAGTAGTGGGAGCAACGCCCCACTTCTCAATCCCCGAGTAAATGCCCCCTCCTGAACTGAAACTTTATTCTTAACATACAAAGTAAAGAGGAAATAAAAACTACTTCGTTACACCCCCCTCCTTCTTTGGAAGGGAGAGATTCCGTGCGGAGCGTAGCTGTCCATCCTTGTCAAACCTCAGATGCCACCTTTCCTTTTCCAAACGGATTTTATATTCCCGGTATTTTATGATCGCTTTTACCGGAATCTCGACTCTTCGTCCTGTAGGCAATTGGATTTTTGCCGTGAGCTCTGACGTCCCTCCTGCTTTGGAATGGGGAACTTGCGGTGCCCGTACGGTGTCGGTTGATGATGGCCCGGGACGAACCTCTGGTTGAGCCGGGCGATCTTGTATTCGGGTTGGCTCCGTGGTCTATTTCTTGCGCTTTACAGCTTCCCGCAATGCTGTAGAAAATAATCGGGTCGGTCCCCCTTCCCTGCGGCGGGCCTTCCTTGGTGGACTTGGAGGGATATCCAAGACAATTATCCTTTGTTTTTTAGTCTCCGTCTTTTTGGTTGTGGGAACGGGACGCGGGCGTGTTGGTTTCCTTTCGCAGACTTCCCGTGGTTTCAGGTAGCAGCAACTGGGCTCTGCTGGGTTATATGCTGGTACCTTGCTCTAGTCTGCTGCAGAATCGGCTGCCTTCAGGATTTCGTCCAGTTCCTGTACCCAGTCTTCCATTTTCTCTCGTGGTGTCACTCCTTGTTGAAAGAATTAAAAGGACTGAACTCGGGACTGAAAGTGTCGGTTTATATAGGCACGAGAAGAGGTTTTTTGTGGATGTTTATTGTGGGAGGGATGGCTTGATATTTTGGATGTGTACATGCCGAACCCAACGACCGTTTTTGTCTCTCAGGTCAAAGATCACGGGCGAAATAATTTTACCAATAGTAAAAGGACCGGAAAACTTCGGTGCGAGTTTGGCGTTTATCTGGGCTTTTTTATCGGACAAAATGTGTTCTTTCTTCCAGACTAGGTCCCCAACATTAGGTTTCCAGTTGCGTCGGCGGAGATTATAGTGTTTTTCTTGGCGTTGAAAAGCTTTCGCAAGGTTTACCCTAACCAATTCACAGGCATGTAACAGATCACGGTATCTTTGTTCCGGTTTTCGGGTATCTCTCGTTCGATTGTTTTCCCTGGGCATTTGTGGTTCTCGTCCGCTGTTCAAATACGCCGGGGTGTAGCCGATTGCGTCATAACGAGCGGTATTATAGGCGAAACGGAATTCACATATATTTTCATCCCAACGGCGCTGATTTTTCTTTACAAACTGGGCAATCATTGTCTTAATAACTCTGTTTGTTCTTTCTACTGGATTACATTGAGGTGAATATGGAGGAGTTCGACGATGTTTTATGCCATACTGCGTTAAAGTCTCCTTAAATTGTTGACTCACAAATTGTTTACCATTATCGGAAATAATAAAATCAGGGCATCCATGTCTTAAAATAATGTCCTCCTTCACCGCCATAGCAACTCCTTTTCCTGTTGCTTTTCTAAGTGGTTTTAACTCTACCCATTTTGTAAACTGGTCTTGCATCACAAGTAACCATACATGTCCTTTGTTGGAACGTGGGAGAGGTCCGACTAAATCTACGGAAACTGTATGCCAAGGGTCGTTACCAGGGGTCGGATGAAGGAAACCGCCTTTTTGAAATTGTGGTACTTTGTACTGATTACAGGTGTCACAATTCCGAACGTAATTAGCTGCTTCTCTAAACATTCCAGGCCAGTAAAAATGTTGTGCCAAACGGACGATGGTTTTTGCTATTCCAAGATGTCCTGCGGTTGGTTCGTTGTGATATCGGTGCAATATCTCAGCACGCTCGTTAGTAGGAATGCACCTTTTCCAATTATCTCCAGGTATCGTTTCATTAAAATTCAAACTGTTTATGACGTGACGGTATAGTTTACCATTGCGTATGTAATAATCTGGAACCATAGTTGGCTGCGTCTTCACCTGTCTGTAAATTTTTGAGTACCATGAACACCGTTGATTTTGAATGGCACATATATCTTTGTTAGAATCGGATGGTAGCGGTTGTCGAGAGAGTGCATCGGGTACGGTATTTAAAGAGCCTCGTCGGTATTGTACATCAAAATCATATTGCTGGAGTTCCAGTGCCCATCTCGCCAATCTTCCTGTGGGGTTATCAATGCGTTGCAACCATTTAAGGGATTGATGGTCAGTAATTACAGAAAAGGAATATCCTTCTAGGTAGGCTTTCATTTTTCGGATGCCCCAGAGCACGGCTAAACACTCCTTTTCAGTAGCGCTATAATTGCGCTCGGTTTTGCTCAGAGTACGGCTAGCGTAAGCCATTACTCGTTCTTTTTCTTGCAGGATCTGGGTAAGGACGACTCCTAGTCCTACATCACTAGCGTCAGTTTGCAGGTAAAATTTTTGAGAGAAATCAGGACACGCCAGTATGGGAGAATCGGTTAACTTCTGCTTAATCACTTGAAACGCATGCTCTTCTTCTGGACCCCATGTCCATTTTGCGTTTTTTCGTGTAAGCTTTGTTAATGGTTCTATAGTTGTTGCAAAATCGGGAATAAATCGTCGATACCAGGAGGCCATGCCGTGGAATCGTCGGATTTCTTTAACATTTGATGGAGCAACCATAGAAGCAATAGCCGCCACTTTTTCTGGGTCTGTTCGTATGCCATGCCGGTCCACTATATGTCCGAGATATCTCAGGCTATCCACACAGAACTTGCATTTCTCAGGATTAAGTTTTAATTTAGCTTCTCGAAGGCGTCGGAATACCTCTTTCAAATGTGACATATGCTCGTCTAAAGTTTTGCTAACTACTATTATGTCATCTAGATAAACAAAGGCGTGTGGCTCTAATTCTGGCCCAATGACTTGATCAAGAAGTCGTTGAAACGTGGCAGGTGCGGAATGTAATCCAAACGGCATAACTTTGAATTGCATTAATCCTTTGCCTGGTATGGTAAAAGCGGTAATTGGTTTGCTTTCTGGTGTAAGAGGGACTTGCCAATAACCATTTTTCAGATCTAAGGTGGAGAGAAATTTAGCACCTTTTAACTTGTCGAGTGTTGCTTGAATTTGTGGTAACGGATAGGCGTCCTTTTCAGTTTTGGAATTAACTTTCCTGAAATCTACGCAAAAGCGGGGTTTTCCATCTTTTTTAGAAACAATAACAATAGGCGAACTCCAAGGACTTTGTGCTGGCTCGATGATTCCCTCTCATTCCATTTTCTCAACTTCAGCATTTATAATAGATTGCATTGCAGGATTGCGGGGACGGTAACGCTGTTTTATCGGAGTTGAGTCCAAAAGTTTAATGTGGTGTTGGATACAATGAGTGGGACCAGCAATTTTGTCGAACTTCTTTAATTCTTTTTCCAGGAAATTATTGAATAGCGGTTTCTTCTTATATAATGTCGATTCTTCTGATAATGCGTGACAGTAGTTTAATTTCGGTAGGAGTACGGGCGGCGGAGGTATCGTCAGACCTAATTTACTTATAAGATCTATGCCTAAAAGCATCGGTGTTTGCAAGGAAGTCATGACAGAAAAATTATACTGATATGTGTCTTTTATTAGTTCAAATCTTACGGTAATTAATCCCTGAACCAATATTTTGCTACCGTTAGCTAGATGTGCGAATGTATTTTCACCATGAAGCAGCTGACCATGTTGCTTACATAATTCTACAATGTCATTGTTCACATATGATCTTTCGGATCCGGTATCTAATAATGCAGAGTAAATTCTATCATATATTCTAATTTTAATATGCGGTCGAGGATCGTAGAAAATTTTGGGGGCCGGTCCGGGTTCTTCTACTTTCGCCCGGCCCCTTCGGCGTTTCTCGAGTGATTGTTGCAGCAGCAATCTTTAGTAAAAATATTATCACGGCCACAAAAAGAGCAGAATTTTTTAGCCGGCCGCCTACAGTTTAAACGTGTATGTCAACGTTGTTTACAGCGCCAACAATGATTTCGTCGATGTGGCGGGAACAACAGTAGCAATTGTGCTATTTTCATTTCGTTTTGTCGTGGAATGCAGTGCCTTAATATCTTCGTACTCTTTTGCTCGATCAATGAGATCATTCATTGAAGTTATTTCATGACGACGTATGTATAACATATATCTCGGCAGCATATTTTTATATGTGCGATTAAGTTGTTGTTCCGCAGTGAAATTACCACATCTTCGCATGAGGGTGAGTATGGAGGTCGCATATTTCACAAAGGGTTCACTTTCTTTTTGTAGCCGGTCTCGAATTTCCTGTTCTAGTTGCTCTTGTAGGAGTCGCGGTACAAAGTATTGTTTGAAACTTTGTATAAAGTCTTGCCAATTAGTCCAAAATGCTCTGTTATTTCGATACCATAACAATGGTTCACCTCGGAATAATTCTGGTAATCCTCGTAGAACTTGTGCTTCTGAAAACTGGTAGCTTTCCCTAAGCTCTTCTAATCTCTCTAAGAATGAAAGAGGATCCTTTCCGTCGAAATGGCATCCCCACTTACGGATTTGATTGATTGCCTTAGTGGCGTCTTCATTCATACGTGCTGGAGTCAGGGCGTTGCTGGTTCCCTGGTCCATATTTGTACTAGGTGGGATTTGTTCCTCAGGTTTTTCGGAAGTCATCTTGATTTTACGGGCTGTGAAAGTATCTGGATTTCTATGAACTGCTTCTCCAAGTCTTCGACGTAATTCCTCTACTGAACCTGTGTCATCAAGATCAATGGCTTGCAATTCTTCTATAAGTTGATCCTTTCTGAGACTATGTATCCACCGTTTCATAATCACTTCCCACGTTGTTCTTCTCTAACTTGTGTGTAACACCGGTCCCTGCTCGGGCGCCATGTAACGGGTCGGTTCGGTCGGAACGGGTCAACTCGCCGGTGTTCAGGTTCGTATATTGAGAAGACGTGATTGTGATGTAACTCAAACTTTATTCCAATCTTAAATACTAAATATTTATGTACATATTTACAAATCTACATATTGTTACATAACAGTCTGGGTTCGGTTTATGTGTGATACTTTGACGGAAACGGGAATAGCAGACAAGACGCTTGTCTCGGATTATGCAAGACACTTGCACTTTGGACAGACAAGACACTTGTCTCGGGTTATGCAAGATACTTGCACTCTGGACAGGGAGTAGACAAGACACTTGTCACGGATTATGCAAGACACTTGCACTCTGGACAGGGGAGCAGACAAGACACTTGTCTCGGATTATGCAAGACACTTGCACTCTGGTTAGTGGAGTAGACAAGACACTTGTCTCGGATTATGCAAGACACTTGTCTCGGATTATGCAAGACACTTGCACTCTGGTTAGGGGAGTAGACAAGACACTTGTCTCGGATTATGCAAGACACTTGCACTCTGGTTAGGGGAGTAGACAAGACACTTGCACTGGAAAACGGGAGGATTAGATAAGACGCTTATCTCAGGTAAATTATGCAAGACGCTTGCATTGAAAGACGGGATTGTTAGCAAGACTCCTGCTAAAGGTCGATCCAAGACGCTTAGACCGGATTCAGCTGAAGGAATTCAACTGAATGCCTCGTTTGAGCCGCGCGGTCACTTTTATATCGTTCGGTGAGTAGTGGGAGCAACGCCCCACTTCTCAATCCCCGAGTAAATGCCCCCTCCTGAACTGAAACTTTATTCTTAACATACAAAGTAAAGAGGAAATAGAAACTACTTCGTTACAACTTGCCAGAAGATTTAAATCTAAAAAATCTGTCACAAAAGTTAATAACCTTACTAGCTTTAGTAACCGGAGGAAGATTACAGAGAATCTCCCTAATAAGACTTTCTGGTATCATAGAGGAAGAAGGAAAACTCCAAATATTCATTTCAGACCCAATTAAAACAACTGCACCAAATAAAAAACAGCCCTGTTTACAAATACCCTTCTTTTTTAAGGAAAAGCTAAAGTTATGTGTCGCCACAACTCTGAAGCACTACATAAATATCACTAAAGATATTAGAAAGACGGATCAAGATTTTTTGTTCGTAACTATCAAGGCTCCGCACGATAGGGCCAGCAAACAGACCTTAAGTAGATGGGTTAAAGAGTTTCTTAAGATGGCAGGCGTTGACACTTCACTGTTCAAACCTCACTCAATCCGTCACTCCTCTTCTTCCGCGGCCCTGAGACAAGGTTTATCTGTAGAAACCATATGTAGAACAGCTGGATGGTCCGGAAACTCTTCGATATTTGCTAACTTTTACAATCAACCTCTACGTAACGAGACTGCTTTTGCCAAATCTATTCTTAGCTAAGCGCCTTAGATTCTGTAACTTATGTTTAGGTTGCACACAAATTGAGGTCTCAAAAAAAAATTCTATTTTGATTTCTTGTTGAATTTATAAATCTAAATAAAACTGGCTCTTTTTCCGTAGAAAAGTAACTGTTATTATTTCCATGTTATACCCCTTTTTCCATGCAGAAAATAGGTTACCAGTTCTTGTTCTCGTACTTCGTGTCAATGTTTGCTTTAAACAACTACGTCTTATACAGAGTGGTATCGAGAACTGAACACTGAAATATAATTTAACGATCAAACGAACTTACCTGTGAAGTTCGATCGTAATTATACGATGTGTTCAGTTCGAAGATATCACTCACCCTCCCTCCCTTATAATTTATCTTCAACTCAAAATACATTGACACAACAGAATTAATTTAAAAGAATGAGTCAATGGCGCAGCGCCTGTGGTGAGCGAGGGGAAGGAGGGGACTCGATTTGCTTTGAATACGGTGGCTTGAACGTCCTTAACAGCGGACTACGTCTTATACAGAGTGATATCTTCGAACTGAACACATCGTATAATTACGATCGAACTTCACAGGTAAGTTCGTTTGATCGTTAAATTAAATTAAATTTAAACAAATTAATAAATAAAATGTAGTGTCGAAAAAAAAACAATGTCTACAAAGAAAGTGCTCTTGCGGAAGCCTTTCTTTTTGAAATCTCGGGCGGTCCTGCAGATTTAAGTAAGATATTAGAGGATAAATTAAAGGAACAATTTGGAAATTTGGAAGATAAATTAAAGGAGCAATCCAGAAGTTTCAAAAATTAATTGCAAAATAAATTGCTGGAACAATCCGGAAATTTGAAAAACGATCTTGGAAATTTGAAAGACGATCTAGATAAATTATTGGAATATTCTAGAAGCACGGAAGAAAATGTGAAAATTTTAGAAGAGAGAAAATAAATTAATACAACAGTCGACAAATCTGGAAACTAAATTGCTGGAACAATCTAGATACTTAGACGAGAAACTTCTAGAACAATCAAAAGGGCTCGAAGATAAACTAGTGGTAAAATATAAGAAGAGACAA